>CM056170.1:49094450-49328803 GCA_029691765.1 Entomobrya proxima
TTGATGAACTTCAATTTATTATGGCTCAATGGCTTCAAGAGAAGCTATTTCAGACTGTGCGTGTCACAGGTATTTGTATAAAAGAAAAAATAGTGGACAGCACGCAAACGTTATGTTCATGTGCTTGCTTATTTCCTTCATCAGGCAAATATCTTTGGCATTTTACTGAACTCGGAAATCAAGCTCAGCTGGGGTACTGGTTATCGTAAAACTGCAAACATGTTGATGTGCGAAGAATCAGGACTTATCATATTTTTCGGTCTTTGGAAGTGTTAAATTTCCCGTCTGGCTAGTAGGTACTTCTACATAGTTAGGTATTTTTGAACTCATGCAAACACTATTCAAACTTCAAGTATAAGATTCACTTAAGCTATATGCAACTCTCCAGAGTATCAATTTCCAGCGTCCGACGTTTTTTGGGAGGCTTTTGTGTCCACTATTTACCTGTCCACTGAACAGCACTACCTCTAGTATCCAATTTTCCGTGTGCAGCATGCTAGTGGACGGTAAAGGCGGACAGCGAATTTATTAATGGTAAAACAATTTGACGTTGAGCTACGGCTAAGGAGCTAAGTATATCTGACTTCAAGAGAGCTTGAGCTGACTTTGAAAAGGTTTTCTGAAAGGTTTGACAAGGACAGGTGAGTAGAATCTGGAAAAACAGATCTGTGTGGACAGGTGTTGTACTAATAATATGAGCAAATTTTCATGAGCATAATATCCAGTACAGCCCGCTTCCTCCAATTCTATTTGACTTTTTTAAGGTTATCAGGACGCTTTGCACACTTATTGCTAAGATTGCAGAGAAATGCCTCTGCTCTGTTTGTCCGCCACCTAAATTAAAAAGAAGAAGTATAAACTCGTGCTTTTAGCTAAATGCTACTGAAAAAATTTGGTGCAAAATATTATTATCCTAAAAATTGGAGTGTTGAATGAACAGTCAGACGTTTAGGAGCAAGAAACTTAGTAAAACGAGAAAGTTAATACCGTTGCAATAAAAGTTACAGGTTGTCAGTTTACAGAAAGAATAACACTTTTGGTAATCTTGTCAAATAATCAGAAAACTGCAACTTTGTCTGAAATATGTTCAAGGTTTGAACACTTTTTCGTCCAAGCCGCAGGGCATACTATGAATTTAATTCTACTAGCACAAACAGTTGCTACTATTTATAAATCAATGTACATCATAAAGGAAGTTGTAAATTTGTAATTTGTATGAATTGATGACCAGTTCATATGGTTATCCTTACAGTGTGGCATAACAAAATGAATAAAATTATATTAAACCGGATTTTTATTAGGTAGTGCTGCAGCTAAAAATTGTTAATCTACTCCCATTTTATACAATATTGACTTTTGAAATCATGGCATTCAAAAGAGCCGGTTCGTTGAAATTTGTATATAGCAATGTGCGATGTCTAGTCCAGGAATCTGTCAGCTGTTCTTTTATCTCATCCTCCGAATATTTGGAGTGACTAGTAATTGGGATTAAATGTTGAAGCTTTCAAAAAAGTCATCGGTGATTAAAATCAATCCCAATGACGGGTTGTTATGTAGTCAACTGCTAAACAAAAATATAAATTGGATTATGATAATTGATTATATTTTCCTAATTATGGACAATTTGTCAAAAAATTCAATGTCAATTTAAGGAACAAATAAATGCCGCTTATTAGATATATATCACTGGTAATATTTAAGTGTATACTACGACGCAATATCTCAATGTTATTAATGTTTGGTTGCTTGTTTTGGCATTCGGTTATTGCAAAATATACATGTTAATCGCTAATCCCAAATTCAAGCTTCACGATTCTGCCCTGGAATTAGACAAGCCTGCAAACTGCACACGACTGACATGAAAGAAATACACCAGCGTGTTTCTGAGGCCTTTATTTGGCTATACCATTGAAACTTGACTCGCTATTACTTCACACATACTCTGCTACAACACAACTGAATTAACCTTGTCCACACTAAGTAAAACAAAAAAAACCATATACAATACGGCCTCACAAAAACCACTGAAGTTGGTCAGTTGCAAATTGTGCAACGCTTACGTTCACAGATGACGTGAGGCCGTAAAATGCGTCAGGGTATATACACACACATCCTAATGTCAAAATGTATTACTAATATAGAATGTCAAAAACAGATGTGAATTACCAAAAATATTTCGTAGTTTATTACAGGATTAAATGCTGAGAAAGAAACAATAATTTTCTCTGTTTTATTATAACTACGTCCTTTATTCAATAATAATCCTAAGTTTTCGATAATATTTCATAAACAGGCGACACAATTGCTTGTTTTTGTAACTGAATCTTAGTTTAACAAATGCATTCATCATGCAAAATTCCGTTTTAGTCATAATAAGCGGCAGGTTTTCCAGCAGGCGACAAACAATTGATTGCGATCAGTTCGAGGCTAAACATTTCAAGGTTGATTTGTAACTTGTATGCGGGTTTGGCTATCGTTTGAGGCATTTGTTCCGTAATTGCTACTTAAAGTTTTTCCATGATGATGAGGAAATGTTCACCCACTTTGATTTGCATCAACATGCAGCAACAACATCATCAAAATTATTAGCTTGCTGCGTCAGCAGTGGAGCTGATAACGGGAAGTGTGTCCGTCCACTTTATTTTTGGGGTCTATACCAGGCTATTTGGAGTTAAAATCAGGCTATTTGGGGTTAAAATCCCCTCTATTTAGGGTCAAAATAATGGTATTAGGGGTCCAAATTAGGCTATTGGGGATATAAATTAGGCTATTGGGGATATAAATTAGGCTATTGGGGATATAAATTAGGCTATTGGGGGTCCAAATTAGGCTACTAGGGGTCAAAATTAGGCTAATAGGGGACAAAATTAGGCTATTGGGGGTCCAAAGTAGGCTACTAGGGGTCAATATTAGGCTAATAGGGGACAAAATTAGGCTATTTGGGGTCACAATCGGGTTATTTGGTTTCAAAATCAGGTTATTTGTGGGCTAAAATGGTCAAAATCAGCTCTATTTGTACTATTATTATTAGGGGTCACAACTTTATGCTTTTTTGAAGTTCAAAATTATGCTTTTTAAATTTTAATTTATGCTTTTTAACTTTAAAAATTATGCTTTTTATGCCTTTCCAAAACCAAAGAAATTTTAGGACAAAATTTCAGTTTTAAACTTTTTAAAAGATTTTTGAGGTACTTAGCTGCCCATATTTGTAAGCCAAATGCAATTATGTTGCAATAAAGCGCGTAAAAAAGCTCCAAATTGAAAGAAAAACTCCAAATGGGTATAAGATTCTGCTAAATTTGGAGAAAATTGACAGTTTCTTTGTGAATTTTACAAGAAGTTTGACATTTCAAAGCAAATTTTTAGAAAAATTTGACAATTTAAAGCAAAATTTTAGAAAAATTTGACATTTTACAGCAAATTTTTAGAAAAATTTACCATTTTAAAGCAAAATTTTGGAAAAATTTACTGTTTTTAAGCAAATTTTCAGGAAATTTGTCAAATTATGCTTTTTATGCCCTAATTTTTTATTTTATGCTTTTTGAAATCCATTATGCCTTTTATGCTTTTTATGCTTTTTCCAGAGTCCAAAAATTACAGATTTTGATTGTCTAACCAAGTGGTTTGTTTTTACTTGGATACCAATACCTTAATATTTCATTATGCTTTTTCTGCTTTTTATGCCTTTTGGGGGCCCTAATTATTATCTAAACTAGGTCTTAAGCAGCGAGCATTTTGAATGGTTTACCATTGACAACTCTGAAATGATGGGACATGAAATAAATCCAGTATCTTTCCATATTTCCTGCAAAGAACGAATGTAAACTATTGACAATTGATGGCAGTGTAGCTTGCTTTTTGCAAAACCTTATGCGACTATTACATTACGGGTCAAATATTCCGCTGCGACTAACACGTGCGACTGTTTTACGCATTTGGTGAATCTATTTGTTACCGTGGCAAAACAAAAGTTGAGCTCGTGACTTTGCAATGACGCTGGGGTCGTAGCTAGGTAATAAATAGATTCACGCTGTGAGGACGTGACGAAATTTTACTTAATTTAATGCTCGGGCGGAGACGTTTCGCAGACAAATTACGTTCATACCAATGTATACACGTACAGTCCAGGATATCATCAGATCTCAAAGACACAATTTCAAGAACACGTCTGCTCAAACTCTCCGGCTCGTTACGTTTCGTTACGAGGAGTCTTGATGCAAAATTGTGGTGCTATTGTATCAAAGCATTTTGCGTGATACTTAGTTTTCATCCGTTCAGATAAGTCAAAAATATTTCAAGCGCATATGTACGCATCACCAGATCTTTGCAGAAAACTGTATCTTAGAAGTACATTTTTGGCAAATGTTGCGTTCCGTCTTTCCATTTCAAAAATTCGAAAAATTTAACATTGTCAACTCAATCAGTTGAGCATTTAAGACTTTAACAAGCTAGCACAACTAGACGAATATGTACACTTATAGGTACTTTACCCACTCCATTTCTCTTTAATTTCGTTTATAACATAAATTACGAAAACTTAACCTCGACTTATTACATACTTGCATTTTATGGCATGAAACATTGCAAACCGCCCGAAAGCTGAAAGTAGAAGTTAGTACAAGACAACTGTTAATTTAATTTAAAACACTCGACACGAGGAGAAATTTAACATGTGTGAATTGCTAAAAAAAATTATTGCGACTAATTGCTGTAGTAAAAGCGGTAACATAATTAGGAAATGTGAGCATATGGATACTGGAATTATGTTTTTAATAAAGTTAAAGTGAGTCAAAAGAACATTTCAATTTTAAAACGATTTCGGCTAGGATCATCGCAGTACATCATAGGGTTATCCTCGGATGGGCTTATAAAAACATTTCTTGTTGTCATTTCAACATCACTGTTGTCACATATCACATCTCCTAGAGTCCTTTTTCTTAGTTCCATAACCTGTTCTGGGCTAAATGGAGCTGGGTTTGATTTGTGCGTGAAGAAGTACCTGTCGCCAAACTTTACTCGCTGAAATTGTAAAGCTTTTAAACAATTAAATGTACTTCCAGTAACACCACCGGTAACTGGCGTTTCAGATAGCCCACCAGTGAATAGGTCAATGTCAAGAGGAGTCTCATAGACTATTTGAAGGGCTTTCCAAGTACTATGAGGAATGTTAGGGGGACAGTTAGTCCAAGAGTTTGAAAGGCCTGAAAGCCTGCAGTATTGTCTAAATGCATTGTAATTGGGCAGTCCGTGATCCCTTCCTCGTTGTATGTTCCTGGCAATTAAGTCACCTCCGTGATCTTGGTGTTTCTCTTGCAACAAAAAATTGGTGACATCCTCTCTAACAAACGGATCGTACGTTTGGGCATTTTGTTGCATAAGTCCACTTAGAATGTAATCATAGCCCTTCCCATTGTGCATTAAAATTTGTTGATCGTTGAAGAATGCATCACGAATCCTGTAGCTGCTAATGTCTTGAAAGCCATTCAACATACGAATAAGCCCGTTAATAAGAGTGTGTCCGAAACGGAATGCAGCATCAGCAAATGCATGAAAAATTGTAGGGTTCATTTTGGGGTTGTAATCAGAGTATAAATTATTTGACTCAAGTGTCAGGCCGTATGTGTTCATCGCCTGATTTCCTAAGATAATTGGAAGAAATTCCCCAAATATAATATTTTGCCATTCGGCAGTAAGAAGACGGCGAGCTTCTTGAAACACAGTTTCATCATTCCAGTATGGCTTGATGGTCACGATTTGATCTGCCAGGCGGTTGTGTTCACGAAATAAAAGAGTGTGCATAACAGTCAGTGCAGGCATCTCGTTTACACGTTGTTCTCCTCCCAAAAATGTACCCATGAACTCAAAATCATGTTGCAATTGTGCTTTCACTTCAGCAACGGTTGGCAGAAAACTTGGATTTTGGGAATTTACACGGAGACGGCCACCCTGGAAAGAACGAAGGAGGTTTGTCCTGTCTTCTTCGGAAGCGTAAATATGAGATGCATCAACGAAAGCGGTGATGATGTTCATTTGTTCTCGCACGCCCGTCAAACTGGGAAAGCAATAGGCTGTGGATCGAGTAAAGTCCATGCACGTCTTGGGGTTGCGTAACTTGGAGAAAAAGGGATCGTCCGTTGGTATATTAATGTTCCAACAGTCCAAATCTCTAGAATCGTAACTGCAGCAACGCCTATCAGCTTCAGGAGTTAAACTGTACAAGAATACCGATTTACAAATATTTAAAACACCGCCTTGTGAGAACGATAGTTGGATACAAAGCATTTAAAAAAATCATTACGTTATATCGTGATCCAAAAATTGTCCTACTTGGGGCACCATGTTTGTCAATTTCTTGTCCGGATTTACGTAGTCTGGGTGCACGAGCACACTGACAACTCTAGCATTTGATTTGGCTCCCCTAGGTTCGTTCCATCCATCGTTATAAACTGCAGGTAGCAAACGGCTAAATGCTGTGTAGGAAGCTCCCCAGTAAGGATTTTGGTGATTGTTGCAAGTTCCATCGTAACTTCTATATCTCGCATTTATATCACAAAATCGAGTTTTGCTTACTTTGGTACTACATTCTCTGGGTAATTTGGAATTTAAGTAGCGAAGAACTTTTTCCCTTTCCATATTGTATCGCGAAGTGAGAATTTGGTAAGCTCTTATATGAATATTAGAGACGCGTCTAATTCTCTCTGATAACGGAGTGAATTTGCAGTAATTGTGCCCTCCCAATCCATGTCCACTCGTTCCACGAAAGTATGATTGATTGCGATTCTCTTCAATTGAGTTAACATATTGTGTAGCCTCGGCAAGAACGGTGGCAAACACATTGTCTGGATATATGTCTTGAAAATTTTTAGATACGGAAACTTGCACAGCGCGCTGATTTTCACTTTTGAATTCAGAATGTAATCTTGAAAAATTTGCGTGCAACAACGGTCCAAGAAAATAGTTGCTAAAAGAGTATCCTGGATGGCACAAAGCTTGAACGCTTCCAATAGACGTAAGCAAGGCAAGCCAAAACCTCGTATGAACGAAAATATTCATTACGAAATATTTCACAAAGGACGTTTCAAAATTTTAGGACACACCTTGAGAGGAAATTGGTTAGATTGATAATTGCGTCGTGTGCAGGCACTAAACTGAGAACCAGATTATCAATTTATACAAGTTATATATCATCATTTGTTAAAATAGCTATATGGTGCTTCTCGATACTAAAACTACATACAACATTCACATTATATATTTGTTATAAAACTACTGACAAGAAGAAAAGGAAACTTGTTTAAATGTTCAGATTGTGTTGTGCACAGGATTAAAAGAAGAAAAACACAGGATAGCGTACTTCACAGAAATTGCTTTGGGTTAGGTACACATGTTATTTCAGCTTATATTCTGACACTAAAGACCATAACATTAAAATCTAACGTTTGCAGTTGACATAAAGTAGACTGGTTTAAATAAAGCAATGGAATAAAAACTTGGATGGTGAAGTGAATTGGATTTTGTTACCTGGTTTAAAAACCATATTATTGAAGTAATATTTAATGTTTTGGTGAGGTACCTGACCGGACGTACTAAACGACACGTGACCGCAAAAATTTTTATGTACAAAGTGTCTTTTATTACCTTTAGCAGCTTTAAGTGGCTAAAATTATACAGGTCCTTTTATCTAAATAATTTTACCTGTATAATTTTCTAGCCAACTTTGATTTCCATGCAAAAATTGTTACGAGATATTTTAGGGAGCATAGACAAGGTGCCTTGGCAAGTAGATAAGCCCATGTGCCCAATCTTGATTAGAGCGAAGGCTAACTGTATCAAAGAATTTCTGAGAATAGAGAATATAAAATAAAGGGGGCATACAATTTGAAGTATATTTGGGGTTAATTGTTAATACCTTTAACCTTAAAATGGCTCGTTTGACCCTAAGTTTTAAAAGAAATTTTCAAGCATAAGGCGCCATCCACTAACGACGTCACATTTTAGGGTCAGTCAGTGGTTTGTGACAGTGGCATGGATGGGTGGGTGGCTAATTGCAAAAGTGACGTCACTACCGTACTAGAATTAATTTAAATATCTCTTATTGAATTCCTCTAAAGAAAAGAAAGGGAATGGAGTTATCACAATGTTTAGCGCCCTCTGGTGTGTTTTTATGAAAATGTTTTTGAACATGGCGGGAGGTCATGTTGGGAGGAACCGTTTAGAAAAAAATCGAGAATACCAATTCTAAGGAACGTTTTAGGGGCGACGGACGGACCCGGAACAGACCGTCGCTCCATTATGAATAATTAACCAGCGTCTAATTTATAGCTTTGTCCAAGGTCGTCTGATGACTTCCGCTCAGCGTTTTCTGTTTCAGATGAAGTTGATGGTTCATTCAAATCTGTATTGCACTCTACCCATGAGAGAGTATTTTTTCGAGTCCGTTTTTTCTTCTTTGATGTTTTGATGGAATGTCATGAATAATTGACACATTTTCATAGAAAGATTTAAAACGATCACAATTTCCAAATATTTTCCTTCTATCCTCGACTGAGCAGAGCGAAACAATAGCAACTGGGTGTAAAGTAATTAAAATGTCACTTTCTAGACGACTACAATATCAATACAATTTTCAATGTAGCAAACTTATGTATGCATTAGAGTCTACATATTGTGGCAAAGTAATGAAGTCTCATGGAATCCCAACTCAAGTTTTGGTATAGTACTTTATAGTACTTTTTTGTTGGAAAGCCGAAAAATATTTCATAATGCGTACTAAAGAACATTCAGGGGAACATTGGATAGCTCTAATTTCTATAAACAATTTGATGGGTACGAAAATCCCATAAGCACGTGTAATAATTTGTTTCAAACCCTAATAATAAGAAACCATGATAAGCCATTGAAAGATGCTCGCTGCCAAAACTAACTGAAAATACACGTTAACCGTGTCCTTAACACAATCAATCTTACAAAAATGGTGTCCTGTGAGCCTGATTTTATATTTGGGAGCACAGTTAGCCTAGTTAGGAGGCCATTTAAACTAAGATAGAGTCCATTTAGTCCTAAACAAAGCCCATTAAACCTGGTTTTTAGGCAATTTAGAATATATTAGAACCCACTTAGTCCTAATTAAAGCCCATTTAGCATGGTTTAAAGCCAGTTAGTCTGGTTAGAAGGCCAAAAAAAAAGTTTACGGATGGGCATGCGGACATGATAACTTGATTAGCTGTTCTACAGAAGCAGCAAACTCAGCAACCGGAAATCGTTGAATTAGGACTTGAAAACGTCAATCTCCTACCACTATCAAACGTCGCTTTATCAATACACCCGTAGTAAATTATAAGAACTATTGGTGCAACATGAGTATAATGAGGCTAATAATAATACAACTGCTACTACTAATGATACTACAGTAAAAAGTTAAATATACATTATATCGTGGTTTCAAAAACATTGTTTTTTTACCTAAGTCACTTTCTTATATGGCATTTATTGCAGTGAATCCAGTCAAAAGCAAACATTAGGGTAATCAGCACAATTAAATCTTCAATATCAGTCAGAAATTGGCATGACTAGGTAAAACATATTTGCTGAGTATGAATAACGTTTTGTTTTGAGTATAGCAGGGACGTACAAAGTGCACAGTTTTTCAAGAGCGAGAACAATCATTGTTCTTCCTTAACTCGACTTTGGATTTTGTAAAATATTTGTTTTCTAAGCTTCCTGCGTATTGACCCGCGAATGTTTCAACTAAAAATCATATTGAGTTTCATGATTTATTTTGTGTGTCAATTATGTCGACAAAATGCTAAAGAGTGATGTAATTAAATCCCAAAACGATCATTACGTATGTCGTTAATGGATATTTTATATTTGATTTGTTTTGCTGAATTGATAGCTCCTGAACAATTTACTGAATGCATAGTATTTGAGCAATGCTAAATTGCAAGGTGTACAATTGTTGCTTATACGCTCTCTTAGTGGTCATTTAACTTTTTTAAAAACACGTCAACTAGATTTTAACCAGTGTCGAGATAAAAGTAACACAATAACCCATGTTAGATTGAGCTGACCTGCGGAAATTATGGATGTTTCAAATTTCTTTTTGAATATTTAGCGCCGTAAGAATGCAATAACGATTAATCCGAAAGTTTAGCTATCTTCATATAAATTTATATGAAGATAGCCAATATATCCATATAGCCATATATGAGAGTGGAAGAACAGTTTATAACATAAACATAAAAAAGTATAATTGTAATTGCCCCGTTAGTTTTAACTGCAAATATCAACTTTTCGAAATACGTACCGGACTCGGTTGTATCTGAGTTTGGTACTTTAAGCTGACTAATGTTGATGGTGTTGCTGTTATGACCGAATTTTGTTTTGGAAAGGACAATATTATGTTTGTCACGATTTCAATTAAGATTGACCGGACAATTAAAATTATAATTAACTTTCAGTTGTTTGTAAGTCACAAATAGTTCCTTCACTCCTATTTTTAGTTGAATATAGGAATATAACCAAATGTTTGCTAATATTATGACAAACGGTCTCCCCACCCGTGTCTGCCGTTAACCTGTTTTTCAGATATTACGATAAAAAATAGAATCATAGTACTGGTTATGAGTTATTTATATACTTCTTTCAAAATGAAGTACTTAAACCACCCGTAGTTTTTAAATTCAAAGCCACAGTGTTGTTTAGTTTGGCAAAATATAATGGTCTTAGGGGAGATTTACAAAAACACAAGTTACAAATTACATGAATTAAAAATTTTCTATTTACAAAGTCTCAAATTACAAATATTTTTTTTCCTAAATACATAAATTACAAGAACTCAAACCAACATTTTTGAGCACAACTAAATAAAACCGATTACTCTTTTTAAAAACCATTCAAATGAATTTCAAATTTAACGTAAATGAGCACACAGGAAAAGCGTGAATCTTAAAGAAATATCATTTATCAATAAGGAAGCTTTTCAATGAATGTTGCGAGAGCAAAAGTAGGATTTTGAAAACCGTAAGCTTTCTGATAAAGTTTGAAAGATTTCAAAGAATCCCATTGGAAGACGTGAAAGGTTTAAAAGTTGATTTCACCATTTAGTTAGAAAGAAAATGGTAAATAGACAAAATGCGGATAGCACAAGATGAACTTTTTTTAGTCACGTTTGTCTACCTTGCGTCTGAGCCTAACCTTCAACCTATATTTAAACCTTCTGCTCCAGAAAGCCAGAGAAAACCTGTCGCAAAATCCTCTACGACCAGGATAGACTATGGATGAAGTGCAACGATGATACCAAACTTGGTAGACTGAGTTGTTGTGACAGGAAAAAAAAATTCTGCTTTTTTTCTGACCATTCGAAAGCACAAAAACTTATAGTTGCTCCAAAGTTGTAGTTATCTCAATGTACATGCAGAAGTTTACCAAAAGTTATAAGTTGGTTCACCTATATCTGTCCGTTTTTAGCATGAAATTTTGGTAACTCTAAGCTCGAATCAAAAAGCAAGGAATATTGAAGGAAGCAAGTACTTTTCAGGTTTAATTTGAACTGAAAAGTGTTCTATGAAATACATTTCTAGGGGATAACATAAACTTTTATTTTACAACTTAACTGATTACAACGACCAAAACATACAAAATGGAAAACAAAATCCAGGAATGGCATATGACAACAGTTTCCATTAAAAATAATTAGAATCGTTAGACTACCTGAAATGTATAATTCATAATTATAACCTTTTTTCCAAACTTGTATTGTAATTTCAGTCAGCTAATCTAAAACTGAAGATAATTGTCAAACACAGTACTAACTTTAGTTGAAGGTATACTAAACGTTGTTACACTATAATTTATTGTGACTGCCAATATGTTACTACTCTCATGTTTGTTATCTAGTTGTCCTGAAGAAGATCACAGTAGTGCACTATTACACCATGTAATATATGAAATTTTCACTTATGCGATATTTCAGTATGTTGTAGGGCTTGGTAAAAGGAGTCGATTGATACCTCACTCGACCCCTCCAACCTGAAGCATATGGAAGTTATACCCGGGTAAAGTTCACCTCCCGGGTATTTCGAAACTAAATTAGGGTTTCAAAATGTTAGTTTTTTAACTATTGTAAAAACTACACTAATACAATTCATAAAAAATTCCAATTTCTAGAAAAAGAATTTTTTGAAAAACTCAAAAGGCTTGCGAGTTATTGCGATTTTTTGCAAAAAAATAACCGATTTTCGAATTCAAACGTTTTGAAATCGGTGAACTTTCGGGTCAAATTGAAAGTGTTAAACGATAGTTTAGAATGTCCTAATTCATTTGGTTTTTGAAAATTTGAAAAAAAGTGTGGGGCACAGCAGATATAGTAGTTTCAATATGCCACCTGTTTTGATGACGTCATCGGCAACAAGAGCTTGGTAGCCTACACAGAAAACATCACACAAAACATTTAAAATCGCACATAGCTATGCAAATAAAGTAGATTAAGCTATTCCCAAGCAAAATTGAAAGTATAGAAGTGTTTATTTTTTAAATTGGTTAGTTATGCGCTATTTTAAATGAAAAACTCATGTTTTCTGTGTAGGCTACCAAGCTCTGGTTGCCGATGACGTCATCAAAACAGGTAGCATATTGAAACTGCTATATCTCCTGTGCCCCACACTTTTTTTTAAATTTTCAAAAACCAAATGAATTAGGACATTCTAAGCTATCATTTAACACTTTCAATTTGACCCGAAAGTTTACCGATTTCAAAACGTTTGAATTCGAAAATCGGTTATTTTTTTTCAAAAAATCGCAATAACTCGCAAGCCCTATGAATTTTTCAAAAAATTCTTTTTCTAGAAATTGGAATTTTTTATGAATTGTATTAGTGTAGTTTTTACATTATTTAAAAAACTAACATTTTGAAACCCTAATTTAGTTTCGAAATACCCGGGAGGTGAACTTTACCCGGGTATAACTTCCACATGCTTTAGGTTGGAGGGGTCGAGTGAGGTATCAATCGACTCCTTTTACCAAGCCCTACAACATACTGAAATATCGCATAAGTGAAAATTTCATATATTACATGGTGTAATAGTGTAGTGGTCGAAAGCTTGACGTTAATAAAAATCACCTTCCTCAAATACAGTTTATCATCATTTCAATAAATATGGATGGAGGATGAACTAGAATCTTTCAAACTCCAAAACATAAATAATTGTTATATATCGAAGGACCTTTCCAGATATATGTGCATCGTAAAGAAAAATTGGAATGACAATATAATAAGAACCGCTACCAAATTCTCTACATTTTCATACCCATATCATATGGTTTTCATTGAGAATCTGCATTTAAAAATGCAGTTGAATATTGAACATACAAGCTTTGTTCTCTGCAAGTCAATTTTATTTCCTCATCTCTACTCCAATCGGTAACTAGTCACCAAACAAAAATCCATGGAATTAAGAAGCATGCTTTTCTTTCAATATACTTGTTGTCACTTTAGCATTATCTGCATTAACAGGCGTACAAAAGTTTTTCTCGCTTTGCTCGAATATTATTGACTTTATGCACTTATCTCTCCGTCGTGAAGTCTGGCGAGCACATATCTTTTTCCGTTTTTGAAATTGATTTCCACTTATATTTTTCCGGAAAAGGTCCCTCGATATGTTAAAACATAACTAACATGTAAAGCATAATGTAACAAAACAATATCGGTGGTGTAAGATGCAAAAGTGTTAAGTTGCTATTCTTTGAACAATAAGCCGCTTATCTTTGACAAAATTAGTAGACGACACTACAAAAATGTAAACCAAGAGAGCACTACAAGAGTTCTACACCTTTGTTTTTATTGTATTTATCATAAAAACTGGTTTTAGTTGCAATTGCTTTCTTGTTGTTGATGACTATATTAATATTATAATTGAATAATCTGTCGAGTAAATCACATGTATCACATAAGTAATACTAAATAAAATCATCAAACATCTATTACTCTTAGAAGGCATTTTATGCATTCATACGATTTCTAAACATAATTAAATTATTTTATGTAAATGCACGTTTAAAACTACCAACCAATGAATTTCCTGTTTTCAAAATATGTCCTTGGTGAAGAAAATCTTTCTCCATTCAAGTTTCTCTGTCCATTAAATGCGGTCACCTTCATACAAAATAGTTCCGGTAGGAATACATTACGTACGAATGATCAAAGCGGATGTGAAAAGGTATAGATAAGTCATGAGACGATAAATTGATGTAGTGTCGGTATCGTTGTAAGAGATGGGTATGAAAAAATAGGTAAAGCATTGCCCCAAGTGAACAAAGACAAAGGTGCGGGATTCTCAGTGAGTCAAAAGTTTTAGAGAGTCTGTGCAGAGTGGAAATGTGGTGTCAGGGAATTTGTCAAGCTTGCTTATGCACGTAGGGATATCCCCTACATGCCACAAGCTGAGAACGTAACACTCGCAAAGCTCTTTCTACACAGTCGCATGGTAACAACGAGGCTGTTAACGCATTTTTGTGGTAACTTTGCACAGCAGCAGCAGAAAAACTTTCAGTTGTCGTTTGTGTGTGTGGTCGGATGAACCCACTTTTAGGTTAAGTTCCAACGTATTTCCAGGCGTATCCAGGTAGGAATGGGAACATAAGTTTCCTAAAAGAGTTTTTAGTGCTGAATAAGTCTCCGGCTAGTGTGTGGGTATTATATTGCCCCATTTTAATGGTTGTGTCTTTTTTGTTGGTTTGTAGGCGTAATTCTTTTGCGTATTTTATTTTGGCGTAAAAAATTGTCGTGATCATCGTGATCGTCTTGTCCATAAGGAAATAAAGTAAGTACTATGCAATATGGTATTTTAGAGAGTTTATAATAGCCAGTTTTATGTTGAAAGATTAAATGAGGATTTTGTATGCGTTAATTTTGGTCAGGTATTCCATCATCCCATGTTCTCCCGAAATTACCCGTGTCCCATATTTCCCGTATTGTGTATCGACTAGGTGGTAAGAGTTTACAAAAATGGACATAAGTCAAAGAGTGTGTGTGTGTGTGCAAATGGGTAAAGGTTATGTTTTAATTTTTATTGGTTTTAGCTCCCTTTTGGTTGCGTAACTTTAGTCAGCAGTCCCACCTCCCACCCACCGTGTATTGTCTTGTATGCTGTCATCACTGTGTTTAATTTCGTGCCTCCTGCTCATCAGGTAGCGTTTAGGGGTAATTAAATGTAACAACAAAAAGCCTGTAACTAGTTAAAGCCAACATTTTGGTCAAGTGGAAGCTTGCCCAATTTGAAGGTCAATCTTAAGACTCACTCAGTACCAGGTCAACACTGCAATGTTGCCCGAATCTTTTGAGTGAGTCCCTTCCTAATTATAAGTGCACAAGTCATAGCACATAATAAGATAATTGTAAAAGTAGTTAAGCATTTAGTTAAATGCGCGCGCATTAGGGAATGTTAATGCTTTGTCAATTAATGCTAAGAAACAAGTACTACTTCCTATTCCAGTTTTAATGAGAATTTTACAGTTTAAATAATTATGCTGTCAGATTTTATGATTCATTTCCGGTTTTAAGTTGCGTTCAAGAAATTAAATTGTCAGTTTGAATTCGACGAATGATTATGTTTAGAATAAAAACCAGGAAGTTTCTGTAATCAATTAACCTGCTACCAAGCCCAGTAATTCCTCATTATGCAATTAATTGTAAATCTATCAATTATTCCAAAAGATTTCCGATGCCAGTTGAGAAATAGTTAGATAATATGTCATATGCAGAGCCGGTATAAACCGAAATAGCCAGAATTAAGGAAATTACGTTTCATATTGCATTGAGCACCAGTCATAAAGTTGCTATTTCAGAATATACCATGACATCGTGCTGGCAAAGCACTTCACAAACTTGGCAGTGCAAGAAATGTTTCATTCACGGCATGCCAAAACACGAAACGTGTGCGTTTGACAAATTTTTATTTTTGCTGAATGTTTACGCCACACTCGATCAAGACTACACCATGTGCCTATTACTATTACTACAAAGACATTCATCTCAAAAGGTTTGTCACATTGACAACAAAGAAATGCTTTTTCCAACGATACGTTAAACTAAAAACATGAAGAAAACAAAAAAAACGTTTCGAAAATTGAAGTCATATTTACAATCATCGTCATCTTTAATTTCAAGTATATTTGTCGCAACGTTATTTTGTTTAGAAGCAATTGTTAATGCATGGACAATCATACCGTGATAAGAAGCTTGCCGTGCGTAATTCACAAAGAAAAAAAATGGGCTTTTAACAAGACTAAGTGCTCCATAAACCATGAGCTAAATGAGTTCATAGACTTGGTTTATAGGTAAGCTAAGAAAAACTTCAAATAAACCGGTTTAATATTCATTTCAAATACGAAGCTGAGTTGTACGTATCTACTTGTCTGATTTTCTAACATCTCCCGCCCTGTCACCCAAGGACATATCAAAATAGGCCCAAAATCAATAGGGTTAATTCCCATAACCCAGTTAATTACTGTGCCAATGTTAGGTGATTCAGACAAGTTTTATGGTCAGGGAAGGTTACCTTCTAATATAACCCCAGGAGGACGACCGAATCAACAGGGTTCTCTCTGAATCCAATGAATCACTGTACTTAATCAGGTGTGATTTTGAAAAACCGTCTGACCTGCTTCGTGCTCACACACACCCACACAAGGACAGACAGACAAATATACAATACAAGCTTCAATATGCTCAGTTACGTAATTACTCCAAGTGTGATATAAACTTGATGAGCTAACAAATGATGGCAATCGATGCCTGTGCTTGTTCGAAAAAGCCCACAGAGAAGAGATTTACAGGAGCATATTAGCTGGCAGAAATCAACGCTACATGTGAGGCTTCTAAATGTCTAATTACAGAAAGGAGATGGAAATTTATATACCTGATGAATTCAATAATGTCAAGCAAATTCTCAAGAAATATGGCGACTTTCTGTGGCAAAACGTTGCATGAAAACTTATACTTAAGTCTCTAGATCTGTATATTAGAAGTTAAATACAATATTCCTTTCTATTTTTCATGCGGTGACGTTCCTTTTTTATGCTCCTAAGTTAATACATACCTTTTTTCGCAAAACACCGTCACCCCGGGTGCAAATTCAATGAATAAAGGCTTGAAAACTTCAATACTTTACTACTATGATATATCAAAAGCCATTACATCATTTTAAATATCAGCTCTACCAAGGCTTAATTAATTAACAATATATTAGAACCAAGTATTTTATAATATTTGTGATATACAAAAACATCTATAATGTTCACTGCTAGTTCGCGAGGAGTTATACTCAAGTAAATTGTAGTGATTCAACAGGAATTACGTTTTGGGATTAGTCGTTGTGATTAAATGCAAAAGTTCAGAAATGGGACTGGTGATTAAGAAGCGTATAATGTAACTTTACTCCTAATCCTGGATTTCACTAATCTTGTCTAATTCAAAATTTAATCCGAATTCCATAAATTTGGGGCTAATCCTGCGATCAAGAAAAAGCGAGATTTAATTTAATCCGATATTTAAAGGCAAGCGTAAGGCCTAAATTGGCTTACGATCACTCCTGACCGGTCGTAACTTTTGGATTAACTTCAGTTTTGGGTGTCGGATTGCATAATATCAGTTAATTTCGCTCAAATAATCTTTCTCGATTAACTTGAGTTTAAACTAAAGTTGTCATATTAGAATAATCCAAAACCGGGTTTAAACTCAACTTAAACCCAGATTTACTTTTAACATGCACAGTATTTCAAGTGCCAAACGCCACCATGCATGCATTGTATTTGTATGCAATTTTGCATGCAAAATTGCATACGAAATGACCTAATCACGTCTATGCAATATAACCCACGTTGCCAACAAATCAGACCAAAGTATATCAGCCAATCACTCAACCGTATCACAACCATTTTGGTAACCTTTCAAAATAAGCAAGCATCATATAATTTTGTGTATGAAGTTTCTGTTGGCACATGCTTTCACTCTGGAAAATTTGCTGACATTCCGTGCTCATAGACGGAGACAGAAAAACAAACGGACATGGTGATCGCAATAACTATCTCATCATGAAATGCTAGCGGTAATTAATACCGTTTTAGTTGTTAAAGTGATGATGAAACGCATGTAAAAATATTGCTATTTTATTATTGCAAAGTATTCTCCTGAGAGAATTTCATTTACAACAAGAAACAGTTTTAATCATTGACAAAAGCAAAGTTCAACAACCTCAGTGGCTTTCATCCAGTTTCATCAACAGACAAAAGTAAACGCAACTCTTATAAAGCAATGTCAGTCACATTATGTGACTCACATTAATGGTAAATATGGTTTACATCACTCTTAAGGCGTGTTGTAACATACATTAAAAATGCATGCTATAGCAAGCTGAGATAAAGCAACACATTGTCTTTGTACGGTTACTTGTTCTTGTTGTGCTATATGTTTACAAATTTCGAGTGGTTTACATTTATATACATTTTAAGGGCATAATTGTTGTCAATAATGAACATAGCAAGTGATGTATTCGTATCGCGCAAAGATTCCTAAATCTATAAATAGACGTCTCAGAAAACCCCACTACCAAATTTTACGCAGAAAAGCAGGCTTTCTCCCACGTTGTTTTTAGTTTCTCGTGTAATAATGCTGTCACTCTGTGAATATAGGCATTACTCAAGCAGAAACCTTTAGCTTTTAAACATTCGTGTATTATTTGTCAAAACGGCTAACTATAAGACTTATGACAAAAATAAAAGCACATTTGCTAAGCTTTTAGAAGCATGGTACCAAACATTCTCGTAGCTGAAGAATAGCCAGGATTTCTAGTACTTCGGTAAATGAAGCTTAAATTTTGCTACAAAAGTTACAAGCTACTAAAACCTAAATAAAAAGAATAAAGCACATTCGCATTCCAAGACTATAAACGCTACTACATAAAGGTAAACTTTTACTAGGTTTTGTAGAGATATAAATTCTACACATAACATGCGAATTAAATTAATCTCACAGGTTCTCATGAAGGATTGGCTAACGACTTAGTGCCAAAAGATCGGTACCAGAAAATTTGTTTGGTGAAGCCATCTAGCGTCGAACACTCGTGTGAGCTAAAATGAAGGGATCTGACTGAGATGTTTTCTCTATAATTATTCAAGAGCTAATGCATCATTGGTATAACATGTTTCCATTTGAAGTTACAAATGTGACTTTTAAGATTAAAATTAATTTTGTCGCTTTACTTTGTGAGTTCCCTCAATGATATCATTTATGCATGCTTGTATGAGAGTAATCGTAATAGGAGTATAACATCTTATAAGAGTAGTACGTATATAAGTATAATTTACCTAATATAGTCAAGTCTACGTTCAGTTGCAAGCAGAGTAAAAGATGAATGAATGCAATGCTTATGTAATAATAATTTCATCTTGAAACCAACAAGTTATGCAACGCACAAGTAATAAAACACTTGCTAATCAGACATAGTATCCGACGGTCTACGTTAAAAAACCCTCTCTAATTGCCATATTCATTATCAGTCATATTTGTTCGGAAACATAACACAAGAATCTAAATGGTGTCAGATCGATTCGTTTTTCCAATGCAAGTCCACCATTTATATAGCCGTCCCCCTAAAAAATCAAAATAAAATCAGAATCTCATAATTTTCTTTTAGTTTTTTAATCGCTTTAAATAAGTTACATAATAAAAAGTGGTGAAAGTGGAATGTAAGAAAACTACAATAGAAACAGACATACAGTTAGTACACTTTTCAAGTGACTGTATTAAGTAACCCCAGTGACTGAAATTTTGTTCTCTAATGAACCAACAAAGAAAAAGCAAAATAATTCAAGGTAAAGAGCCCGAGCATTCGGGTTACGAGATAGATAAAGGAACCAGTAAAAAACGGAAAAAGAATGAAAATAAGGTGTTAGAAATTGAAAGTGATAGTGAAGAAAGAGCAACATCAACACCAGTTCGTCAAGGTGCACCAGCGTTAATTTTTGAGGTGTCGAGGGTATCAACAGCCCAGCCTCAACCCATAAACAGACCAGGTACACCTTATAGGTCAATACAGTTACTACCAAGAGTACTTAAGGTCTGTACGAAAATTATAAAACCAGATATACATTTTAAAGCATTTGTCCACCCAGCCAGTATAAGGCATTTGAATGATAAACTAAATATTGGAAGTTGTTCATGAACTAAGCCCTAATATATTCCCAAAGTGTCATGAAATTCCGGTTACTGCTTTAGAAGAAAACTCAAAAGTTTGAAAATATCCTGAAAACTGGACTGTTCGGAAATTATAAAATCAAGCATTTTAAATGCATTTTCTTTAGCACAAGTGGTATTACGAACCCGGTTTTAACTTTTTTGATGAAAGCAACTTCCAACAGTCATTATCCAAGAAGAGTTTCGAAAAAATATGAATCTAGCAAAATTTCGGTATGTTACGTACTTTTTATGACAGTCCAAGCAGTGGTCGGCACATGGAGTGGTGCACTATCAACAAAAGAGTAAATACTATAGTTGTATTTTGCATTAGTTTTTACTCGTTATTAATCTAAAAGCTATCTAAAGTCGTTAAAAGTTGCAATCTAACCCCGAAATGTCGTCATTTTACCAAAAATACAAAGGAACCTTAAGGTACCTAACGTGGTATTATGTAATATGAGCACATTTTGCATATTCAATTCACATGAGTTGTTTCAAATTGGAATTTTTAGGATTAGAAAAGTACATTTTGTGCACAGCGACGAGATCTTGGCATATAGATGCTGATTCACCACGAAGTTGCATATGCGGTTTCAATGGTCATGTACCACGAATTTAAAAGATTGCTTCCTGACTTTTGTTTCCTTTCTTAAACCATTATCACCAAGTATGGTGATTTTTCCTGTTTCATATTAAGTAAAGAAGTATTTATAGTAATTTGGCGTATTTTTACTTCGATGAAACCTGTAAAAAGCTCGTCTTTGAGACACTCAAGAATATATGTTGAACAAAATGAAACTAGCCTATACACTGCCTAACCTGCACTTGCTCAACTAGCCACTAGGTTTTCTTCAGATGACGCTGAAAATAATTGCTTCTGTTACCTAACAGTTTTCTGAGCTTCATTGTAACATAAAACCATGTACCAGTACAAATTATTTAAAGTGACTATGTAATATGTGCTCATATTACATAATACCACGTTAGGTACCTTAAGGTTCCTTTGTATTTTTGGTAAAATGACGACATTTCGGGGTTAGATTGCAACTATTAACGACTTTAGATAGCTTTTAGATTAATAACGAGTGAAAACTAATGCAAAATACAACTATAGTATTTACGCTTTTGTTGATAGTGCACCACTCCATGTGCCGACCACTGCTTGGACTGTCATAAAAATTACGTAACATACCGAAATTTTGCTAGATTCATATTTTTTCGAAACTCTTCTTGGATAATGACTGTTGGAAGTTGCTTTCATCAAAAAAGTTAAAACCGGGTTCGTAATACCACTTGTGCTAAAGAAAATGCAGTTATTATGCTTGATTTTATAATTTCCGAACAGTCCAGTTTTCAGGATATTTTCAAACTTTTGAGTTTTCTTCTAAAGCAGTAACCGGAATTTCATGACACTTTGGGAATACATTAGGGCTTAGTTCATGAACAAATTCCAATATTTAGTTTATCATTCAAATGCCTTATACTGGCTGGGTGGACAAATGCTTTAAAATGTATATCTGGTTTTATAATTTTCGAACAGACCTTAATACCACAACAGGAGAAACCGAATTTCATCTACAAAAAGTTCAGCTACCAGTGCTGCCGCACTACAGAGGTTACATTGCCCCGACCAGGACGTATCGGATTGCGATAGTGACCAAGCTGAAAACGTGACAGACAGTTCGCAACTGGGGTATCCCAAGACATATCAGAAATATTATCGAAGGGATCCCATTGTGAAAGCCGACAGGCTATACACTCCAAACCAAAAACCACTTGATTTGAAGGACGTTACCCAAGAAAACGCAAAGTACTTCACACCGAAAGGTCAGGAAAAAGAATTAATTCAGGTAACCCCTAACACAAAAAAAAACATCAGTCATGAATTGAATTTGATCGTGACCAATTACGCATTAGTGAGGCAACAGGTTTCAATATCCCTGACGTCCGTCAGGCAGTCATAAAAAATCAATATAAGCATAACGAAAGGTCACTGCCGGTCGACATAGCCAAATCTGCTAAATTTGGGAAACAAAGTATTGCATATACCGCAAATGCAGAAGGCAATAAATTTACGTACCATCCTCCGGATAATTTTGCTTTGAAAATTCGAGAAATCCCTCGACCTTCAAATCCCAACAAAATTCCAACAGGAATCTAAATACTTGTTATACATCCCCTTATACGGCTAGAAAGATACAAAAGAGCATGGTTTATATAATTTTCTAAGCAAGTAATTCCTTTGAAGTAAATTTGATTTTCTAGTGCGCAAATACGCATTGGCAAATATGTGCAGCAGGTTGTTCTTCAAACGTGTAAATTGGAACCTAATTATGAGTTCGTTTAACATTTACACTTGTTACAGATCAGTGATTTGACAATTTACATTTGACGCGATTTCAAATATGGATTTAATTACTTATGAAGCAAAAGCATCATTGTGTTTCCAAAGTACTGAGAAAACGTAAAATAAGGTTTTTGCATATTTTCGCACGTACGCATATAAGCGGCATTTAAATGAGTACATACGTAAAAT
Source organism: Entomobrya proxima (assembly GCA_029691765.1). Lineage (NCBI taxonomy): Eukaryota > Metazoa > Arthropoda > Collembola > Entomobryomorpha > Entomobryidae > Entomobrya > Entomobrya proxima. The sequence goes on from CM056170.1 coordinate 49,117,220, forward strand.
CAAATGTCGTAATTCCTGGATTTTGCAATAACAGTTAAAACTTAGTGGATAGAAGCAGGTTTGCAGCTTCTCTTTTTAACTTGCAAATTACTATTATTGAAAATTTGGCAAAAAAATTTTCATTTCCGGGGAAAAAAAATCTCAGTGGGGTCAAAGCTCATTAAGTTTTTATTGAATACTTCATGGCTTGAGGATTCCAAATATACCTAGGTTTTTGGTGGTAGTGCTAAGTTGATAAATGAACTTTGGGATCTTCCTGCCACACTGTGCCACACCAACCCACACCTTTTGTTACTGTTCTCAGCTCTTCAAAGTTGTTCCTCTTGCAAATATTTTACTTTACTATATCTACGTGGTTTAGTATTCATTACTCATTTACTTTTTTTTCTGTTTTTTACTAAACCAAAGTTAATCCGTTTATGAGAATGCATAGCAATTTTTAAAAAACAAAATATATTCGACGAAACGAAAACTTGGTTTTGTGGAGGTTTAACTAGATTTGCACATATAGTCATGGAAAACATAATCAGCTTGAGCGAAACGTTAAACTGAACACACCAAGAAAATTCAATTAAATTTAAGTGTTAAATTTATAGTAAAATATTTAGAACTTATGTGCTTGTCCACAATAATTCCACATTGACTAACATATCTACTATTTAATTTATTCTTGAAATGGTTGAGTAATTGCTGAACAATGAAAGAAAAGTTGTTGCCTGAAACTGGTTTTCAGTACTTGCTCACACAACGAGATATATCCGATAAAACAAGTTTAACCTTACTTTAGCTGCCAGGAAACCTTGTTCAGTTCCATGACAGTGCTTTTGATTTTAATCACCTTTTGTGAATTTGTGTGTAACAGATGGTTATATTATTACGTAAAAGTTTAAAGATAAAATAAATATCTTTAAAATGCATAATATTGTGTTACGTACTGTATACAATTTCTTATAAAATTGTAAGTCAAATCGGGTAAGTTCTTAAATGTCATTAAAATATCTCCATAAAACCTTAGAACTATTGAAATTTCACATTTAAAAAAATTTTATCACAACTTTGTTTTAAGAGTTATGTATACCAACTTTATTATACACTTTTCAACAGATTAGCCTAGGAACGCCTCCATAGAGAACTTTGCGATGACTTTAGTCGTATTACAAGTTTTTGAAAAATACTTATTCATGTGGAACGTACGAATCAAATAGCGATTCCATTAACACAAGGTTTTCATTCTGATAGTTTCATGATCCTTGTCGTCGATAATGTAATTCCTCAACACTACTTAGAAACATGGATAATTTTTAATAAATCCTGTGATCTGTTAACATTTTATATTATATTAATATATTTTAAAGAAACGATTAATGTAATTAGCATGTTAATGTTTCGTTCCAATATGATGTCGCATGTGGAACGGTGAAAGGTATGTTTTCTGGCAAAAAGTCCCATCTTTCACGTTTTTAATGAAGCACGACTGTTTTCTCTTCGACTGTGAATTTTGCTGTGCCGCCTTAAATTACTTGAAGTGGCATTGGCAACTACTCAAATTAAAAAACCATTACCAATGGAACAAGTACATAGTTACCTTTTTAAAAATTGTTGTGCTACAGCTTACTTTCTACAAACATTGCATGCAATCTTATCCATCTAGTGCAGCTTGAGATGTTGCGTTAAATATTTTTTTCGTGCAAAATGTTTATCGCATATGTCACACATAAATTGTTTTACGTCTGGGTGAACCTTCCATTGGTGACGAGTCATTTTTCCTTTAGTCAGAAATGATCTGTAACAGAAACAAACAATTTTATGCATGACAAGACATATGCAAACAGAAGAAACCGAGGGTACTTACTGTTTGCAAATTTGACAAATGTTGTCATGGACTTTTAAATGACATGTCAAATACAAAGCTTTTTCGAAAACTCTAGAAAAACAAATTTTATCTTGAATGTTTCACTCATAGTACAAATTAGTAAACAGCGTTTGGGCAATTACCTTGAACACTTGCTGCATTTGAATGGCCTTTTAACTTTCCGTTTGTGTCTAATTTTGTGTGCATTAAGTTCTTGTTTTGAGGCGTACTCACTGAAGGGAGCAAACGTATTAATCAAACATTGTATCGCCAGTTATAGTTTTAATATCGAAATAAGTACTCACCGGCCACAATCCTTACATACAAACATATTGACAACTCCTTCATCATGGGTATGGAGATGAACTCGAAGATAATTTGGGCGATGAAACTTTCTAAATTACAACATTTCATAAGTCTGAAATTAAAGTTGATAAAAACGATGAAATTCATATAGATATGAGAACTTACAGTTCACATGCTGGACATTTAAACTGCTTTCTGCCGTGGGATAAAACATGGTTTTCCAGCCTTGCTTTAGTTGGAAACTTTCTTCATTAATCATGAAATACAACGAAAAATTGAAATAAGGGATTAAAACGTAGGAATGTGAATTGCTATTAACATGAAATTCGTGAAATATCAACTCACTTTCCGCACTTGTTGCAAACGTGGCATTTTTCTTGTTGTTTCAAATGCACAAAGGAGTGTTGCTTTAATCTCCACCGTAAGTCAAACTCTCTGTCATATCAAGACAAAGCGTTGCATTGTTAAACTTTAAAAAAATTAAAACATACTTTAGGCTACATACCTTCCACATTCCAAGCATTTAAATTTTTGTTTGTGTATCTTCGGTTTGCAATCAAGGAGTTTAACGTATGAGTTTTCTGCGCATTCACGTTTCCCGCATTTGCATTTCTAAAAAATAACAAAAATGACATTAAAAGAACCATCTTCAAAATATCATGTGCACGTGGAGTCGATTTAATTTTACAAATTTTTTCTGTCCCCTGTCAACTTGTAATTTATAGTCATATAATATCTGCTCCCGTTCCATGATTTTGTGCAATGCCACAATAAGAATATGTGGAAAGCCGTCAGAAACCCATTCTTGTATCTCTGAGTTAACCACGCACCCGGGATTCACATATCGGCCCTATGAATTAGAGTTGAGAACCATTATTAATTTTACATAACCAATTTTATAATTGGTTCTAAATTGTGTTTATATGACACCTGTTGAATCTATTTCCAGTCCATCAAGAACATAGCCAGAATCTAGTATAATTCCAAACAAACTTTTTGATTTCCGTTGCTCAAATTCGTATCGCGCTTTTGTTTTTAAAGCACCAAAGTACTCGCATATTATGTCCCCTTCTTGTATTATTTGTCTGGCATAAACACCAAGTCCAATTTCTTTTGATACAAGTTTTTTATATGTAGGAGCATCTTTAAACCCTCTCCGGATACGTTGATTTTTACATTGTTTTCCGCAAAATGATGTGTCACACTCAACTTGATTTCTTACGTTAGGACATATGTCGTCATAGCACTTTTTGCCATTGGCCACGCTGCACATACATTTTACAGGTTTCACTTTGCTGGTAGCTTTTTTTATTTCCTCGTACAAATGGAGCGGATAGAGATCTAAAAACATAAAATTATGTTAGGGTTTATGTTGAAATACAGGAATTTTTACAAAAATGTATGTACCAGGCAACATACAATTAATTAACTAAATATTGTTCAGCAATATTGCATTCTCGGAATTATTCAAAGCTTCAAGTGAAGTTTTCCAGAAATACCAGAATGTGTTATTACCAAAGTCTTACAGATAGTGCTAAATTAGAAGCACTTTCTTTTAAAACTTTTCAATGCGGCATTTAAATTTGCAACACAATTTTATTTATGCTATTTAACTTTTTTCAACAAACTAAAAATACTACGTTAAGTGGAGAAGTCAATCTTTGAAACAAAAATCATGCCATAAAATTCTTGAACAGCATAATGCACAATTTCAAACACTCTCAAAAATCATTCAGCACATTTTGAAGGTTGCAAAATACCATATTATTGCACAATTTGCTGTGTGTAAAAATTTGGTGTTTAGTTTGTATGCAGTGACGTTTTGTATAGTACAACCCTTAAATTTGCTGTTGGCAAGTTTCGTGCATTTTTCTTAATTAATCTAAAACAAGTCTCCCAAACCAGCTTGCACATGGAAATTTTTCATGCGTGGCCATGCGTGGATTGTGTATCTTTCCGGCATTCGACGAAGGAAATGTTCTCTAGCTTGTAAACATTTTGAGAAAATTAACTTTTAAAATCTTTAGCAAATTGACTGAGCAGACTTGCGCAATCACATGTAGTTTCAAAATTCAGAATTCAAAAAATAGTCTTAAAATGTTCTGAAACTCTTGGCATATATGTTTTGAAAGATTCTGATTTCAAAACATATATTTATTTAACTCTAGCATGTGACCTGGCCACTGGGTCAGGGGTCAAAGGTCACATGAAAAATAAAAATGTATATTCGTTTTGAAATTATAATCTTAAATTTGAGGTCAAAGATTGTTTTGCCACGTGTGTGTTCCTCCGAGTCCAGTCAGCTGACAGCATGCACATTAACCTGCTCCAGTGCAAGACTCGTGTTAGCCCCAAGAAAGGGGTAACTATCCCGCGACTGGAGCTTCTTTCTTGCCTTATCGGTGCCCGTCTAGTCTCTACCGTCAAGCAGGACCTTAAGCTTGACATTCCCGTCCGGTTTTGGACAGACTCCACCACCGCCCTCACCTGGATCCAGAAGGACGAAGTGTGGGCCACCTTTGTCAACAACAGGGTGAGGCAAATAAGGGAGTTGTCCAAAACAGAAGCTTGGGGGCACATTGCTGGTGCCCTTAATCCTGCTGACTTGCCATCCAGAGGCTGTTCCGTCAAAAAGCTGACAGCTGAAAACTGGTGGAAGGGAGCCCCCTGGATGTATCAACCCGAAAAGGAGTGGAACCGCATCACCCCCAGCCCAGATGAAGAGGAGGTGAACAAGGAAAAGAAGAAAACTGTCGTGTCAGCTGTCAATCTACAGAAGTCAGCTTACCAGTCCACGGAACAGGAGTTCCTCCGCTGTGGCAGTTACCCAAAATTGCTGCGGGTCATCGCCTACATGACCAGAGCCACCGACAGGATGAAGAAGAAACAGATTCCCGCCGCACCTGTTACTGCTGCCGAAGCTGACCGCGCTGAAGTCACCCTAATCCGTTTCATTCAGTCCTCAGTCGCCCCCGAAAATAACAAAAAGATGCCAGCTTTCCTAGACGAAGGGGGAATCCTCCGACTGAAGACTCTGCTGCTCCATGGGGAAGAAGACGAGGCTTTTACAAAGCCAGCTATTTTACCGGGAAACAATCCCCTTGTGAAGTTGCTCATCCAACATGAGCACGAGAAGAATCACCACGCAGGAGTCCAGTACTGCCAAGCTTCCCTCCGGGAAAAGTACTGGATAACGGATAGTCGCCGTACAATCCGCAACGTCATCCATCACTGTGCCACTTGTCGTCGCCACCTCGCTACCAAATGTGAAGTTCCCCGAGCTGCCCTGCCGCCAGAACGAGTCAACACCACCAGAGCCTTTTCCGTTACGGGTGTTGACGTTACTGGTCCACTATTTGTTGAGAAAGGGAAGAAAGTTTGGGTGCTGCTCTTCACCTGCGCCGTGTACCGTGCCGTGCATCTCGAGATCCTATCCAGCTTGACCACCAAGGCCTTCTTTATGGCCTTCCAGAAGTTTGTAGCGAGAAGAGGAAGACCATCAGCTGTCCTTTCAGACAACGGGACTGACTTTGTGGAGGCAAGCAAGCTGCTCCACAAAGTGGACTGGAAAAAGGTGGAGGAGCAAGCTACACTCCAGCGGATCCGGTGGCGATTCAATCCCCCTAGTGCTGCCTGGTGGGGGGTTGGTGGGAGCGCCTAATCGGCATGATGAAAGCCATCATGCGTCGCTCCATTGGTTCTCGTCGCCTGTCAACTCCTCAACTCGAAGTGCTGCTCACGGAAATTGAGGGGATCATGAATGATCGCCCACTCACCTACTTATTGGAAGACCCCGACGACTATCGACCACTGACACCTGCCTGTTTCCTTCGTGACTTCCCTATTGCCGTTATCCCCGAACTTGGTGTGGTCACTGGTGCTGCACTCCGTGGAGCATTCCGCAAGGTCCAGCGGATGAAGGATGAGCTACGCAGCCGTTTCCGAAAGGAATACCTCGGTCATCTCGTTGGGCAACCCCAAGCAAAACGTGTCACTACCCTCACCCCCGGATCCGTGGTCTTAGTTGAGTGGGAAAACCACAAGAGACTTGAATGGCCAATGGGTGTTATCATGGAGATTATTCCTGGGCTAGACGGAGAAAGACGTGTTGCTCGAGTGAAAACGAGCAAAGGAACCATCACTCGCCCCTTACAACGCCTTTATCCATTGGAGGTAGCAGAAATAGCTAAGAAGCTGCCTGTAGAAGTCCAGGAAGAGATCCAGCACCTAAATTAAAAAATAAAGTTCATTTAAATTAAAGAAAAATATAAAAAAAATCATGAAATGAAAATTTGTTGTAAAATGTGTTGTGGTGGTTGTCACCTTTCCTTATCCTACCTATTTCCTCCTAATTGACAGGCTGGGCTATAAACGCTCACGTCCTGTGTCTCTAATAGCTGGCTAGGCTATAAACGCTTACGTCCAGTCATTCTTTCTTCTTTTACCTTTGCAGGTGACAACTTCCGGTAAAAGCGGAAATCCTTTTCTTTTGTTTAATTAATCTCCACCTCGATTAATTAAAGGTGGGAGTATGTCAGGAATTCCGCCTCCTTTGCCTAATTGTCGTTATCAAATTTATTTTAAATATTTTTGGGCTCATCGAGCCAACAAGTTTGTCAAACTTTTTCCTTCTTTTTTTGCTCGTACGAGCTTATTTTTGTGAAGCCGAATGGCTAGATTTTTGGGTGTTTCTAACCTCACAGCAGTCAAGGTCAGACAATTAGTCTGCTGTGAGGCATTTTCCATAAGAAAAAAGTGAAGAAGACTCCTGGAGCCCACCTCAACAACTCATAATTTACTTATAATTTTTTGGGACGAACCGTCCTTTTCCTATTGTAAACTGGCTGAAAAACCAGTACTCTCTCTGAAGCTTTCATGGGCTACAGATCTCTGTAAATTTGCTAAAAAAGTTGTATAAATTTCTCTCTGTGTTTTTTCGTAAATCTTGACAATTCCTAAGTCCTTCCTGCATTGATTTTATAAAACTGGCAGCATCAAAGGCATTCTCGGATAAGTAGAAGCAGTGAGAAAAGCAGAGCATAGCAGAGGAGAAGAGCATTTTTCATTAAAAAAGAGTCATAAGAAACTTTGGGGATTTTTTAGTTTTTTGGGTTTTTGGGGGTATCCTGTGATCCGAACCTTCTGGAATTTTCTGGGGCAAAAGTTGGGGGCCCTACGCAGTCTAATATTGTGTCTAAACCCCACACTATGATAGACTATGCATCACCTAAAACAATTTAAAACAAACTCTAGCACCCGCTTTTGCTTCCAGAGAGCCACAAAAAATATTTAAAATCTGAAAATTAACGTGGAGCAGCATAGGAGATTTTAAAACAAGTTTCGCAAAAAGTCCGAATGTTTTTCAGTATGTAGTACTTTTCATGTGCTTTGGACGTGCATTAAAAGTTTTCGCTAATTTTGCTTTTAAATGCTTTAAAAAATTGAAAAACTCAACATTGTGAAGTCCCATTTGCCGCTTCTTACAAAGAGACATGCCACGGTGCACTTGGTCTAATTCTGACAAAGCGTCTAGACATTTTCGTGTTCAAGGATAAACAGACACACGGACAAATATAACAAAATTAATACTAGATTCGCTATGCTAATATAATTTATAACTAAACTTTGAAATAACATCTCATAATTAATTTCTAAAAAGAATACTGCGGCGTTAACTAAAAAAGTGGAGCACTGCATAAAACGTAAGTTGAAACTTACTTGATTGCTTCACACTCATTATTATGTGCGTTCGGTTGATTACAATGGCACTGGCACTGCTATATTTTTATTTACAGGACTCAGGATGACGTAAAATTAACTTTCTCAATTAAAATCAATACTGCAAACAAAGATGTTGTTGTGGGAAATATTATCATAATAAGCAAATCAATAATTTTCACAGATTGGTTGGAAACATTTACTTTGAATCTCTATAAATTTTTAAAAACGTTTTTGCATGGCACCGTTGTGCACGACGCTGTACAATTTCAAAGGAAGCTGGCGACAATTCAAACGTACAACGCTTTCAATTTCCTTTCCTCTCACAATGATGAACAAAACCATACTGAGCAATGGCTAAGCAGCTTTCAGTTTTTTATATAAAAACCTGAAACCAAGACTGCTTTTCAACATTATGTAACAAGCGTTATATAATATAGCAGGTATCGTTGTATTCCCTAGATTGTGAAACCCATTTCATATAATGTGAGAGTTTGGTTATATCAGAAGCACACGTCTAACGAAACCAGTTTCGATGCGTGTCAGATATCATTACAAAAAGCAATTAAAACATTGTATAGCATGAGAACCAAAGCTAAGATAAGAAACATCTATAAGTACTCAAATTTGAAAGCTTTAAAAATAAAATGCTTAGTTGTTGATCCTGGCAACATGTATTTGCTCCAGTGAAAATCGAAAGTTTAGGAGCTTTATATGCGTTTATAGCATCTTGAAGAAGCTGGTGGTGTTGGTTTTTCTCTTAACATTCCTTTAAAACAGGTTTTTTGGGATCATGATAACTTCCAACAGATTGCACACTGTGCATAAATCTACAAGTGCGAATAACGACCCATGATGACTGGGTGATACTAAAACTAGCTGAAATGAGAACTTGTCTTCTGAAAATTTTCAATCAATAAATATGCATCCTTAGGGAGACATTGCATAAATTTTCATTCATGACAAATATTGTTTTTGTAAAATCTTACGAGGAAAATGAAAAATGAACGTGGAAAAATTAAATATTTCGAGTTTGTATACTTAACTTTTAGAATTCTAAAAATTTAATTCTCTGGCTCAATTTATTTGCTACACATTCAGCATATTACAATAAATTACTATTTACCATGCACAATACTTAAGTATTACAGTATTGTAATACAGTTAGTGACCACGTTAGTCATCTAAAAAATTCTGTCGTAACAAAGTATCAGAATTTTATTTAGGAAATATGCAAAACCATCGGCTACCCGAGCACAAAACTCCAGTAGAAAGATGAAAATGGGGAAAAGTTTTAGTATGGCCTGCTGGGCAACTTCACTGAGCCAGAACTAACACATTGCTCCAGACCAGGCTCAGTGGTCTTTCGACCAGGATAAGTAGGCTTTAAACCTGGGCACGGATGAAATTGAGCTTTTGTACATTTTTCGGTTTTTCATTTTCATTCGATTTTCATTGCGCTAATTTAGCAACGAGCATTTTGAATGGATGCCTTGGTTTGTTTACTTACTATTATATACAAACAATTACCACTAAACAATGCAAAAGAGTTTTACACCGAATCCAAAAACTTGAAATCAAACAAATGGGTTCTTTACATAAACTACCATTGATACAACCATATATGCTACCTTTCAGCTAAGGTGTTCTTATTTGTCATATGATCTCTGGAAGCAAGTATTTTTATAGCTTAGAACACGTTTTCCTGGTTTTGTGAAGTTCAAGCAGTAAATTCTAAAAGTTTTGTTGGGTAATTATATATTGATAAATAATTCAATGGTACACTAAGTTTGTTACATTTAGTATACTTTGCATAAGTTTTATAAAAATGCAAACCTTTGTGTAAATTACGCTAAAAATTGGTAAATTATCATGGGTATTTTTACTTTCAGGTTTTTACTGGCACTAGCAAGGAAGATGCACTCTTAGGGGACTCAGTGGACATTTTTGGCTCTAAATATACATATTAAAATATAAATATCCATATTTTATAACTATCGCAAGATATAAGTATTCTTTTTTAATAATTCCTCTGAAAATTCTAAAAATGACAATAGCAGAACTGAAATGAAATTATTAAATGGTACCGGTGATTGTAGAAAGATTTGAGAAAACAACTGGCATAGAACTTCAAAATACGTCTGAATAAAACTAAGTATGCATTTTATAACTTATTTGATAAGGTTAGATAATTTTAACAACAAACATGGCACGCAATGCGTGATTATGTAAGCTGATGTCCTTTGAAAACAGATAGTGGATTTGAAGAGCTATCTAAAAGTTTCAAATATGTTCAAAATGTTTGCTAATCAGTTAAATAAACCTATCATAGCATAATAAGTAATAGTTGTAAGTTGCTTTACACAAAAAACGAAAGTACAGTTGATGGAAAATAAAATATCCCTTGGTTTTTGGACACCTTAAAATTGCGCATTTTCGAAAAATTGATGTAGTCTTCGAATTAAGTTTATGATAATCATGAATATTCTGGAGAATGACAAGGGCAAAGTGCGCTACAAGAAAATATATGAACCGCTACGAATGGAATATTTTTGTAAAAGTTATGACAAAATGAAAAAAAACATCCCTTGATTTATAAATGCACCTTATACCATAAAGAGCAAAATTAAAATGCAAGTTTTGCTTATAAACGCACAGCAAAAGTTCACTGCTTTTAACAAAAAATAATCCATCGTATTTTGCACAGTACTGCGCATTTTAGAAGTTAGTAAAATAGATAATAAAATATTTCATGCATTCTCAGTGCACTGGATTGATGGAGCACTGATAAAGAAACTAACCAGCGTGAGAAACATCGTCGTACTGGATTTATCCATTCATAAATTACATTAAGTACATTAAGTATGATTTTATCTATCTTCAAACCAGTTTCAATCAGGTAAGTTGAAATGAACATGCAACAAAACTAGGTAACTAAGTCACTAAAGCTATGGTTATTTTTAAGGATGTATTACATCATCAGATTTTATGAAATGTAATTTCAAAGGAATTATACAATATAACAACTTAATACAATTAAATAGAAACTCTTACAAACGAAAACGTCTTCACCGTCACATATTTCTTTTGTTCAAATTCAGTATTACTTCATACAAGTTACATACATAACTGGTTTTGAACTGGTTTTATCAACCTTGTAAAAGTGTCAATTCCGTAAACCAGACGTACTTACAGTAATTACTATTTCCATACACACAAAACTTTTCTTGTCAGTCTAAATGATGCATTATTCAATAGTTACTAGCACTGCAAGTTATGAGAGATTGCACCATACCGTAAAAATAGCTTTGGATTAATATCAGGCTTTCGACTGTTCATTTTCAAATGTTCGCTAAGATCGTATTAGCTAGCATAGTACAAACTTTTGCAAACCATTTTTTATACTGCCTATGAGTTTTGGCACCGGTCTATTTTAAGGAAGTCAAAACATAAATGTCGAATGGTAGTAACGTCGATGGGAATAAAGTCGAAGCCATTGTTGTCGAATGAAAATGGTAAAAAAGTCAAAACCATTATGGTCGAATACGAACGGTAAAAAATCGAACCTATTTTACACCACTTAACATTACATGTCGTTACTTTCTTTAATGGTCACATATTTTCTAAATCGTTTTAATAAAATGGACTAAAATAACTTCAAACTAGATGCATTTAAATGTTATAAAACCAAATCATCTACCGTTTTTCTAGTCTAAGTACCCAGCCATACATTTTGCAATCAAATAATCAATTGTGTTCAAATATAAGTTAAAATGACAAACAATACTTTGTAACATATCGTCGTCGCTTTCAATGAATCGTGCTTCATTGCAGAAGTCCGAGGAACTTGCAAAACTGTTCCATTAGGATATGATTTACTTTACTGAAACAATGTATCCGCTGTCCATAAAACACAACTTGTGTAGTCTTCGAATTAAGTTTATGATAATCATGAATATTCTGGAGAATGACAAGGGCAAAGTGCGCTACAAGAAAATATATGAACCGCTACAAATATTTTTGTAAAAGTTATGACAAAATGAAAAAAAATATCCCTTGATTTATAAATGCACCTTATACCATAAGGAGCAAAATTAAAATGCAAGTTTTGCTTATAAACGCACAGCAAAAGTTCACTGTTTTTAACAAAAAATAATCCATCGTATTTTGCACAGTACTGCGCCTTGTATAAGTTAGTAAAATAGATAATAAAATATTTCATGCTTTTTCAGTGCATTAGAATGGGGGAGTGTCCACTTAAAAAACTATACTAGCATACTGGATTTATCCATTCATTATATAAATTAGGTACAACACAACTTCTAGGTCGTGTGTGTAACTTGCTATTGTGTAAATATTTTATATAAAACTAGTCTTATTATCTCGATAATTAAATAGAAGCAAACTTGTTTACCTAAGATTGTAATATTGTTAATAAGGTTGCAGGTAGCATAAATCCATTCATTCTCTCTATTATCAATTATGTAATATTTTATTGGTCACTTGGTTTCCATACAAAGTTAACCTATTAATTAGGTTTAGAAGTAAAAAAATATTGGAAGAAATATCGAAATTTATGGAAATTCACAAATTTTTCGGATCGTTTGGATGCTTTTTACATTAATACTGGTCATATGGGTACTTTATTTATTCACTACTCCGAATAGGTTTTTTCACTCAAGTGTTACATAAAATTCGTTCTCTACGGAAAGTCATTCAAATAAATTCAATTTCGATAGGAGTGATGCTTTCATACCTTCATGCGTATACGGGCGCAATATGCAAATCAGACTGCTCTATATTAATTATCAAGTTTTCTCAGCAATTTCATGTTCCATTTAATATCATTTTTTTATAAATGGAATGATTGTAGGCACCGGAGTATTGGTGCCTATTTTTTATGATGTTGTTTTATATGGGCAAAAAGGAGATGCATATCATCCAACGCAGTTTTTTACGTTGCTTCCGATGGTGTAATTAGTTTTTAATTTTAAAATGTAGTTTTTGAAATAATCGTCTTTGAAGTTCGAAATGGCGTATAAAGGGGGTAGTAAATAAGCTGTTTGGGGCTGCGGTCGTCGACTGCACGTTCAATGCAGTCATTCAGTTAATTGCTAACGGTACTTGTTAATTAGCTAATTGGGGTTGTTTGGGAGTCACGGGGAAAGCGAAAAGAATATAAAAGGAAGTGTGATGCCAATGTCCAGTGTCATTCATAATTGCCAGTCGAGATCGAGAAGTTGTATGTATCTTGTTGAAGATTGTAATAAAGTTGTTAAAAGGCGGAGCCTACGTTGTCATCATTACTTGGCATACTAGACTGAGCGTCGAATAATGATCATGGAAGATTTAGAAAAAATATAATTGGTAAACGTACCTTGAATAAATTTGAAACGACATGTTACGTTTTAATGGTTAACGTTGTACTATATATTTATTTTGAAATGCTGTTGATAGTAAAATTTTGAATAAAGATTAAGCTTTTACTCAAAAAACAACAACATCAACCCCATATGTCTACCTGTATATATATAAAACTATTCATAAAGCATTTTTTAATGAATGACATAGATAGAGGAATGAAACTTCTCTTATTGGTATTTACATTATATGTTTAGCCCACTAATGTCAAACGTTGTGATAAAAACGTTTTTAGTAGATGCTAGGAATGTTCTTCTTATTGCTATTCCAGTACGCAAATTATGAATAATTATAAGGATGTAAGTACTAATCGGTATTGAGTTTGACCAATTACGATGCAAATTGATTATAACAATACAGAAGGGAATACAAAAATAGCTATAAAATATTGGGAATTTTATATGGGCAATGACACGCTTGGTTGGGATACAAGGCACGAATTTGTAAGTGTTTTAAGTGATCGTAGTTTAACCGATGGTAGTTTGGAAGCTAAGAGGTATCATAGTATGTACTCTAATCAGAGTGTGGATGGTTATTTGTTTACGTATCAAGGACGATTTAGCAATCTACAACATTTTCCGGCAAACCGGAAGACTGGGATTTGTTTTCATATTTAAAAGAAATCTTTACCATAAGTAAGGTGTTCAAAATAATTTAACTTAAACAAATGTTTCTACAATAATTTTGGTGTGGCGTATTATTAATAATTTTACTCAGCTATCCAGGCAATCCAGAATACTATCAGACATTGAAACCTGAAGACTCGGAGTTGGAAATGAGTCATATGATGACCTCAATTTGGGCAGATTCTGCCACTTATAACAAGCCGTATATTCCAAATAAATATTATATGAAACTGGAAGTTTGAGAGGTTATTGAGCCAGCTACAAATAGATTTTCATCGCTTAAATCTTTAGATTTGAAATTAAAGCCGAGGATGATCAATCACTCTTGGGTTGAAAGGTAACTTTTAGAGAAAATTAAATCCGAAAGACTAATATTTTGCCAGTTTTGTGTTTGTGTTTTGAGTTTTATATCTTATGCTTAGGAGATGGTTACTTATTCAAATTATAATTATTTTTTATATTGTTTACTAAATAATTGTATTTGGAAATGAAAGTACAATTGTTTTCTATTTTCAAATATGAATGAATAAAATCTTAATTAGACATCCATTTTATTTGAAGAACAAACCATATAATAGAACGTGCCAAGATACGATGTAGTCAGCAATGACTCATTACTGATGAGGCAATTGTATTGCAGTGGATAATTTGGACAAACTCTATTCAATTGCACACGCAATGGTAACTGTTTTGTATAGTTATCATCTGGTTTTACGTGTCACCATACACTGCAAAAAATACACTAAAACAACTATAATATATTACCGTTCTTGATGCGTGATGCTTATGATATATAGTGAAACGCCATGTAGACCTATTACTACATTAGCTTATGAAGTAAAACTAAACGCCCGAAAAACAGTGTACAATGTATTTGCGTTCGCTCTAACCAAGTTTCCTTTCGTTTTGTTCACACAAAATTGCATTTCAGTTCACAAACTATCATAAGCCCAAAAATCCGTGATTTCCTGATTTTTAATCGACTTATAAATTTATGCATTTTTGTAAATAATGGAAAATGTTACTTATAACGTGATATTTACTTAGTAGCATTCAAGTCTCTTGTGGTTTTCCCACTCAACTAAGACCACGGATCCAGGGGTGTGGGTAGTGACACGTTTGGCTTTGGGTTGTCCGACGAGGTGACCAAGGTATTCTTTGCGGAAACGGCTGCGGAGCTCTTCCTTCATCCGCTGGATCTTCCGAAATGTCCCACGGAGTGAAGCACCAGTGACCACACCAAGTTCGGGGATAACGGCAATCGGGAGGTCACGTAGGAAGCAGACAGGTGTCAGTGGGCGAAAGACGTCGGGGTCTTCAGATAAGTAGGTGAGGGGGCGATCATTCATGATCCCCTCGATCTCCGTCAGCAGCACTTCGAGTTGGGAGGTCGTAAGGCTGCGGGAACCAATGGAGCGACGCATGATGGCTTTCATCATGCAAATGAGGCGCTCCCACCAACCCCCCACCAGGCCGCACTAGGGGGATTGAATCGCCGACGGATCCGCTGGACTGTGGCGTACTCCTCCACCCTTTTCCAAACTACTTTGCGGAGCAGCTTGCTTGCCCCCACAAAATTAGTCCCGTTGTCAGAAAAGACAGCTGACGGTCGACCTCTTCTCGCCACAAATTTCTGTAAGGCCATGAGGAAGGCCTCGGTGGACAGGCTGCTGAGGAGCTCCAGGTGGACAGCTCGGTACACCGCACAGGTGAAGAGCAACACCCATATCTTCTTCCCCTTCTCGACAAATAGTGGACCAGTGACATCAACACCCATAACGGAAAAGGCTCTGGTGGTGTTGACTCGTTCTGGTTGCATGGCGAACTTCACACTTTGTGGCGAGATGGCGGCGGCAAGTGGGACAGTGATGGATGACGTTGCGGATAGAACGGCGACTATCCGTTATCCAGTACTTTTCCCGGAGGAAAGCTTTTACAATACTGGACTCCAGCGTGGTGATTCATTTCATGTTCATGTTGGATGAGCAGCTTAACACGGGGATTGTGTCCCGGTAAAATGGCCGGCTTTGTCAAAGCTTCATTCTTTTCTCCATGAAGCAGTAGTGTCTTCAGTCGGAGGATTCCCCCTTCGTCTAGGAAAGCAGGCAGCTTTTTGTAATTTTCGGGGGTTACTGAAGACTGGATGTAACGGATGAGGGTTACTTCAGCTTGGTCAGCTTCTGCAGCGGTGACTGGTCCATCTGAAATCTACTTCTTCCTCATCCTGTTTGTTGCTCTGGTCATGTAGGCTATGACCTTTAGCAGTTTTGGGTAACGACCACAGCGGAGGAACTCCTGTTCCGTGGACTGGTAAGCTGACTTCTGGAGATTGGCAGCTGATACTTCAGTTTGCTTCTTTTCTTTATTCACCTCCTCTTCATCTGGGCAGGGGGTGATGCGATTCCAATCCTCTTCGGGTTGATACAGGGGGGCTCCCTTCCACCAGTTTTCAGCTGCCAATTTCTTGATGAAGCAGCCTCTGGATGGCTGCTGTGTTAAGGGCACCAGGAATGTAGGAATGTTACATCTAAGTAGTTGACTAGCAATAATTTGAAGTGTTATTGGCCGGAAAAGGAAACTAAAGGTCAAAAGGTGATCTCGTTGATTATAGCTTATGAGTTCCCGCAGAACAAAAAATGACGAGTCCTTAATTGCAAAGTGCTGAAGACTTCAGGTAATTAATTATATTTTATGGTTTAAATTGCTGTTTTTGTTGAGTTTTGTAACCGTGTGTCTGTTTACTGTGTTTAGATTCAACATGTCGTGTCATCTGACATCTGTCACTGGACACGATTTGACGACAATTATCAGTAACAGTCTGCTTATTTATTCGAAGACGACCTAATTTTGGACTGCTGACGTTGTTGTGTGGTGACGCAGGTTAAAAATTTCGGGCCAACTAAAGTGAGCATCAAAAACAATCAGGCACATGTTCTTTGGGAAGGTTCCTGCCAAATCCATGTGCTGCCACTCTGCCACGGTATTGGCGGAAATGCCAAGGCTGTAGCAGACTAGTACGAGGTGGATAAGAAGCAGGCACAAGCACAAGAATAGCATCTGTTTTTCTATTATATACTGATATCGCAGATGTTAAAATACATTTTGTCTTGAGGATGTGCGTGTATATACCAAAAACGCATACACAAGAAACGCAGGTTGAAAACTTACTTGATTGTTTTAAAGCAGTCATGATAATGTGAGTTGCGCTGGTCATATATGAACCCCACCGTTGCATTTAAAATTACTGATTGTTAGTATAGAAAGTAAGTATTACCAAGTATATTTGCCAATCGTTTAAAATTTTCAGAACACAGTAACTTTGTAACTTCAGAAAACTGGAGGGATAAGATGTTCCCTATATCACCGAACAGACAACTGGTTTTTATATAAACCAAATGTAAGCCTTTGCTACTCTAAGAACTCTAAACATATTTGCAAGAACTCTAAGTCTTTTTTCAGCACCAACCAAACTTCAAGGTCATACACAATACACAGATAAGGCATGTTCTTAATCGCCAATACTTTGATGGTCATAGTTGCCCCATAAGTAGGCTTTTAAAATGTCGCGGTAATTCTGCTAAAACAGGGGAAAGAAAGCACGAATGTTCAAATTGTGGAGGGTAATTATAATTACAGCGACAAAGAAATTAATTGGGTCAAGTAACAATTATATTTACTTGAAAATTATATAAAAAAAGTCTAGTATGTTTCAGAAGCCATGTCATTTTAAAGCCCATATGACATTGCAAAAAAAAACGCTCACGTGAATTCAGAATGTCGTGCTAAATTGCCCACTGGACGAAGTAGCACTAGGTTTTATGTCATAAATTTTTATTTATGTGTCAAAAACAGCATTATACAAGCATTTTGGGGTACACCATGAGGCACAGTAACGATGCACTAATAAGACATTGCAGTGAAACTAGCACATTGTGTTTGGGAGCAAGGTAGTTTGTGTTAACTCATGTGTCGGCGAGGCATTTGGCGTGTCACACGTAGTTATGCAATCAATAAAACCTCATATTGTTGTTGTTCTCCACTTTTATTGGAGTAACATTTAAAAATGTAAAGAAATTTATTGATATAATTTGATATTGATAATGTTAGTATTGACCAAACTCACAAATATTTATAAAATCTTTGCACTAAGTAGTGATAATATCATAATAATATAAGAATATCCCAATATCTTTCCCATTTTTTACATGAATTACCACGACATGAATTTTCAAAGCCTACTTATGGGAAAACAGTTTGTCACAAATATGACACTCAAAGTTTTGGCGATTATGAACATGTATTATCTGAATATGACGTCGAAATTTCCTGAGTGATGAAAACAGTCTGCAAATACGTTTAGAGTTCTTATCTTAGCAAAAGCTAACATTTGTTTTATATAAAAACCTGTTGCCTGTTACAATCCAAACACCAGTTCTGTGAATTAGGGAACATCTTTTCTCTGTACTTTTCTGAAGTTAACAAGTTACTGTGGACTGAAAATTTTAAGACGTTGGCAAATATACTTGGTAAAACTTATTTTCTAAATCAACAATCAGTAACGTTA
This sequence comes from Entomobrya proxima, assembly GCA_029691765.1. Taxonomy (NCBI): domain Eukaryota; kingdom Metazoa; phylum Arthropoda; class Collembola; order Entomobryomorpha; family Entomobryidae; genus Entomobrya; species Entomobrya proxima. Next base: position 49,135,707 of record CM056170.1, read on the forward strand.
AATGCAAGGGAGCGGCTCCTGTATGACCAGCGCAACTCACATTATCATGACTGCTTTGAAGCAATCAAGTAAGTTTCTTGCATTTGCGTGTTTGGTTCGTATATGGAGCTGCATGCTTTTTTACAAAAGGTCGATTACAAAATGGGGTTCGTTTTGTACACATAGTGTTACATTTCCGTTACATAGACGTGTTTCAAATTTTTTATTTAACAAGTCTTCCTATTTGGGCATTGTATACAAATTCGGTCTTTGGTCAATTAAATCCAATCCATAGTTCTATCAAAATAAACCTAATTTAAATATTTACGTATCACTAAGTTTAACTGTCAGACGAAAATTACCATGCTTATTTTACTTTCAAATAGGAACAAATGTTTAACAGCATGAACTAGTCATGTAGATATTATACGCAAATATGGAGCAAGTTTCACCCTTTTGAAAACCCCACCATGCAATTCTTCACTTAGCAAATTTTTTCTTGATAAATCCGTTTTAAAAAATTTCGTCAATCGTTAAAACAAAAATCAACTATTTATTGTCGCCGCATGCATTAAATTGTTTTTGCAATATCTTTTGGGACAATATCAACCCCGAGTATTTTTTAATTTGAGGGGCCACTACCATTAGAATTTTCAAAATATAATGTGACTAATTACTTTTTACGTTACATGATACTAGAAGCATAAACCGTATTATTAAAACCCAACCATATACTTGAATGCAAAGTAAAACGAACAAACCCCGCAACATTTGCACTTTTACAAACAAAATTTTAAAAGATTTTATAGCTTACTAAGACAAAATCCAACAATAAACATGTTGACTTACATAAAGTTTAGTGACATTTAAGTGTTACTCTACATAAAGTTTCTGCTTCCCAAAACGAATCTGGTGGATACACTATATCTTAAAATGCAAAAGAATGCAAAATGTGTCCAATAATAACACGACCAATCCAATTCCCTCAAAACCTTCCAACCATTTTAAAACCTAATTTTTCATATATCTTTCTGAATGACTCACACTGAATCTTGGGTTTCACCGGGAACGGCACTCATTGTTCTTCTTCCCTTCAGAATCCAAAAACTTCTCCGCAACAACGCCAACAAAATCATAACTCCAGCGTAGCAATTACTAGTATGCTCCGTTTTGATGATGGAAGTAACAATGTCATGCTTACTGGGCAGCACTTTTGGGCATCGTATGCCAAATGGCTCGTCTCCATACAACAGTTGACCCCGAATGCTTATCAAACCGTTGTCATCCGTGAATACATTCAACTTCTTCAACTTTCTTCGCAAAATCACCATCTTGGCACGATCCATCTCGTCCACTGTTAATACTGGAACTATATCCCAAATTACATAATGCCTCGCAAGCACATGCAATTTCTCAATCGTCTTCGACTTACGCTCCATTCTCCTTTTCACCAGGCAATCCACTTACCAAAGAATGATAGCCACAACCTGCAGTTTGAAAATAAAGTCACTATACTTCTTCAAAATGTCCAATAGATCATGTTTTGGCTGGGTTAAGGCTGATACCACTGTCTTTCTCAACTCTCCCAATACCTCATCTTCATTCAAAATCAAGTCTGCGCTTTGCCGTGACCAGTTTAACACTGACTGATTCATCTGAAAACTCCGAGCGTAAAAATACACAGCAACTGTACGCAATACCGGAAGCACCAAAAAACGTCTGCAGTGACAGCTTGCTTTCTCCGGCAACTGCACACATCCAACGAGGGATTTTCACTTCTTGAACACGAGGTACTTGTCGCTTCCACTTGTCATATCTATCTACCCAGGTAACTTCTCATCCTATTTTATACTCATGACACAGTATTTCTGGATCAACAGCTTAGGTATAATAGTGAAAGGAAATACAAGGCCCTTTGGATCAAAGATGGAGTTAATGGCAGTAAGTTATCCACTCTTCGTTGATCCATGCTTCGGTCATACCATGAACTGGAACAAACTTTTCCACTGAGATCTTAACATGACGGTAAAAGCAGCTGCTGGGATTTCAATTTGAAGAACTCCGCTTCCTCCCAAGTATCATGGCTACAAACCGCATTGTCGACGTAAAATGATCAAAGTCGTTTCTTTGCTACTTCCGAGCATTTCTTGTCAAAATATTCCAGGTGGTACTGCAGCGTAGAGTCAAGCAGACAGGGTCTGCACCAAACCCCAAACACCACACGTCTATGATGGAACTCCATTTCCTCACAGTTAAGGTCCTTCCACCAACAACAGCGTAAAACGTGACGATCCCCCGCCGCCACCTCCATCTGGAGGAACGCTTTTCTTATATACGCAGTTCCTTCCACACGACGTAATCGGAAGCGAGTCAAATTAGCTGGAATCAACTCCTTTCTCCAATCAGGTACTTTCTCCAATCAGGTCCTTTCTCCAATCATGTCCTTTCTCCAATGACATGTAAAGATACTCCTCCAGCCGGTCTTGCTGATCCATCAAAGACGGAGCGAACAGGAGTTGTACTAACCTCCTTGACAACTTGTCGATGAGATAGGTAGAATCCTGCTGGACATACTGGATTCTTAGGCATCTCCTCAATAATTCCATCTCCCAGCTAATCCATACAAATTTGATTGTAGGGCTCCAAATAACCGTCCTTCATTAATTTTACGCTGAGGTTTCTTAGCATAGCTACCGCTTCGATTATTTTTTAGTTCCCTATGTCCTTGAATGTACGGAAAACGGACACAGTAACTGCCACTCTGTTGTCTGGTTAGGAAGAAGAAACTACATATGTATTTCAGTACAGTAGTAGTATTTCAGCCGCTTAATCCCTAAAGGAATTTTTGCAGACTCTCCCATGATTCTAACACTAGTTACCAAACCTTTACTTTATGGCCTATTTGCTCTCCGCACGGCTCGGGCCGTTTTGAGCCGACCAGTACTTTTGATATAATGCAAAAGTCTGACGGTAGGAGCTTGTCGAATTCCTTCGTCCTCAAGAATTTGCTTCTCCAGCGCATCACATCGCAACACTACAAACCTGTCACATTTTTCTAAGAAATGCAGGCTCGTTACCTCTTCCATCCCGCATTTGGACAGATGTTCGAGGGTTCTATTCCCATCTTGTGGAGATGACCCCTTAATGTCGAATGTCGAATGATCTGGACAAAAGCTCTCACTCCATCGCGCTCCAGGGAGCTTACAAAAGCTCCAGCGGAGCGCGAGGGCAGGTTAATTAGCGCTTTAAAGACGCTACAGTTTTTCTTGTTCTTCCAAAACTTAGAGTACTGACTGTCACCCCAATCTCTAACAGCGCTCTTTATCGTGCTCATTGAAACAGGAATAATTGGTTCCGGGCCTTCCACTGTTAATTTAGAGGCTTGCTTAGCCAAAGCGTCCACAGCTTCGTTACCAGTGAACCCACTATGTGAAGGAATCCAAGCGAGAGTTACCTCATGCGGCAGCGCCAGTTGGTGCAGCCATTTAAAGCACTCTCCCACTAACAAAGTCATATACCACAAGCTCTTGAGTGCTTCCATGGCACTTCGACTGTCAGAGTAGATAAAAATTGTCCTCCGTCCTTTTAGGAGAAGACGTAGTTTCCTCGCCAGGTTTGATATGGCCAGGACTTCTACTTGGAAAACCGTAGCACTCCTAAAAAGCGGTATGACTTCATGTTCGGTTCGCTTCATGTTCATTTTCAACAAGGGTGTACGTGAACGCCGCACCTGTACTTTCGCGGAACCTCGAGCCGTCTGTGTAGCAAGTCACAGAGCTTGGCGAGTGTTCTGGCTCGGCTCTCTTATCACACGATTCTCTTGACGGAATGATCCTTTGAAAGCTCCCATCTACCAGTGGGCGACTATTCCAAAGATTACTAGGCCACTCTAGTAAACGAATTTCCCTCCAGACTTCTAGAGAAGTGCCGGAGTGAGTTAACCTTGACAACGCATCTTGTGGAACCACACCTTTCCAGGTTGAATTATGATGCAGCCTCTGCCTGTCCGATAGACAACGTTTTGGTCTATTCAATGTTTAAAACCCATGTTGCCAACTGTCCTCGTTCAGGAGTTATTTATCGTCAAAGTTGGAAACGCTGCACGATAATTGCATATGACACCAAGCATAAATCACACAAACCGACCAAAACCACTGATTTTTTCATAACGGAGTTGATAGAATCATTTATATTTTCTTTTATTCAAAATTCACCCAGTTGCCAATATCTAAAATTTGGAGCATCTTACAAAAATACGTGATTAGCCAGGTAAATATTCTCGACAGCGCTCACGATTCCAATCATGATGTCAACAACTTTCAAGTATTACTAATCGCAATATTAAGGTAGTTTTTTTATGTTGGGCGGAACAGTCCTTAATAAACCAAAAGCTGAAAAGGATAAGACTAGATTGTAAGGTTGATTCTTTGCGCATCAGCATGTTTGCAAATTTACGAAAACCAGTACCCCAGCTGAGTTTAATTTCCGAGTAAAATGCCAAGATAAAAGATATTTGCCTGATGAAGGAAATAAGCAAGCGCATGAACACATTACATTTGCATGCTGTATTTCATTTTTTCTTTTATAAAAAATCCTGATGACACGCACAGTCTGAAATAGCTTCTCTGGAAAACATTGAGCTATAATAAATTGAAATCTATCAAGTACTTGAACCACAAATCAGCTGGCATATGATACAAAATATTTGTCCAGTGGGTATAAAAACTGAAGATTTATTGACACAAATTAAGTAAACAAAAAACAAGACAATGGACAGCTCACTGAAGCCGAATTTATCGAATATAATTGAATACGAAGTACAGTAAAACGTACGTAAAAGTAAAGAGATGTTGTCATGGCACAGGTTTACAAGCAGACACGATTACCAAAAAAATGATATGTCATACGTGCCCTATTCCCAGTTTGGATAAAACTTGATGTCCAGCAATTCCTTTATTAACAGCTTGAGCTTGGAATCCACCAAATGGGCTTGAGACGTATTTGACCAGCCGTACGACACCGTCAGGTTGGAGAAACTGATAAAACCCCTTAGTGGTTGTGCCATCACGAATTTCTTTATGGAGCTTTTGATCTCCCGTAAACTTGTCAGCAACACCGTACGAGTATTTGAAAGTTGGAAGGCCAGTGTGCCCTTGCAAGTAAAAAAGTCCTTCGTCGTCAATATTTGCTCTGACCTCTGAGCAACCTGTAGGATTTCAGGAAATAGAGTAATAAAAGAAATAAGTTGCCGAGTACAAAGATTGCAGGCATATCAGTGAGTAATTTATCACATGTATAGAATATTTCTAAACTGCTATATATGTTTGCTTACAAAAGTCTTCATGACTGCAATGGATTTTATCTTTCGTACGTTGATTTTGGGATACCTTGACAGAATGATAGATTCCTATACCAAATTCTCCGTATTTATCCAAAAATGGTGAGATGTGAAAATGTGTTGATGGTGACTTGTCTTTCAGCAACAAATGCCAAAAATACAGAACGGAAACCTGTTTAATAACAGTAAGTGCTTGTTTCACAGGTTGGGTGTTCTAATGAAATTCCGATACATCATAGATAATTCTATTGTTGCACTTGTTTAAGAGTAATTGTATTCAAACTTAATATTGTCAGAGAAACGCGTATTGGGGTCAGCAAAATTACAGTTTATCGAAGAAGGAAACCCATGTGCTTTTACAAATGAACAAATTAGTTTACTAGTCAATCAGGCGACTAAATATAGAATGAATAAAAAATTACAAACAAGATTCACAGCGGTGATTTAGCAAAATATTGCACAACTATAAGTAATAAACTCCTCAAATTCTGCAGATTAGCATGATTGGCCGAAATCCAAGTCTGTCTTAATGATGTGTTTATATGAATTAGCTCATGCACTACTATGAATCGTTCTATCCAAACCACTATTGCGAGAAGTTTTTGCTAGTCTATCTCTGTAAATATTTATCCTATTGCCATTTGAGGGATTTTCATGTACGCGTAATAAACCAATATTTTAATAGGATGGACATGGTGGAGTGGGGGACAGTGCGTTATTTAGGATTTGTTAAAAGTTTGAGCAATTTATAATTCATGCGACGTCTTATCAAATTGTAACCAAGCAAAGCTAGGTTACAATTTGCCTCAATATCTTAATATTCATTGGTTTGAACATGGCAATGCAACTTTTTAATGGCAGTACCATTGTCAATCCAATTTCAACAGTGGCGTTTATACTCTCAGTAACATCCCGCGTCCTGGCGAGAACTATTTAGGTCCAAACAAGTAGAGCAAATAATATTGATATTATCTGTTTTCAAAATATTTTTGAATTAAGTGCACAACAACTTGTTGTTCTTGAAACGCAATAACAGTGTGACAGATGGTTTCTTTATGACTAAAATTAAGCTTCTGTTATCACAAACGGCAGGTTTTACTCGTCTATCGTCTCGTGTAATCAATCTGGGGTCTAGCGTTTCAATATTTTCAACTTGCATGCTACTTTGACTATCATTTGGGACGCTATCTTTGCACTCACAAAATTCTCATTAGGCTTCATATTCATGACAATATTAGGTAAATAGCATCGTATGCAAATTGAATCATATATTGAAGATAATTTGTACCCTCGACAACGTTTGGTTTCACACACCCTGGATGCAAATCCGTATGTAAAAGGTCGTATGGCCAACGGAGCCAGTATGAAACCTATGACACAGCCTATGATGTTTTACCAATTTGATTGCAAGATAATAAATAACATGAATTATAAAACCGCTTTGGATTCACACAATGTATACGTTTATTTTATTTTCAGTTTTTATCTACCAACCAGTATATGATAAAACGTTGTTTTCTGTCCAAAGTCAGAAAGGTGTAGATTTTTAATTAGTAAGACCACAAATACCAATCGTGAAAAATTTTACATGAAAAATCAAAACAGTTTTGTATTCTTGGACAATTTGAGTTTATTAAACCAATCAACCTACTAGAACCAATACTTCTGACGCATTCTGGTACATTATGATGGTGCAACGGACATGAGCAATATGCTCATATCAGCAGATGTCAAACAAACAACGGTTTTTGCAAGTAGGCACTCCTAGGCCACTGCGCATTAAATCTTCACTTAGTTAAACCTAGGTTAAACGGGTTATCCTTCTCGACTCAGTGGAAAATGTGTTGCCCAATAAATCTATTGTTGACATGATGAGATGGTACACGATTGACGGGAATGTAGTTCAGTGTGTGCAGATCAACACCTGCCGGTTGCACAAAGCTGCATGCTCCGATATTGTGTAATGCCTGGTTGAATAATGGATGGCCATGTTGCCGTAACCGGTAAATATCCTTGTCATCACCTATATTAGCAGAAGTAATTGTGGCAAAAGCAACAATGACAAGAACAAGCTGCAACAAATTTCAAATAAAATGGTTACAAAGTTTCAAATAAAATGCTTTGGTCCAGCATTTTGAGGCATTTGGGTGCAGTATTGTTATAAATCAGGTAAAGTTTAAAATAAATGTAACTTACAGCGATCTTCATGATTGTAATTGGTTGCAGGTGATTGACTGAGATGCAATTATTGAGATGCAACAGGTGCAGCCTGATTGATCAAGCAAACACCAATTCTCGTTTTTATACAAAAAATACTTGCAGTGATACCAATATGCAAAACCACACATATTTGAACGTCCTACTAGTTGCATCCATACTATACCAAAATATGGAGGTTGATAAGTATTGCAAAACACGAAGGAATTAAACTGTGGATACCTCACTATGACAGCCGCCAAATAAACTTAATGTAAATCCTATCTAAGTGTTCAAGGCACAAATTTCATATTAAAATATTTTTAAAACATTACAATCGATAGTAGTTTACACAAATAGGATGTTGCTGGTCACGCAACAAAAGGTTGGCAGGAAGAATGTAGCGCATTGTAGTCTAAATTGCATAATGTAATCTGGATAATATGAATTGTTGTGTAACGCAATATATTTTTTAGACGTATGGCTAGCATGATGCAGCAATTAAAGGAAGGTTGAATAGGTATGTTTCATTGCTTTAGTAACCTACTGAAATATGCGGCCAACATTTTTCAAGTCTCAAATCAAGGTTGTTGTCACGGAAATCTTTGAATATGACTCTGGATAAATACAACATTTGTAAACCCATGCTTGAAATACTTACAGAATTAGGTTCAAAATCTCTAAATATTTAGTACGAAAAATATTCGAGAATATTTAATTACTAGATGCTATCTTCCGGTTTGGGAACACAAAGTTGAATATGATACACGAATATGATAAATGAGAGTAAGACTGTGGTATTTGTAAAAAAAATGATTCTTTGACTGGTAGCACCAGGAAAGTCAGTTTGTTGTGTGAGAAGGGCATATAGTTTGTTTGAAGTCCCAAAATAGAGTATTGGAAGTTTGGCAGCAGAGAAACAAAACAATAATAGAGTTAGTTTTGTATCAGTCGGATCTAAAAATTTCGCACGGAATAGTTGTTGAAGTTCCTTTTGCACCGTTGACACGTACCAGAGCACCAGAAGGGAGATTGTGAATTATTTTGCAAAAACCGAGGAGATTACTGTTAATGTATATCGGAATAAAATTTAATTCATTTTCATAAGCTTTTGTGCTAAATCTTCGTAAAGTCATCCTAGTCAAATAATTTCGATCATCAACAACAACACTTGAGAAATCTAGACAGCATATTTGACAAAGTGATTCAAGCAATGAAAAAATGCAAATTGAAAATTTCTTCCAAATTGCAGTGTCGAACCAGTCAAGTGCCTAAATATATATTGCGTTATGCAACAATGCACATTATACAGATTTCATTATGCACGAACTATTTTGTCAAGTTACAAACACTGTATGCATTGGCAATCGCGTTGCAAAACGTATTTTATAAGTAGGTAAATTGTGAGATGCGGATGTGTTTGCTTACGATTGATTTGGTTAAACGAAAAAATGATAAAACTGACGTTATTATAAAGTTATATTCATGGGAATAACAGATTTATGTCAAGATATGCCTCTGAATTGCTTCCTCAAGACCAAAATGTAGATTTACAAATCTACGCAACATACAAAATACAATGTCATTCCCAAAACTTGCGCTGTTTTTCTCATGTAATTTTAAATGACATCCAGGAAGAGCTTTACCGAAAAAACAGTTCAGTGACTATTTGTTGCGTGACCAGCAACATCATATTTGTGCAAACTACTATCGATTGTAATGTTTTAAAAATATTTTAATATGAAATTTGTGCCTTGAACAATTAGATAGGATTTACATTAAGTTTATTTGGCGGCTGTCATAGTGAGGTATCCACAGTTTAATTCCTTCGTGTTTTGCAATACTTATCAACCTCCATATTTTGGTATAGTATGGATGCAACTAGTAGGACGTACAAATATGTGTGGTTTTGCATATTGGTATCACTGCAAGTATTTTTTGTATAAAAACGAGAATTGGTGTTTGCTTGATCAATCAGGCTGCACCTGTTGCTTTGAATAACTGCATCTCAGTCAATCACCTGCAACCAATTACAATCATGAAGATCGCTGTAAGTTACATTTATTTTAAACTTTATCTGATTTATAACAATACTGCACCCAAATGCCGCAAAAGGCTGGACCAAAGCATTTTATTTGAAACTTTGTAACCATTTTATTTGAAATTTGTTGCAGCTTGTTCTTGTCATTGTTGCTTTTGCCACAATTACTTCTGCTAATATAGGTGATGACAAGGATATTTACCGGTTACGGCAACATGGCCATCCATTATTCAACCAGGCATTACACAATATCGGAGCATGCAGCTTTGTGCAACCGGCAGGTGTTGATCTGCACACACTGAACTACATTCCCGTCAATCGTGTATCATCTCATCATGTCAACAATAGATTTATTGGGCAACACATTTTCCACTGAGTCGAGAAGGATAACCCGTTTAACCTAGGTTTAACTAAGTGAAGATTTAATTCGCAGTGGTCTAGGAGTGCCTACTTGCAAAAACCGTTGTTTGTTTGACATCTGCTGATATGAGCATATTGCTCATGTCCGTTGCACCATCATAATGTATCAGAATGCGTCAGAAGTTTTGGTTCAAGTAGGTTGATTGGTTTAATAAACTCAAATTGTCCAAGAATACAAAACTGTTTTGATTTTTCATGTAAAATTTGTCACGATTGGTATTTGTGGTCTTACTAATTAAAAATCTACACCTTTCTGACTTTGGACAGAAAAAAAACGTTTTATCATATACTGGTTGGTAGATAAAAACTGAAAATAAAATAAACGTATACATTGTGTGAATTCAAAGCGGTTTTATAATTCATTATATTTATCTTCTTGCAATCCAATTGGTAAAACATCATAGGCGGTGTCATAGGTGTCATACTGGCTCCGTTGGCCATACGACCTTTTAAATACGGATTTGCATCTAGGGTGTGTGAAACCCAACGTTGTCGAGGGTACAAATTATCTTCAATATATGATTAATATTTGAAAATTTGCATACGATGCTTGTAAATACAACATACCTAATATTGTCATGAATATGAAGCCTAATGAGAATTTTGTGAGTGCAAAGATAGCGTCCCAAATGATAGTCAAAGTAGCATGCAAGTTGTAAATATTGAAACGCTAGACCCCAGATTGATTACACGAGACGATAGACGAGTAAATCCTGCCGTTTGTGATAACAGAAGCTTAATTTTAGTCATAAAGAAACCATCTGACACACTGTTATTGCGTTTCAAGAACAACAAGTTGTTGTTCACTTAATTCAAAAATATTTTGAAAACAGATAATATCAATATTATTTGCTCTACTTGTTTGGACCTAAATAGTTTTCGCCGGGATGTTACTGAAAGTATAAACGCCACTGTTGAAATTGGATTGACAATGGTACTGCCATTTAAAATTTGCATTGCCATGTTCAAACCAATGAATATTAAGATATTAAGGCTAATTACAATTTGATAAGACGTCGCATGAATTATAAATTGCTCAAACTTTTAACAAATCCTATATAACTCACTGTCCCCCCTCCACCATGTCCATCTTATTAAAATATTGCTTTATTACGCGTACATGAAAATCCCTCAAATGGCAATAGGATAAATATTTACAGAGATAGACTAGCAAAAACTTCTCGCAATAGTGGTTTGGATAGAACGATACATAGTAGTGCATGAGCTAATTCATATAAATACATCATTAAGACAGACTTGGATTTCGGCCAATCATGCTAATCTGCAGAATTTGAGAGATAGGAGTTTATTACTTATAGTTGTGCAATATTTTGCTAAATCACCGCTGTGAATCTTGTTTGTAATTTTTTATTCATTCTATATTTAGTCGCCTGATTGACTAGTAAACTAATTTGTTCATTTGTAAAAGCACATGGGTTTCCTTCTTCGATAAACTGTAATTTTGCTGACCCCAATACGCGTTTCTCTGACAATATTAAGTTTGAATACAATTACTCTTAAACAAGTGCAACAATAGAATTATCTATGATGTATCGGAATTTCATTAAAACGCCCAAACTGTTAAACAAGCACTTACTGTTATTGAACAGGTTACCTGGATTCTTCTTCTTGGATTGAAAAAACAGGATTGGATTTCATAGAATTTTGTTGATATGATAAATAGTTAACACGAGCCAAATTTCATGCACCGGACCCATTTCGAACCATTTCGAACGGAGATCACGTGGAGCAAACCCAGACAATTCATCGACGAAAGATTAATTTTAAAAACCTTTAGTTTGTAGAATGCAAATAAGGCCCACTCATGTTTTGTAAAAAACATTTTAAAAGTTTTTTGCAATACCTCAGATCTGAGGTTTCTTTTACTCTGGCTAGGTTTGGGGTTGTACTATTCTTACAAGCAAACTCACTGCCTGTTGTCGCAAATTCTCATTGACTTTTTCAGGTAATCAGGACGCTTAGCACACTTAATGCTAAGATCGCTGGGAAGTTGCTTTCCTGTTTTTCCGCCACATACACTTAAAAGAATTTGGAGTTTTTAGCTAAATGCTGCTTCTGCTGAAAACACGTTGGTTCAAAACATTATTGATCTAAAAAGTGGAATGTTACAAGAACTGTCTGACGTGCATGAAGAAGCAAATCAGTGAAACAAATTAACAATTTCAAAAATCCCCAGTAATACATCCATTAGTTTTGGATTGACACATAAAGTTGTGCGTTCACAAAGAAAACCTAGCAAAATATCAAATTAAACTTGTACCCCTAAAATCATTTAGAAGTTTTATAGCTCTAATCTGCAAGGTAGTGTTACGAAAAAATCTCGATTGTGGAAAATTTGACAATCCAGAATGAATTTTGTTTTCTCCGTATTTGCTTTTCTAGAATTCCAACCATTTATTTCATTGATGTGATGCGTGTAAATGGATGAATCTTTTTTCCGGTTACTGTCTGAGGTTTCGACAGTGAGCTGTGTAATCTGTGTAATTTGACTTTTAACGTACCATCTGGAGAAACATTTAATCAAACAGTCAAACGGGTTGGTTAGTGTTGTCAATTTTTCTGTAATTCAAACAGTCACGATATATTAATACTAAACAAGGTTTTGGAGTTGATCATCTTTAAAAAGCTTAACTCTAAAATTGTCAATTTAGGGAAAGCCTTACATTATGGTAATCTTATCAAATAATCTGAAAACAGCAACTTTGTCTGAAATAAGTTCAGGTTTGAGCATTTTATCGTCCAAGCCGCAGGGCATGAGTTTAGTACTACTAGCACAAACAGTTATTATTATTAGCTCGCTGCTTCAGCAGAGGAGCTTATTAGGATATCTATGTCCGTGTGTCTGTTCACTTTATTTTTGGGGGGCCCTAAATCAGGTTAAATGGGGTCGACACCAGGCTAAATGGGGTCCAAACCAGGCTAAATGGGGTACAAACCAGGCTAAATGGGGTCCAAACCAGGCTATATGTGGTCCAGACCAGGCTATATGTGGTCCAAACCAGGCTATATGTGGTCCAAACCAGGCTAAATGGGGTCTAAACCAGGATAAGTAGGGTCTAATTAAGGCTAAATAGGGTATAAACCAGGCTAAATAGGGTATAAACCAGGCTAAATAGGGTATAAACCAGGCTAAATAGGGTATAAACCAGGCTAAATAGGGTATAAACCAGGCTAAATAGGGTATAAACCAGGCTAAATAGGGTATAAACCAGGCTAAATAGGGTATAAACCAGGCTAAATAGGGTATAAACCAGGCTAAATAGGGTATAAACCAGGCTAAATAGGGTATAAACCAGGCTAAATAGGGTATAAACCAGGCTAAATAGGGTATAAACCAGGCTAAATAGGGTATAAACCAGGCTAAATAGGGTATAAACCAGGCTAAATAGGGTATAAACCAGGCTAAATAGGGTATAAACCAGGCTAAATAGGGTATAAACCAGGCTAAATAGGGTATAAACCAGGCTAAATAGGGTATAAACCAGGCTAAATAGGGTATAAACCAGGCTAAATAGGGTATAAACCAGGCTAAATAGGGTATAAACCAGGCTAAATAGGGTATAAACCAGGCTAAATAGGGTATAAACCAGGCTAAATAGGGTATAAACCAGGCTAAATAGGGTATAAACCAGGCTAAATAGGGTATAAACCAGGCTAAATAGGGTATAAACCAGGCTAAATAGGGTATAAACCAGGCTAAATAGGGTATAAACCAGGCTAAATAGGGTATAAACCAGGCTAAATAGGGTATAAACCAGGCTAAATAGGGTATAAACCAGGCTAAATAGGGTATAAACCAGGCTAAATAGGGTATAAACCAGGCTAAATAGGGTATAAACCAGGCTAAATAGGGTATAAACCAGGCTAAATAGGGTATAAACCAGGCTAAATAGGGTATAAACCAGGCTAAATAGGGTATAAACCAGGCTAAATAGGGTATAAACCAGGCTAAATAGGGTATAAACCAGGCTAAATAGGGTATAAACCAGGCTAAATAGGGTATAAACCAGGCTAAATAGGGTATAAACCAGGCTAAATAGGGTATAAACCAGGCTAAATAGGGTATAAACCAGGCTAAATAGGGTATAAACCAGGCTAAATAGGGTATAAACCAGGCTAAATAGGGTATAAACCAGGCTAAATAGGGTATAAACCAGGCTAAATAGGGTATAAACCAGGCTAAATAGGGTATAAACCAGGCAAAATGGGGTCCAAGCCAGGCTAAATAGGGTATAAACCAGGCTAAATAGGGTATAAACCAGGCTAAATAGGGTCTAAACCAGGCTAAATAGGGTATAAACCAGGCTAAATAGGGTATAAACCAGGCTAAATAGGGTCTAAACCAGGCTAAATGGGGTCTAAACCAGGATAAATGGGGTCTATACCAGGCTAAATGGGCTTTAAGACAATCAATCTTATATTACTTATATTGACTTTAGCAGCGAGCATCTTTAATTGGTTTACCATTGACTGGTTAATAAGTCAATGAACATCATGAAGGAAGCTGTAAATTGTGAATTCATATGGATTGGGGACATTACCTTAAGCTGATGTGGTTATCCTTGCAGTAAAGGATCCCAAAAAGGTATAAATATTAATATATCGGATTTTTATTAGGAGCTGGAGCTACTAAAAATTGTTAAACTACTCCCATTTCATATAATATTGACGTTTTAAAGTCGGGCATGGAACATAGTCGCTTTGTTGAAATTTGTGTATAGGAATGTGTGATGTCTACTCTAGCAATCTTTCCGCTGTTCCCCAAGCATTATCTCATCATCCAAATTTTTGGAGTGACTAGAAATTGGGATTAAATGTAGAAGCTTTAAAAAAAGTGATTGGTGATCTACATCTATCCCAATGTCCGGTTGTCATGTAGTCAAATGCTAAACAAAAATATAAATTGGACTATGATTATTGATTGAATTTTCTTGAGTATGGGCAATTCTTGACTAGAACAATGTAATTTAAGGAACAAACACATGTAGCTTATCAACAATATATGACTGGTAATATTTAATAGTACACTACAACGCAATATCTCAATGTTATTTTTGTTAGGTTGCTTGTTTCTACATTCGGTTGTTGCATAAAAAACAACTTGTGAATCACTAATCCCAAATTAATGCTTGACGATTCTGCCGGAATTAGACAAGTCTGTATGTGAACACGACTGGCATAAAAGAAAAACACCAGCGTGTTTTTGAGGCCTCCATTTGGCTATACCATCGAATCTTGGTTCGGTTTTACTTCTTATATACTCTGCTACACACAACTGAAATACCCTTGCTCACACAAAATGTAACATAAAACCATTTGCCAAATGGCCTCACAAAAACCACTGAAGTTTGTCAGTTGATTATTGTTCAACGCTTACGTTCCCAAGACGATGTGAGGCCGTAAATTGCGTCAGAGTATATTCACACACATCCTAATGTCTAGAAATGTCTTACTAGTCTACAATACTAGTATAGTAAGTCAAAAACAGATGTGAATTACCAAACATGTTTCGTAGTTTACTACGGTAGACGTAGAAAAGGTAAAATATTTGCAGTGAAAGCACGACGTACCATAATTGTATTCATTCTCGTTAAGGTCAAAGTCGGACACAAATTTGTGTTGAGTAAATTAAATGTTTTGAACTCCTGTCATCAAACTTTATTTAGACAAGCGGGGTTTAGAAACCTAAAAAATTCCTGAAAATTTATTCTGAGGTATATGGTCAAGCCGACAAGAATAATATGAATCCTATATAAGTGTAAGGTTAGTTTGTTTGGTTGAAGTCGTTTGTGATGAAGTGTCATCATGCTTATAGACAATCGCAGTTTGAAAAGGTGAAGAATTCTTGAAACGCTTATCCTAAAGAAGTGTAGTATAAGGTTAAGCAGAAAATACTAAGGGTTTATAGAACAGTACTGGACACCATTCAAAGTGACAAAGCATTAAACATTCGAGTTGTTTATAATGTGGACGCTTCAAGTTGTTATTGCACGTCACCTGTTTCAACGATGGAAGCAGAATCATGCAGTTAAAAATATTTTAATTTTGGTTTGGAAAGTAGGCCAATATAATCCTTACAGCAAATTTCGATGCCGGGATCGTTTCATATATCACCACGCTATTGAAATACTCCTTTGAGGTTATTTACCCATTCTGGCTCTCTTTAATTCGATTTACCAAGTAAACACAATTTGTGAATTTCTCGGGCTGAAAATTTCAGCAACAGCAAAAAAACAATTGAACGTATCGGAGGTGTCTACCATAAATTGTACGGAGCGCAAACCCTGCAAGAGGGCATGTCAACTATAACCTTATATCTACTAGTATCACAGCGCCTCGTCAGTTGCGACCAGCGCCTATGACTTTTCACACACACACACACAAATTTTGAAAATACTGACGCTGTGTTATAAGACGACATTTTAAATTGTTATTGAAAGGCAAATCTGCTTTGATTTTTTCACCACTGGACAACAGATGAGGACAACACGTTAACAAAATTTCAAGGAGTCTCATGGATGGATCGCAGACTAATGGTTTGCAGGGTGTGCGCTCCGTAGATTATGCCGTCGGTGCCTCCGTGTGCTCTGTGTGCATCAAAGTGGCTGGTCGTTTACACTTCTCTAAAGCTCGTTTATTACAACTAAGCTCTTTGTGGTATATGGAGGATGTGTCAGGATTCTGCATAGATTCTATAATTTCCAATTTTCATTTTCCTTTAAATGATTTTGGGCTCTAAGTGCAGACAGGGCTGGTTAACTTTTACCATTTATTTTTGCTCGTACAAGCTGAGTTTTGTGAAGCCGGATGGCTACAAGTTTTGTATTTCACTTCATGGCAGTTCAAGACAAGAAATTAGTTGGCCATGGGGCATTTGTCATAAGGAGAAGTGAAGAAAGATTCCTAGAGCGTACCTCGTCAACTCTTAATTTTCTTATCACATATTGGACGAAAGCGTCCTTCTTACTATTGTAAGCTGGCTGCAAAGCTAGGACTCTTTTTGTAGAGATTGATGGGCTACGGTTCTCTGCAAAAATTACTAAAAGTCTCTTCTGTGTATTTCGTTTGTCCTTCTGCTTTGATTGTTACAAAACCTGCAGCATAAAAGGCATTTTGATGGGCAATGCAGAAGCACATGGTAGAAGCAATGGGGGAAAAGGAGCAAAGCAGAGGAAGAGAGTTTTTTTCATTAAAAGAAGCATAACGAAGCTTGGAGGTTTTTGGGGGAATTTTTAGGTTTTAGGTTTTTTTTTATGTCCCCTGAGATTTAAGCTTTGTGGAATTTTCTAGGGCTAAAGTTGGGAGCTCTACGCAGTTTCTTAGTCTGTCTAAACCTTATATATATGCATTGAATAAAGAGTGACCAGGACACTTTAGGTTCTATGCCTTGACGGGGTCTGGTAGAGTGACAGATGGGTAGTGTGGCGGCCATATCCTGCTTCAACAAGTTGAGTAGCGACCGGGGCTTCCTGTGGAGCACGATCTTTGCGGGGCTACTACCAGTTGTGCTGTGAGTGTTGATGCGGCACGTCAATGGGAACCTTTGGAGGCGCTAGTCTTCTGGATTATGGAGCGTTAAATGAAGTCTATGAAAATTGGATTTTGGTAGTAGAATTTCATATCAATCTATTCCTAATAATCTTTCCTTTGTTTCATCTAGGAGATTTCCGCCATAATTACGACGAGCATACTTGTAATATCTAGCTTATTGATTCTATCTTGATTATCCGAACAAATACGAATTATTCTTAAGCCACATGAGTATGGCAGAGATTTTATCATGCGTTTAGGGTGATTGGAATTATAGTACAAATATTCATGTTTGGACATGGGTTTCGTACAGATGGTAGTTGTGATAGTATTGTCTGCATTTAGACTTATATTCACATCCAAAAAGTTTACATTTCAAAAGGAGCCTTCCGTTGTGAATTTCAAGAAATCTGGTTTAAAACAATCTTTCAGCCAATCATTAATATCTATAGTCAAGTCCGTTACATCAATTTTTGACAAAATATCATCTATAAATCTGCCTTTAAATTGCATTTCTGGTTTCCATATAGATCCCAATTCTACTGCAGCTGTAATATTGGCTATAGATACACTTGAATTATTACCCATTTGACTACCTCGTTTTTGGAAGTACAACTTTTGATCATGTATTACATAGCTGTAATCTAAACATAAATCCAGTAATAGTTTAGTTGTATTTCATTAATTTTAAGTGGGACCTTAGTTACATATTTGAATCTTCGGAAAAAAGTTAGACAGTTACGTTTACAAACATCAATAGGCAATTCCTGATACATGGCTTGGAATATCCGCAACAACAATGTAATATTTTCTATTGGAGTACAATTTTAAATTATTCAACAGTGTAATATGATGTGGTGTGTCGATTAACATTGTTGCAATATGTACAGTTCGAGGTTTCAAAATTGTATCAAGTCGTATTGCTATGCCTCTGTTTATTGTATGTATAGTGCTACAAATCGGCCTTCCTAATGGAAAATTTTCAAACAACTCGAATGTTTGAATGGTGTCCAGTACTGTTCTATAAACCCTTAGTATTTTCTGCTTAACCTTATAATACACATCTTTAGGATAAGGGTTTCAGGAATTCTTCACCTTTTCAAACTGCGATTGTCTATAAGCATGATGACACTTCATCACAAACGACTTCAACCAAACAAACTAACCTTACACTTATATAGGATTCATATTATTCTTGTCGGCTTGACCATATACCTCAGAATAAATTTTCAGGAATTTTTTAGGTTTCTAAACCCCGCTTGTCTAAATAAAGTTTGATGACAGGAGTTCAAAACATTTAATTTACTCAACACAAATTTGTGTCCGACTTTGACCTTAACGAGAATGAATACAATTATGGTACGTCGTGCTTTCACTGCAAATATTTTACCTTTTCTACCTCTCCCGTAGTAAACTACGAAACATGTTTGGTAATTCACATCCGTTTTTGACTTACTATACTAGTATTGTAGACTAGTAAGACATTTCTAGACATTAGGATGTGTGTGAATATACTCTGACGCAATTTACGGCCTCACGTCGTCTTGGGAACGTAAGCGTTGAACAATAATCAACTGACAAACTTCAGTGGTTTTTGTGAGGCCATTTGTCAAATGGGTTTTTGTTACATTTAGTGTGAGCAAGGGTATTTCAGTTGTGTGTAGCAGAGTATATAAGAAGTAAAACCGAACCAAGATTCGATGGTATAGCCAAATGGAGGCCTCAAAAACACGCTGGTGTTTTTCTTTTATGCCAGTCGTGTTCACATACAGACTTGTCTAATTCCGGCAGAATCGTCAAGCATTAATTTGGGATTAGTGATTCACAAGTTGTTTTTTATGCAACAACCGAATGTAGAAACAAGCAACCTAACAAAAATAACATTGAGATATTGCGTTGTAGTGTACTATTAAATATTACCAGTCATATATTGTTGATAAGCTACATGTGTTTGTTCCTTAAATTACATTGTTCTAGTCAAGAATTGCCCATACTCAAGAAAATTCAATCAATAATCATAGTCCAATTTATATTTTTGTTTAGCATTTGACTACATGACAACCGGACATTGGGATAGATGTAGATCACCAATCACTTTTTTTAAAGCTTCTACATTTAATCCCAATTTCTAGTCACTCCAAAAATTTGGATGATGAGATAATGCTTGGGGAACAGCGGAAAGATTGCTAGAGTAGACATCACACATTCCTATACACAAATTTCAACAAAGCGACTATGTTCCATGCCCGACTTTAAAACGTCAATATTATATGAAATGGGAGTAGTTTAACAATTTTTAGTAGCTCCAGCTCCTAATAAAAATCCGATATATTAATATTTATACCTTTTTGGGATCCTTTACTGCAAGGATAACCACATCAGCTTAAGGTAATGTCCCCAATCCATATGAATTCACAATTTACAGCTTCCTTCATGATGTTCATTGACTTATTAACCAGTCAATGGTAAACCAATTAAAGATGCTCGCTGCTAAAGTCAATATAAATAATATAAGATTGACTGTCTTAAAGCCCATTTAGCCTGGTATAGACCCCATTTAGCCTGGTATGGACCACATTTATCCTGGTTTAGACCCCATTTAGCCTGGTTTATACCCTATTTAGCCTGGTTTATACCCTATTTAGCCTGGTTTATACCCTATTTAGCCCTACTTAGACCCTACTTATCCTGGTTTAGACCTCATTTAGCCTGGTTTAGTCCCCATTTAGCCTGGCTTGGACCCCATTTTGCCTGGTTTGGACCCCATTAAGCCTGGTTTGGACCCCATTTAGCCTGGTGTAGACCCCATTTAACCTGATTTAGGGCCCCCCAAAAATAAAGTGAACAGACACACGGACATAGATATCCTAATAAGCTCCTCTGCTGAAGCAGCGAGCTAATAATAATAACTGTTTGTGCTAGTAGTACTAAACTCATGCCCTGCGGCTTGGACGATAAAATGCTCAAACCTGAACTTATTTCAGACAAAGTTGCTGTTTTCAGATTATTTGATAAGATTACCATAATGTAAGGCTTTCCCTAAATTGACAATTTTAGAGTTAAGCTTTTTAAAGATGATCAACTCCAAAACCTTGTTTAGTATTAATATATCGTGACTGTTTGAATTACAGAAAAATTGACAACACTAACAAACCCGTTTGACTGTTTGATTAAATGTTTCTCCAGATGGTACGTTAAAAGTCAAATTACACAGATTACACAGCTCACTGTCGCAACCTCAGACAGTAACCGGAAAAAAGATTCATCCATTTACACGCATCACATCAATGAGATAAATGGTTGGAATTCTAGAATAGCAAATACGGAGAGAACAAAATTCATTCTGGATTGTCAAATTTTCCACAATCGAGATTTTTTCGTAACACTACCTTGCAGATTAGAGCTACAAAACTTCTAATTGATTTTAGGGGTACAAGTTTAATTTGATATTTTGCTAGGTTTTCTTTGTGAACGCACAACTTTCTCAGTCAATCCAAAACTAATGGATGTATTACTGGGGATTTTTGAAATTGTAATATGTTTCACTGATTTGCTTCTTCATGCACGTCAGACAGTTCTTGTAACATTCCACTTTTTAGATCAATAATGTTTTGAACCAACGTGTTTTCAGCAGAAGCAGCATTTAGCTAAAAACTCCAAATTCTTTTAAGTGTATGTGGCGGAAAAACAGGAAAGCAACTTTCCAGCGATCTTAGCATTAAGTGTGCTAAGCGTCCTGATTACCTGAAAAAGTCAATGAGAATTTGCGACAACAGGCAGTGAGTTTGCTTGTAAGAATAGTACAACCCCAAACCTAGCCAGAGTAAAAGTAACCTCAGATCTGAGATATTGCAAAAAGCTTTTAAAATGTTTTTTACAAAACATGAGTGGGCCTTATTTGCTAAAGGTTTTTAAAATTAATCTTTCGTCGATGAATTGTCTGGGTTTGCTCCACGTGATCTCCGTTCGATGCGCTAATAGCTCGACATCGTCGTTTCCATGCAGCCATGACTTTTGAGGTCATTTCCGGGGAAACATTGGACCACTCTTGTTGCATAACTTTCCACAGTCCATCCAAAGTTGTCGCGCGTCTGGAGAAAAGTTTCTGTTTTAAGAAACCAAAGCCAAAGAAGTCCATCGGAGAAGCATCGGGAGACTTGATGGGTATGTCTTCTTTTCTTATGATTGTGATTCCCAGCCTGGAATGAAGGTCTTCGGCGTAAGCCATGGTTTGCCTTGAGGTGTGCGATGTTGCCGCGTCATGGTGCACGTACACTTTCGAAACGTCCTCACCGTAGAGTGATGCGACGTGAACTTCCAAAATAGGTTTTAAAACCCGGTCAATGTAAAAGGTTGAATTAACTTTTACATTTGGAGGCACACGCACCAGGGGTAGTGGCCCCCGACCGCTAAGAGCTCCGACCACCATCATCTTCTCACCAAACTTTTCGTGCCGCTGCTTGACAAACTTCTCGAGGTCAGCTGGAGACTTCGTATAGCAGATACGCCTCTCCCCGTTGCAGTCACTAACGAAAAACAACGCCTCGTCCAAGATCACCATAAATTCGGACTTGTCACCGGCCAAATGCTCTTCGTACAGGCGCCTACAATTTGTCTTCCGGTTTTGGCGGTGGCTCGGCTTCAGTGCGTGAACAATCCTCTTCTTGCGGACTTGTTTTTGCAAGTTTTCACTAATCACTTTGCGTACAGTATATTGGGACACTTTACAACGTTTGGCCATTTCCCTTTGGGACAGGGGATTTTCTTTTGATGTCAACCGGTCAATTTTTGAAATCAATGCCTTTGTCCGCACTTTGTATGGCTGCTTTTTTGGGGGGCTGGCAAGGCCTGCGGCTTTGGCTTCTCTCCTTTTTCCAGTCCCGTTGAGTATATTGAATACGGTCCTCTTGCTGATGTCATTCCCGAGTTCCCTAACCTGTTTCAGAATGACCTTTGGGGTCAAACCAGCTCTGGAAAGGGCTCGAACGGTCACCTCGCACTCTGCAGTAATTTTTTTCGGCATTTTAAAGCTAATCAAGCAGCTACAGCACTAAATAGAAAGCAGAACAGCTGATTAATTACATATGCAAAATTTAGGCCTTAACTATGGACCGAATTAAAATTAACCATACCTGTTTAAAATGCAAATAAGGAAAACTCAGGTTTAGTATAAACCTTGAATCTTAGTTAAGGTGCATGAAATTTGGCTCGTGTTAACTATTTATCATATCAACAAAATTCTATGAAATCCAATCCTGTTTTTTCAATCCAAGAAGAAGAATCCAGGTAACCTGTTCAATAACAGTAAGTGCTTGTTTAACAGGTTGGGCGTTTTAATGAAATTCCGATACATCATAGATAATTCTATTGTTGCATTTGTTTAAGAGTAATTGTATTCAAACTTAATATTGTCAGGGAAACGCGTATTGCGGTCAGCAAAATTACGGTTTGTCGAAGAAGGAAACCCATGTGCTTTTACAAAAGAACGAATTAGTTCACTAGTCAATCAGGCGACTAAATATAGAGAGCATCTTTTTTCAGAATCGACCCGAATTTTCTTCAACTTCTCAAAAACTCTTCACACTTTTAGGACTGATCCATCGCTATAAATCAACAGCAAGTTTTAAGTGATAGGTCAAAAGACTGTCATATTTCGGAAAAATTGCAAAAAACATGATAATTTTGAATGGCCGTAGCTTAACCGTCATTACTTTTTTGTGCCTAAGCAGAAACCAATAAAACTTTATATGCTGATACACAACTACTTCGGTTATTTGCATACGGAGAGTCAAGTTTTTTGCTGCACTACAAAAATTTCTACAAGACCAAACATCTCAAATTTTGGTGTTTGCCCAACACATTTATGACTCTCCAGCCCATATCGAACACCATTTTTCAAAAACTTTAGGACGGCCATAATGCCACTAATATAAGCTACTGAACGCAACAGACCGCGTGAAAAAATGTTGAGTTGTTGTCGAGAAATCTTGGTTTGAACAAACTAATCCTAGCACCAGAACCAGGAAGTATATTCGGAAAGCTGCTAATTATTCAACATTAGAGCCCATAAAGGACACGTAATAACATGTATAACCAAGCTCAGTTTAAGTACTTCTGATTGGAACCTTAACGTTCTGCGTGCACCCCGTTAAACAGATGCTAAAATAATATTAGTCAAATTATACATATAAAGCAGACAAACACCATAGCCCCTTCAAAATGCTTTTTTCAAGTTTACATAACTTTTGATTAAATTGTCAGAACGCAATAAATCTTTCAGTATGTATCATAACATGAAATACTCTATAATATAAATTCAAATTTTTAAAATTTCATGTAATTTAAATTTTATTAATAAAAATTAGGCTAATTTTTCGTGATTTTTTAGAACTTAAACCGAGATTTCTCGACAACAACTCAACATTTTTTCACGCGGTCTGGGGTGCACGCAGTAATAATAATATCATATTTGTGTAAACTACTATCGATTGTAATGTTTTAGAAATATTTTAATATGAAATTTGTGCCTTGAACAATTAGATAGGATTTACATTAAGTTTATTTGGCGGCTGTCATAGTGAGGTATCAGACAGTTTAATTCCTTCGTGTTTTGCAATACTTATCAACCTCCATATTTTGGTATAGTATGGATGCAACTAGTAGGACGTTCAAATATGTGTGGTTTTGCATATTGGTATCACTGCAAGTATTTTTTGTATAAAAACGAGAATTGGTGTTTGCTTGATCAATCAGGCTGCACCTGTTGCATATCAATAATTGCATCTCAGTCAATCACCTGCAACCAATTACAATCATGAAGATCGCTGTAAGTTACATTTATTTTAAACTTTACCTGATTTATAACAATACTGCACCCAAATGCCTCAAAATGCTGGACCAAAGCATTTTATTTGAAACTTTGTAACCATTTTATTTGAAATTTGTTGCAGCTTGTTCTTGTCATTGTTGCTTTTGCCACAATTACTTCTGCTAATATAGGTGATGACAAGGATATTTACCGGTTACGGCAACATGGCCATCCATTATTCAACCAGGCATTACACAATATCGGAGCATGCAGCTTTGTGCAACCGGCAGGTGTTGATCTGCACGCACTCAACTACATTCCCGTCAATCGTGTACCATCTCATCATGTCAACAATAGATTTATTAGGCAACACATTTTCCACTGAGTCGAGAAGGATAACCCGTTTAACCTAGATTTAACTAATTGAAGATTTAATGCGCAGTTGTCTAGGAGTGCCTACTTGCAAAAACCGTTGTTTGTTTGACATGAGCATCTGCTGACATGAGCATATTGCTCATGTCCGTTGCACCATCATAATGTATCAGAATGCGTCAGAAGTATTGGTTCTAGTAGGTTGATTGGTTTAATAAACTCAAATTGTCCAAGAATACAACTGTTTTGATTTTTCATGTAAAATTTGTCACGATTGGTATTTGTGGTCTTACTAATTAAAAATCTACACCTTTCTGACTTTGGACAGAAAAAAAACGTTTTATCATATACTGGTTGGTAGATAAAAACTGAAAATAAAATAAACGTATAAATTGTGTGAATCCAAAGCGGTTCTATAATTCATGTTATTTATTATCTTGCAATCAAATTGGTAAAACATCATAGGCGGTGTCATAGGTTTCATACTGGCTCCGTTGGCCATACGACCTTTTACATACGGATTTGCATCCAGGGTGTGTGAAACCAAACGTTGTCGAGGGTACAAATTATCTTCAATATATGATTCAATTTGCATACGATGCTTGTAAATACAACATACCTAATATTGTCATGAATATGAAGCCTAATGAGAATTTTGTGAGTGCAAAGATAGCGTCCCAAATGATAGTCAAAGTAGCATGCAAGTTGTAAATATTGAAACGCTAGACCCCAGATTGATTACACGAGACGATAGACGAGTAAAACCTCCCGTTTGTGACGATAGAAGCTTAATTTTAGTCATAAAGAAACCATCTGACACACTGTTATTGCGTTTCAAGAACAACAAGTTGTTGTGCACTTAATTCAAAAATATTTTGAAAACAGATAATATCAATATTATTTGCTCTACTTGTTTGGACCTAAATAGTTCTCGCCAGGACGCGGGATGTTACTGAGAGTATAAACGCCACTGTTGAAATTGGATTGACAATGGTACTGCCATTTAAAATTTGCATTGCCATGTTCAAACCAATGAATATTAAGATATTAAGGCGAATTGTAACCTAGCTTTGCTTGGTTACAATTTGATAAGACGTCGCATGAATTATAAATTGCTCAAACTATTAACAAATCCTAAATAACTCACTGTCCCCCCCTCCACCATGTCCATCCTATTAAAATATTGCTTTATTACGCGTACATGAAAATCCCTCAAATGGCAATAGGATAAATATTTACAGAGATAGACTAGCAAAAACTTCTCGCAATAGTGGTTTGGATAGAACGATTCATAGTAGTGCATGAGCTAATTCATATAAACACATCATTAAGACAGACTTGGATTTCGGCCAATCATGCTAATCTGCAGAATTTGAGAGATAGGAGTTTATTACTTATAGTTGTGCAATATTTTGCTAAATCACATCTGTGAATCTTGTTTGTAATTTTTTATTCATTCTATATTTAGTCGCCTGATTGACTAGTAAACTAATTTGTTCTTTTGTAAAAGCACATGGGTTTCCTTCTTCGACAAACCGTAATATTGCTGACCCCAATACGCGTTTTTCTGACAATATTAAGGTTGAATACATTTACTCTTAAACAAGTGCAACAATAGAATTATCTATGATGGATCGGAATTTCATTAAAACGCCAAACCTGTTAAACAAGCACTTACTGTTATTGCAGTTATGTTATGTTATGTTATGTTGTAAGGGGTTTTATCAGTTTCTCCAACCTGACGGTGTCGTACGGCTGGTCAAATACGTCTCAAGCCCATTTGGTGGATTCCAAGCTCAAGTTGTTAATAAAGGAATTGCTGGACATCCAGTTTTATCCAAACTGGGAATAGGGCACGTATGATATATCATATTTTTTGGTAATCGTGTCTGCTTGTAAACCTGTGCCATGACAACATCTCTTTACTTTTACGTACGTTTTACTGTACTTCGTATTCAATTATATTCGATAAATTCGGCTTCAGTGAGCTGTCCATTGTCTTGGTTTTTGTTTACTTAATTTGTGTCAATAAATCTTCAGTTTTTATACCCACTGGACTAATATTTAGTATCATATGCCAGCTGTTTTGTGGTTCAAGTACTTGATAGATTTCAATTTATTATAGCTCAATGTTTTCCAGAGAAGCTATTTCAGACTGTGCGTGTCATCAGGATTTTTTATAAAAGAAAAAATGAAATACAGCATGCAAATGTAATGTGTTCATGCGCTTGCTTATTTCCTTCATCAGGCAAATATCTTTTATCTTGGCATTTTACTCGGAAATTAAACTCAGCTGGGGTACTGGTTTTCGTGCTGGGTTCCGTTCGGGTACTGGTTAAAATTGCAAACATGCTGATGCGCAAAGAATCAAGATTCACCATCCTTTTCGAACTTTGGAGGTGTCAAATTACCCGTCTGGCTAGTAGGTACTTTCGCATATTCAGGTATTTTTGAACTCTAGCAAACACCATTCAAACTTCAGGTACAAGATTCAACTACGATATTTGCTACTCTCCGGATTATCATTTTCCAGCATCCAACTGTTTTTGGAGGATATTTTGTCCTGTATCCACCTGTCCACTAAACCGCACCACCTCTAGAATACGCATTTCCATATTTATCATGCTAGTGGACGGTAAAAGTGGGCAGCGGATGTCCACTTTCAACCTATCCAATGCCCATTGCTGCACTGTTGTTGTTGACGTTGAGGTGTTTGCCTTTGCGGCTCAGAACTATATAAATCTGACTTGAGGTTAATGTGCTTGAGCTGACTTTAAAATTCTTTTTCTTGGATTGAAAAAACAGGATTGGATTTCATAGAATTTGGTTGATATGATAAATAGTGAACACGAGCCAAATTTCATGCACCTTACTATGATTCAAGTTTATGAAAACAATTTAAAAGCTTTTTGCAATATCTCAGAGCAGAGGTTTCTTTTATTCAGGCTGGGTTTGGGGTTGTATTATTCTTACAAGCAAACTCACTCCCTGTTGTCTCAAATTCTCATTGACTTTTTCAGGTAATCAGGACGCTTAGCACACTTATTGCTAAGATCGCTGGGAAGTTGCTTTCCTGTTTTTCCACCACGTACACTAAAAAGAAGTTTAAATTGGGGTTTAAATGCTGCTTCTGCTGAAAACACGTTGGTTCAAAACATTATTGATCTAAAAAGTGGAATGTTACAAGAACAGTCTAACGTGCATGAAGAAGCAAATCAGTGAAACAAATTGACAATTTCAAAAATCCCCAGTAATACATCCATTAGTTTTGGATTGACACATAAAGTTGTGCGTTCACAAGGAAAACCAAGCAAATTAAACTTGTATCCCTAAAATCAATTAGAAGCTTTATAGATTAAATCTGCATAGTAGCAATTTTGTTTGCTCCATATTTGCTATTCTAGAATTCCAACCATTTATTTTATTGACCTGTAGCGTGTGAATGGATGAATCTAAATTGCATTTCCTGGCGGGACTGAAGAAAACTATCCGTTGAACATGATTCTGAAGCTCAGGTTACGACAGTGAGCTGTGCAGGCAGTGTAATTTGACTTATATTGTACCAGCTGCAGAAACGTTTGACTCAAACAGTTAGCGGGTTTGTTCCGGGTTGTGGTCCACCTATTTGCAGGTGTTGTCAAATCCTTCGCAATTCAATTTAAAACTGATTAAACCAAAGAGTGTTTACCCTTGTATACAGTCAGTAAAAGTCAGTTTTGAGTAAGCTTTACACTTTTGCAAATCGTATAAAATTATCATAAAACAGTAACTGTTTGAACTAAGTTCTGGTTGGAGCACATTTTGACCTAGCTGCAGGGCATACTGCGCATTTAGTTATACTAGCACAGAGATTTGTTGCTACTAATAAATCAATGGTTAATAGAGAAGAGGCAGTAAATTGTAAATGACATTTCGCACTCCCCTTGTTAGGCTGGGTCCATTTAGCCCAGTTGTTTCGAGTAACAAATGCATCTAGCACATAAGTTTTGGGAGTTCCGTCTCAGCTTTCAAGCAAGCAACAACTCGCCTGATATCGCTGTCACAAAGTTGTCATTAAAAAAGTTATTTGCTGTGGTTGCATTTACCCTCAGAATCAAGTAGGCATCATGCATTTTCTTGAGAAGCAAGTGGCTGCAGCACAGAATGTAGAAATTCTGAGTCAAACCTCCTTGTCAAAGTTTCTATCGTGTGTAAAAAATACATGCGAAACAATTTCGAAAGAACAAATCGAAATTTTGCATTTTTTCAAAGAAACATTGTTATCAGTGCAGTCTGAAGTGCAAACATGCATTAATATGTTAATTGGACGGGAGCTCGAACTTAAGTACGCGCCCCGTGAAAACAAAAGCGCAGAAGTTATAGAGCAGACTTGTGAAAATAACATTGTTATACATGGAATGCAAACTTTGAAAAATTTGGGATCCAATGAAGCATTGGAACTTGTAAATCTCTTTTTCAAAAATGTGTTAAAAGTTGATGTCACGGCAAAAGGTGTGAAAGTTATCAACACTCCTACACATGTCGTTGCTATTGTACTTTGGTAACGACAGATGACAGGAAAAAAGTGTTTGGAAATTGCCACCGTTTGAAACATGGTCACGACACAGTGTCAATTAAGGACGACGTACCTACGAATTTTCGAAGACAGCGAAAAGGACATGATCAAGCAACCTTAAATCGTTTACGTGGTCAACAAGACGGACGAGAAAGAAGTAGAGGCATCAGAGAAATTATACCTGAAAAGATTTCGGAGCAGTCAACCTGTATATCGAGCGAAAACGCTTCTCCACTCAGTCAGGATTTTTGGAAGACTCCAAAAGTGATTGAAAAAATGGAAGAGGTGAAAACGTTATTCGGTAAATATGGATTCGAGGAGAAGGACATTAACCAGCTATCGGACATAGTCGGGAGAGTAAACAAAAAGCGGTTGGACAAGGCTGATTGTATATGCGGAGCATATATGAATTTAGACTGGAAACATATTTCGGAAACTTTTGGCCATGCAACTCCCAAAAAATTAGTGAAAAAGCTAAAAAGCATTAAAAACTTTTGTATCAAGACGTGGGAACAAGAGCAACAGAAGACTATAGGAATTTGCTACTGTCAGCAAATGTTATCTCGGTTTGATTCGGTATGTGATGATTCATCAAAGAACAAAAATAAGTAGAACGCATTTGGTCAAGCAATGGAAAAACTTACTCATGAGTAATTTGAGACTCGCTAAAATGAGTCATTTGTGATTGTCAAATAGCCATAATTTTTTGAACTGAACTGAACTTTGAAGTGTATATTGAAAATGAATTTTGGATTGTCATGCAAATTGCCATGTTACAAATTGTTATATGATGTAAACTGCAGGCGAGGTTTAAAATGTATCTATGACGGAATGTAATAGCTATAATATTTTGAACTGAATTGAACTTTGAAATTGTTATTTAAATGTCACTTAACCAGCAATTTATTAGCATGTTACAAATTGTTATATGAAGTGAACTGCAGACAAGGTTTAAAATGTATTTATGACGAAATGCAAATTTTCTTTATAATTCATTACTTAACATGAAGATTCATTTAGTAAAAATGTATGCACAGATAATAGTTTGTCAGGCCAAATAAAAGGCAAATGTTTTACTGTTTGATGTTATTATGAAATTATCAACTTAGCATACTGTTAATTTGAAATTTTTGGTGTTATTATGAAATTGTCAACTTAGCATATTGTTAATTTGAACTTTAAATTATACATGTTGCAAATGTTATGTTATATTTGTTATATGGACGGAACTCCAAACCGTTGTTTCAAACAACTTGTTTGTAAAATTGTAATTGATGATGAAATGAGAAGCTCCATGAGCCGTATGCTCCTTAAGAGCTTTTGAATAAAACCCTATACTATACTATACTATACATAAGTTTTGAAAATGCTAGGGTGAAAAACCCAGGAAAGTTTTAAAATGACATGGCTGCTGCGAGCAAGGGTAAATGTACCTTTTCGTTGCTGCATTAATCGTCGTCGCAGCTCAGTCGTTCAGTTTCATTTCGCTTATCGTCACCTGTCAGTTTCAGAGAGAAAGTCAATGTTGTAACTTTTATCAATTTGGTTTCTAAATAAAAGCTAACCATTGATTTAATTTAGGAGAAAGCTTTGTACATCATTTAGTTATAATTGTAGTGATCAGAATTACTAAGAAAGGCATATTTTTGTCAGGTCAAGGTAACAGTATAGGGCGTCACACTCATGAACTCACGAACTTGTAGATAGGGCTGCAAACGAGTCACTAATCATAAAGCTGCTTTGAAGCTGGAAATCGAACACCAGTAATTTGTCAGCCTTGTTCTTGGTTGCTCTAGCTAATCTGTCAGACTCGTCTTTTTATCCGATTTTTATAGATTAATTAGTAAATGGGATTGAATGAAGAAGGTTTTAAAAAAGTGAGTGGTGATTAATATCAACCCCAATCGCTGGTTATTATGTAGTCAAATGCTAAACAAAAGGGTAAGTTGGAATATATGATTGGAGTAAGTGATTGAATTTTCTTTAATATGGGCGATTTGCGATTTTTGACCAGGACAATCTAATGAAGGAACATACACGTGCAATGTATTACCAATATATCACTGGTAAGCATTTAATAGTATACTACAACGCAGTATCTCAATGTGATTTCTGTTAGGTAGCTTGCTCCGGCATTGCTGACCGTGATTCAATGCAAAACGTCTGTAGTGTGGTTGTTGCTTAATCAAATTCGTCAACTTGTTAATCACGAAAGAAAGCCTGACAATCCTGCCTAGGGAGTAGACAAGCCTACAAAATGCACAGAAATGGCATTGGCATGGCAGAAGAAATACACCAGCGTGGTCTTGAGGACACCTTTTGGCTATACCTACAAATCTTGGCTCGGATTTACTTTTTATATACTCGTTTACACACATCTAATATACCCTTGTCTCACTAAGTAAGACAAAACACCTTTTGCCACACGGCCTCACAAAAGCCACTGAATTAGGACAGTTGCAAATTGTACAACGCTTATGTTCCCCCAGACGACGTGAGGCCTTAGAGTGCGTCAAGGCATGTACACACACATCCTCAAGACAAAATGTATTTGATTTGTACTACGATACTAACAGTATAATCTGTAGAATGAATGAAAAAAGCAGATGCGAGTGACCACAAATATTTTGTGGTTTACACCTGGAGAAGTAGACAACGTAATATAATTGCAGTGTTAGCACGACTTGAATTGAAATTGAATTCTTTCTCTAACGGCTAATTCATGCACAACATTGTGTTGAATGATATAAATCCTATCTAAGCGTACGTTTAGTTGAAATCGTTTGTGATGAAGTGTCATCATGCTTTTAGACAGAAAAGCAGACGGCTTTTTAAGATTAGGCAGAAAATACTAAGAGTTTTTACAACCATACTGGACACCATTCAATGTAACAGTTCATTAATCGTTCTGGTTATATAATATGGGGACGCTTCAAATTGCTATTGCACATCACGATTTAAAAAAATGAAGGCAGGATCATGCTGTAAAACATTTTAATTTGTAGAATTGAAATATAAGCCAAATGTATCCGTATACCAAATTTCAATGTCGGGGACGTTTCATATTTCAGAATGCTATTGCACGTAATGAAATACTCCTTTTGAGGATATTTACACATTTTTTTGCCAACCCACTCCTTTGCTGCATGAAAGTTTCCCCAAGTGTATTCCAAGCTTTTTATCTTGAGATTTAATTTTTCGATCCCGTCCGACTAGCCTGTATAATCTCATTTTTTCATCTTGATCTCGATACAAACAAACTCAATATGAAAATGCGATCGAAGACTTTAAAGATGAAGTCAGTCATAATCACAATGTAAATCTTGTAGGATTTAGAATCAGTTTAAAATCTATAGTTTCGAAAACACACCCATTTCTATATTTTACCTAAAATTCATAAAACATTTGAAAATTTTCCAGTAGGAAGGCCGATTTGTAGCACTATACATACAATAAACAGAGGCATAGCAATACGACTTGATACAATTTTGAAACCTCGAACTGTACATATTGCAACAATGTTAATCGACACACCACATCATATTACACTGTTGAATAATTTAAAATTGTACTCCAATAGAAAATATTACATTGTTGTTGCGGATATTCCAAGCCATGTATCAGGAATTGCCTATTGATGTTTGTAAACGTAACTGTCTAACTTTTTTCCGAAGATTCAAAGATGTAACTAAGGTCCCACTTAAAATTAATGAAATACAACTAAACTATTACTGGATTCAAGTTTAGATTACAGCTATGTAATACATGATCGAAAGTTGTACTTCCAAAAACGAGGTAGTCAAATGGGTAATAATTCAAGTGCATCTATAGCCAATATTACAGCTGCAGTAGAATTGGGATCGATATGGAAACCAGAAATGCAATTTAAAGGCAGATTTATAGATGATATTTTGTCAAAAATTGATGCAACGGACTTGACTATAGATATTAATGATTGGCTGAAAGATTGTTTTAAACCAGATTTCTTGAAATTCACAACGGAAGGCTCCTTTTGAAATGTAAACTATTTGGATGTGAATATAAGTCTAAATGCAGACAATACTATCACAACTACCATCTGTACGAAACCCATGTCCAAACATGAATATTTGTACTATAATTCCAATCACCCTAAACACATGATAAAATCTCTGCCATACTCATGTGGTTTAAGAATAATTCGTATTTGTTCGGATAATCAAGATAGAATCAATAAGCTAGATATTACAAGTTTGCTCGTCGTAATTATGGCGGAAATCTCCTAGATGAAACAAAGGAAAGATTATTAGGAATAGATTGATATGAAATTCTACTACCAAAATCCAATTTTCATAGACTTCATTTAACGCTCCATTATCCAGAAGACTAGCGCCTCCAAAGGTTCCCATAGTCGTGCCGCTCCAACAATCACAGCACAACTGGTAGTAGCCCCGCAGAGATCGTGCTCCACAGGAAGCCCCGGCCGCTACTCATATTGTTGAAGCAGGATATGGCCGCCACACTACCCATCTGTCACTCTACCAGATCCCGTCAAGGCATAGAACCCAAAGTGTCCAGGTCACTTTTTATTCAATGCATATATGCATATATATAAGGTTTAGACAGACTAATAGACTGCGTAGAGCTCCCAACTTTAGCCCTAGAAAATTCCAGAAAGCTTAAATCTCAGGATACCTCCAAAACCCCCAAAAACTAAAAATTTCCCCAAAAAACTCCAAGCTTCGTTATACTTCTTTTAATGAAAAAACTCTCTTCCTCTGCTTTGCTCCTTTTCCCCCATTGCTTCTACCATGTGCTTCTGCATTGCCCATCAAAATGCCTTTTATGCTGCAAGTTTTGTAACAATCAAAGCAGAAGGACAAACGAAATACACAGAAGAGACTTTTAGTAATTTTTGCAGAGAACCGTAGCCCATCAATCTCTACAAAAAGAGTCCTAGCTTTGCAGCCAGCTTACAATATTAAGAAGGACGCTTTCGTCCAATATGTGATAAGAAAATTAAGAGTTGACGAGGTACGCTCCAGGAATCTTTCTTCACTTCTCCTTATGACAAATGTCTTACATATAAATGTTTTAAATGTGTGCAATTATTTGTATGAGAAATGTTATGTATGTCTAAATTTACATTTTGTATTATGAATTTAGAAGTAAAATTTGTATTATAGTGACTACAAGTTACTAGCGTAAAACTTTTACAGTGTACCTGTAAAATTTGGAGAAGTAAAATTGCTTTTCTCGGTCATTACGAAGCCAAATTGACCTATTCTACAGTACGTGTAATACACGCCACTTTTACTGATAAAGAGTGTCTGGAAAATCAGGAAAGCTGGTTCATAAATTGCTTGAGATTTTGTAAAGGATCGGCTCTGCAAGTTTCTGAAAACATATATCTCGGCTATATAAAAACGATACAGAATTATGGGGCTCTAAATACATTAACTTTGTCAACTGCATGGTGTACTATGATGCTACTGGAAATTCAATAAATATTCAAAGAACCACATTATACTTCGCTAGCACATCAACTGCTCCTTCGTTTGATTGCCCATCAAGAGGCAGGAATTTTAAGAAAGGTGGCCTAAACATCATACTGGAGGCTACAATTCTCAAATAATCAGCCAATTAATACAACAAATTTATCAACGAGGATCATGTTCTGATGGTTAACGTATTTTTAGATAGTCTTTAGGTTGGTTGGTAGACATCTTTGTTTCCGAAGGTCGTATGATTCATTCTAGATTTGCGACTATGAATATTTTTAGCTTTGTGAAAAAAATTAAGGCGTTTTATCGTGCATTTAACCAATAGTTAATAATATTGTTAATTTACGAACACTAA
This sequence comes from Entomobrya proxima, assembly GCA_029691765.1. NCBI lineage: Eukaryota > Metazoa > Arthropoda > Collembola > Entomobryomorpha > Entomobryidae > Entomobrya > Entomobrya proxima. Next base: position 49,170,805 of record CM056170.1, read on the forward strand.
ATCATATATATGAAATATTAACATGCATATAAACGAAAAATACATTCTTGACACACAAGGTTTTTGCTTGTATGTAATTTGGGAATCAACAAGACGTTTTTAAGTAACTGCCGCAGCCGCTTAACCTTTAATTTGTTTTTTGTAGACTCCTCCATGCCTTATATTGGAAGGTTTACTTTCTGGTCTACCTGCCCTCCGCACGGCTCTGACCGGGTCTATTGACCTTTTGGGCCGACCAGTGCTTTTGATTAATTGCAAAAACCTGGCTGGAGTAGCACGTCGTATGGCGTCAGCAGTGAGGGTTTGACCCTTCACCACGTCGCCACCTAACTCTACGTACCCATCACAACTTCCAGAAAATTGTAGGCTAGTCTCATCATCCAACCTACAACTATGACACACTTGGACTCCACCACCCCCATTTTGTAGAGGTGACTCGTCAGCACCGAATGTGCAGTAACGATCTGAGAAAACGATCTCAATGAGTCACGTGGAAGGTCACCTAGAAATATCCAGACCTACTTGTTGCCATGTAGCCGATTAGATTTATCATTCATGTCCTTGACAAGCACTGTTGCCACCGGAAATAGCGAATAAGTAGATTTACATAATATATTTTCGTAGCTAAACGTTTCTTTGTAAATACTGTTCATACATTTCTTGTTCAATGATTATTCTTTGTTTTGCTTGAATATGAACATTGTATTTTGGGCGTTTAGGGAATATTAGGTAGCTCAAACTTTGTTTTAGTTTGTCATGAAGCTTGGAATATTGTCTACTCCCGGCTTGCACAGTAGATTCAAATATTTTCATTGTTATTGAACTGTGACGTATTTTTTAACTTTGATACTTCCTTTGTTTTTAGCTATGGGTCTTTTCCGGTAGGAATGCGACATGCCTTGTTCTAGAATTTTGGTACTTTCGGTATTCGGATATTTTTGGTGACATGAGTTCGAACTAGCCCCAGAAATTATTGGCATATAAGCAGGAGTAAAATTGATTGCGGTTATCTTTTTTGGTTTGACTCTGTTGAGGCAAAGAACACTTGTCACTAGAGGAAACTTGTGCACTATTCCAAGTTTTCCTATTTTGATCCGTAATAAAGTATTCTTCTCGGAAACATATCTCTGATCTTTGACGCCTGATTTTGAAAACCTGAAGAGTATCATTCCGTCATTAATTTGGCATTGGGGGCTTCAAGCAAGGCTTAAAGTCCTGTTTCTATACCCTTGCGCAGTTTTGCACCTGAGCATGCGACCACCAGGTCCTTCAAACTTAGGACAGAGTTTTGGCAATTTCACGTTCGTTCACGGCACGTTCTTGCTTTTCAATATGAGATTCAATATCATTGTTCAAAAATGACAACACATATGTTGTTCCACACTTCTGTACATGTTCCATTTTAAGCCCGTGCACAATGTCCTTTCTTTAGGCAAAACACACGTAAAATATAGAGCTAATCTCAGAAAAAAAATTTATTTTATGCACATTTCTGTGCAAATAGAATCTACTTAAAGCAACACTGCACTCTTACTCAATTAATCATTGAATTTCCTGTTTTCTAAAAATGCTGCAAAGTGCACTAAAACGTTCAGAATGTGTGCATCAATTCAATCAATGTACATAAATTTTTTACAAAATCACGTAAGAATTAGTTGATGAAAATCACAGATGACGGTATATTTGTGATACGTATGTATCTTCAAAACATTAAACCAAATCAATGGAATGAGTAACCTCCAGTGTACTGAACAGTAATGTGTTTGACTGACAGAGCGATGAAATAATCAGAATAGAAAACGATTTTGATCCTGGGAAAATCTAGTTTTAGCTATGGGATTTAAAGCTTTTAACCCTAGAAAAATACAAATTCAAGTTCTCAGTCAGCACTGAGTTTTTTCCATGGCCAAACCAGTTTGTGTAAAATTGAAAAATATGCATATATTTATGTGCATAGAATATTGGAGGGCGAAAGTTGGCAAAATGTCATAATATATTTTTTAATTCAGTAAATTACTTCAATCTATACTTTGTCGGTTTTGTCTTTCTATGTTTTATAATCTTTTTTGCCAATCCTGAAAAATATAAACAGCATAAGGTTCACGAGCACTTCTCTTATACCATTCCAAAATCGTTTCCAAAATTGCTGCTTTAAGTGATAGTAATTTTAAACATAGAATTTGATTTTAAATTATAATATAGTTTTACGTAATGTGGATAATGTTGTGTAGTGTGAGCCAACTTTGCCACCAACGATAAGATGGAATGCATTGTTATGGGCATCCGATTTGCCAGAAATTATGTGATGTTATGGTCCCCCATATTGCTGAAAAAATGTGTAACGTTGAATGCACGAGTGTATTTTTTACAGTATACATGTAATAAAGCTAATTCTTTACTTCTATTGCCAGGGCAACAATTTATAAGTCGGGTATCATAGGGCTAAATATATATATGAAAAGTCAATTATTATGAAATTAAAGATTTTATGGGTATCATATTTAACTTGCTTCAGACAACCAACAACACATCAAAAACTCTTCTACGTAACTAGTAAATTTGGTATTTGTGAACGTTTGAATTTTTTCTGCATCAGGTTTTTATCTGAGAAACCCTAAATAAGTAAACCTAGACAAGTCTGCTTTTCTATCTAGTTTTGGTCTACAAAACTGGTATTTTAAGTAAAGGAATGGGTAACATCAAACACGACAACATCCCACGCTTCAACAAATATAAAAACCGGTTTTTGTTTGCCTGAAACTGAATGCGAATACATGTTTAGTGTGTTTATGGAATAAACAGTAAGTGAAACTGACCTTTAATAACTTTCCGCAGGTTGGTGCATTGTAACAGCAGTGATATTGTTACAGCGATAACCGAAGCTGGATAGCAAAAACACGATGGTATTCTACAATATGATGCATACTGTATGCGATCGTAACAGGTTACATTTTGCTTGTTTATGCACCAATATTTGTTGAACAAAATTCCAGGCGTATGTATAATACATTATTTTTCCAACACATCTCCTAAAGAATAGATTACAAATCTACAAATATGCAAGACCTGATTGAAAAACTATGCATAGATGAAACGTAAAGCAACACCAAATAGCGACATAGGCAGTTTAATAATTTGTTCTGTTCTAATACGATTTCCTTCTAAACGAGTACGAGTACTAAACGTAACAGATTTTCATCGAACAACGTAGATGTTTACCTAGCACGGTCTAGCTAATGAAAATACGTTTTAACACAACAATTTAATAGACAAATTTAGTATTGTTTAAAATTCAGTTGCAAGATTGCATTATAGACAGTGTCATGTAAAAACCAATACTCAGCTGAGTATGATATAATCTGATGGTAAACAAATATTAATAGTCAGTCTAGCATAAAATGCATGTTGAACTACCTTTGGATTGAATATCACTATTATTCTAAGCCGATAGCCGACTTAAAAAATACAATATAAGAAATGCAGTAATTGCGATTGTAAACGTACGTACAAAGGAAATAAACATCACGTAAGAAGGATACCTGACTCGATTTATTACATGAACAGACAACATAATTCCTTTATTTTACGCTGCTTTGGTTATGTGTTTACTATGCAACAGTAAGCAGGCTTGCAAATTTTTAAGTCAGGTGAATAATATTCTTAATTTTTAACCGGGAGAGGTAAACAGTATTGTAATAAACATGCTCAGTGTTATTACTTATTTTAATTTATGATAAGGCTGGTTACTAGTTCTTGAACAAGTGCAAAGGCTTCCTGATCTATTGGTTTGCACAAATAACAACCAAATTTGGAAAACTATTCACAGCTCTAACACAGACTATGACTGCCGCACAACTATAGCAAAGTAATTTGTTGTTGAGCAGCCTGATGAAAAACGTCTTACTCAATCTCGAATTAGAATGTAAACGATGGAAAGATTGCGTCTATTGCTGTGTAGAAAATGAAGAATAGAACATTCATTATACAAACCTGCAATTTCTGAATAATTGTTTTCATGATACAGAACGTTATTCCATAATTAATTCCAAGAAAGTAATTTGATAAAATCGCGTTATCTGAACATGAGAAAAAATGTTTTAAATTCTTAATATGAAATCTGTAGCCTGAAACGATTCCCCAGAATTTTTGCACAATTTGCAATAATAAAAATTATTTATATGAAAGCAGAGAAGTACAACTAATTTTGCTAGCATTTTTCGAAAATGTGGAGTATTTATTAAAACTTTTCTGGAGTTCTACAAATTACAATAAAATATGGCGACTCAATATGTCACCATTGCTTTCAAAGTTTGTATTGCGTGCTTGGACATTTAAATCATTCGCTGACAATAGGCACATTAAAATTAGCAACCGTTCCGGGAAGACATTTAAATGGAGACCAAGTTCGTCCTGCATATCAATTCCCACATTAAATGAGCTAAATATTGTTCTGCAAAACGCATGAGGAGAAATAAGCTGAAACCATAAACTTAATTTAAATAATTATCTTTCAACCAATGGATGGTATTTGGATATTCTTATATAAATATGATATTATCACTACATAGTGCACAGATTTTATGCATATTTGTGAGTTTGGACAATACTAACATTATCAATATAAAAAAATTTTTAATAAAATTATTTACATTTTCAAATGTTACTCCAATACCAGTGTAGAACAACAACAAGATGAGGTTTTATTTATTGCATAAATACGTGTGCCACGCCGAATGCCTCGCCGACACATGAGCCACCACAAACTAGCTTCCTCTCAAACACACTGTGTAGTTTCACATAATCTAGTGTGTTTCGCACAGTAGCATAGTGTTATTACTGCACCTTTCCTGTGCATCATGGTCTATTCCCAAATGCTTATTTACGCTATTTTTGACCAATAAAATTTAGAGCTCCTTCGTCCAGTGAGCAATTTATTTAGATGCATTACCTCGACACGTCTTTTCAAAGCCTACGTATGGGAAAACGGTTTGTCAAAAATATGACACTCAAAGTTTGGCGATTATGAACATGCTTTATCCGAATATGACGTTGAAGTTTGCTGGGTGCTGAAAATAGTGTGCAAATAAGTTTAGAGTTCTTATCTTAGCAAAAGCTAACATTTGGTTTATATAAAAACCTGTCGCCTGTTACAATCCAAACACCAGTTCTGTGAATTAGGGAACATCTTATCTCTGCAGTTTTCTGAAGTTAACAAGTTACTGTGTTCTAAAAATTTAAACGATTTGCAAATACTTGGTAAATCTTACTTTCTAAACCAACATTCAACAACTTTAAATTCAAGGGTGCGGTTTCCATATAACCAGCGCAACTCACATCATTATCATGACTGCTTTGTAACAATCAATTAAGTTTTCAACCATGTTTCTTGCATAAGCGTTTTTGGTTCGTAAATGAAGCTGCATGCTTTTTTACAAGAGGTAGATTACAAAATGGGGTTCGTTTTGTACACATACAACATAGTGTTACATTTCCGTTACATAGACGCATTTCCAATTTTTTAAAACAAGTTTTCCTATTTGACAAATTTGGTCTTCGGCCAATTAAATCCACTTCATAATTCTCTCAAAATACATTTAATTCAAATATTAACGTATTCCAAATTTTTACTGTCAGACGAATTAAGCCATACTTATTTTCCTTTAAAATACGAACAAATGTTTAACATCATGAACTAGTCATGCGGATATTATATGCATATATGGTGCAAGTTTCACCCTTTTGAAAACCCCCCACAGTTCTTCACTGCGCAAAGTTTTTCTTGATAAATCTGTTTTTAAAAACTTATCATTCGTTAAAACGAACATCAACTATTTATTTATCGCAAATTAATAGTTGATGTTCGTTTTAACTGCATTAAGTTCCGCATGCATTAAATTGTTTATGCAATAACTTTTAAGACAATATCAGTCCCAAGTATTTTTAATTTCAGGTGCTGCTGCCATTAGAGTCTTTAACATATTACTGTGACTAATTACTTTTTACGTTCTATGATACTAGAAGCATAAAGCGTATTATTAAAACCCCACCGTATACGTGAATGCAAAATAAAACGAACAATCCCCGCAACATTTGTACTTTTACAAATAAAATTGTAAAATGTTTTAGATTAATAATGCAAAATCAACCAATATACATATTGACTAATTACAATTTAGTGTTATTCCACGTAAAATTTATGCTTCCCAAAATGAATCTGGTGGATGCACTATATCTTAAAAAGCAAAAGAATGCAAAACCTGCTCATTAATAACACGACCAATCCAATTCCCTCAAACCCTCCCCACCATTTAAAACTTAATTTTCCACATATCGCTCTGAATGATCTTAGGTTTGTGTACAGTCCTCACTCAAAAACCGACCAAGATTAACTTATCTACTACGTAATTTATTACCCGCTTTCCATTAGGAATCAAATGGACTCTAGATTCGATGTCGGTAGACCTGTCAACAATATCCCTGTTATGACTTCGTAAACAAAAAAAAACAGAAAAAGCCATTTTAAACCCCCAGAAATGATCATTAGATTAACTAATCATTTAAACAACCTTACATATTCTGGGCTTGTTCAAACGCTAACCCCACAATATTCTTCAGAATTATGTATGCAAACGTTTCCGTGTGTTCTGAAGGAGAAAGATGTCTAGTCATTGCACGACCTACGCTTGTATGTGACTAACGTGGCACTCAGAATTGCTCAAGGGCCATCACTTTCCTGTTTGGTGTAAACACTACAGTGGCGCAGCGGGGACGACTCTGTAAACAAAAATGTATATTGATTTGCCGTCACGTGCTGTAGGTCGCTTTTTAAGTAACCTTCTACGAGACACAATGAGATCGTTTGTTCAGATCGTTACTGGATATTAGGTGCTGCGAAGTCACCTTCACACAATGCGGGTGGCGCAGACAAAAATCTGTTCTGGTGTGCATGACGAGACTAACCTAAACTTCCTTGGACGTTGTGATAGGTGGTTAGAGTTACGTTGCGACGTGTTGGAGGGTCACACAATCACTGCTGACGCCATACAACGTGCTACTCCAGCCAGGCTTTTGCAAAAGCACTGGTCGGCACGGAAAGTCAATAGACCCGGGTAGATCCGCGTGGAAGGCATGTAAGCACTTATGTAAATCTTCCGATAAAACACAATGGAGAGTCTGCTAAAATCAGGTTCAGCAGCTGCGGCATTGATTAAGAATGTCTTGTTGCGTCCCCAGTTTCATACATACATACACACAAGAGTTTTTGCTGATGAAGAAAATCTGGTGCAAGAATCTATACACTGAAATGTTATTTGACCATTCAGAAGTGTAGGAACAACTAGTGAAACAAATTAACAATTTCAATAATTCCCAGTAATAATTCGGTTGGTTATGGCTTGCCACAAAAACCTGTGCGTTCACAGTGAAAATCAAGCAAGGGTGCTAAAAAACCTTCACCACTAAAACTAGTTTGAACCTTTTATAGCTCTATTCTGGCACGGAATGTTACAGTAAATTTCGTAACGAACGCTGCATTCGTTGCATTTAATATTTGCTTCGTGTGAGCAGCTGTCATATAGTATATGCTATGTTGCAAATTAAATTAAAGCAAAATAAAAATAGAAAAGATTTATTTAGATTTAATTAGAAATCATTTTGGCTATAGAGGTTGACATTAATTTATTACTCGAGCTTTCGTATACAAGCCGTATACTTTTTCAAGAGCAAAACAAGAATAGCAATAATTGGAGAAAGAAAGTAGGAAACACTGATTTTTACATATATTTTTTATAAAAACTTTCATAATAGGTCATAATTAGTCCGTAGCTAATGGTATCCATGAGCCTTTTGCCAGACCAGTGTTGCGGTTGATATTGTTGGGGTGTTTTTGGATACAGATTGCGTCTTTGAATACTCTTTGAAACCACCGATTTTCATGACAAAGTAAGGCTGTGGAGTCTACATCAATGTTATGATTTGGAAACTGATCCTTGTGTTCAGCAAGTGCTGATTGAATAGTCCTGTTGTTTCTAAGATCTGCCGAATGTTCATTCTTTCTCCTGTCTAAATCCTTGGTTTCTCCAATATATGAATGTCCACAGTCACATGGAATTTCGTATACTGCAGCTAGAGGTTTTGGATATTATGTATCCTTGTAGTTTGTTAGTGTTCGGCTGAGTTTGCGTCCGGTATAGTATCCCAGGTCTCGGTTTAGGTGTTTCCCACATATTCCAGCAATTTGGTAAGTGACAGCACCAATAAATGGTATTGCAAACCACTTCCTCTGACTAGACAACGTATTTTGAACTGGTGCATTTGCTCAAGATGCTATTTCTTCTATTCGGTTTGTTACCAAGTATTTGGGATAACCGTTTGCTATTAAAGTTGATTCTACTAATTCCATTTCTGAGGGCAGTGATTCATCATCGCAAACGCGGATTGCTCGAATGGTTTAAGAATCGATCACACTTATTTTTTGACTGCGATGATGATGCGAATTCCAGTCCAGATATCGATTTATGTGCGTTGCCTTTTTAAAAACTTTCCTTCCGAGCTTTCCATTTGGTTTCCTTGAAACAGATACTTCTAGAAAGTTTAACGATTTATTTTGTTTGAGGTGTAGCATCAGATGCTACACCGTAAGGATAACCTTATGAACTTGTTACCAATTCGTACAAATTCACAATTTACAGCTTCCTTGATGATGTTCATTGATTTAGTAATAGTAACAACTGTTTGTGCTAGTAGAAATAAATTCAAAGTATGCCCTGCGGCTTGGACGAAATAGTGATCAAACCTGAACTTATTTTACACAAAGTTGCTGTTTTCTGAATATCTGATACGATTAACAAAAAGTGTAGAGCTTTTTCTAAACTGACAGTCTGTGACGTTTATTGCAACGGTATTAACTTTTTTGTTTAGTCATTTTAAAATTGAACCCATACAGTTTGTGTACGCTATTAGCGTTTCCAGAGCCTTTAGGGATTTTTTGAAAACTTGAAAGTACGTAAAGGACGGAATAGGACGTAAAGCAAACTTAAGGACCACACTTGGTAGAGTTAAGCTTTTTAAAGACGCTGACCTCCAAAACATTGTTTCGCCACAACAGATTGCGCCTGCTTGAATTGCAGAGAAACTGACAACACCAACAAGCACGTTGACTGATTGAGTCAAATATTTCTCTAGCTGGTACGTCGGATAAGTCAAATTATACTGATTACACGGCTCACTGTTGCAACTACAGACTACGGATAGTTTCACACATATCACATCAATGAAATAGATGGTCAACATTCTGAAGAAGCAATCACGGAGTAGATTGTGACACAGTGAAACGTTAATTTGCAGCATAGCATATCCTACATGGCCGAATGAAAATGTGAAATGCACCGAAAGTAGCGTTACCTTCGGAATTTAGTGTAACACTACGTTGCAAACTAGAGCTATAAAAAGTTCAACCTAGTTTTAATGGTATAGTTTTAATTAGCACTCTTGCTTGGTTTTCATTGTGAACGCGAAGTTTTCTGTGTCAATCCAAAACCAACTGAATTATTACTGGGGATTATTGAAATTGCTAATTTGTTTCACTAATTTTCTAGCTTCTAAACGTCTGACTGTTCATTTGACATTCCAATTTTTAGGTTATTAGTGTGTTGCACCAACGTTTATTCATCAGCATTTAGGTAAAAACTCGAGTTAATACTTTTTTATTTTAGATAGAGTGGCGGACAAACAGAGGAAAGGAATTTCCCTGCGATCTTAGCAATAAGTGTGCTAAGCGTTCTGATTACCTGAGAAAGTCAAAGAGAATCGGAGAGAGCGGGCGCAACTTGAGAAAATTTGCTTATATTCTTAGTACAACACCCTGTCCACAAAGAAAAAATAAAAGCCTCTGATTGGAATAATTGCAAAAAATATTTAATGTGCATAATATTTGGTGCCCAGTATTTATCATATAAACCAAATCTTATGTAATCCGTTGGATCTGTTTTTCCAATCCAAGAAAAACCATTTCAATGTCAGCTCAACCTCTCCTAAAATCAGATATACTTAGCTCCTTAGCCGCATAGGCAAGCAACTCAACGTCAAAATGTTTTTACCATTAATAAATCCGCTGTCCGCTTTTACCGTCCACTGCTGCACAAGGAAAGTTGGATACTAGAAGTAGTGCTGCGTGTCCGGAAAGAATAACAAATTCTAAAAGTCAAACGGAATTGAGGGCGAAGGGAAAAAGGCAAAGAAAGACAAATAGGAAAACAGGACAAAAGTACAAAAAGTCAAATAGGAAAAAATGACAAAATGTAAAATAAGCAAATGCATTTGAATGTAGAATACGAGTTACATTGCTAGGAAAAACCGTAGATGGTTGTAATATTGCACCAACATAAATTTAGTAGCACAAAATGCTTCATATTTATGAAGTTTGTCTTGTTTTAAATACTTTGATGAATTACACTTTACATACCAGCACATATTATTAGATGATTCTATTTTCATTGTTTGCAACTAAGAAAATACAAGAATGCGATGCTAACTAAGTTTGGATAACTTCTACATGACAAAGTTATCTGTGCTGTATTTATACATGAACTAATTTCGCGTTACCATTAGGTGAAAACTATAATTTTATGCTGACAATTTTTAAAATTGAATTTTATATGTTACTAATTACTCAAACAATTTTCTATTGATGGCTCAGTGTTAACAAGGTTCAGATTTGCTAACAAATGAGACCACGTTAATACAAAATGATCTTCGATATTTTATGTTTGTGCTATAGTAAATAAAAAGACTCAGAGAAACAAGTTTTCTTACTTTCCACTACACTTTGTCATTTTTACCTTTTGCCTTCTTTACCTATTTGTCTTATTTTCCTTTTTGCCTTTTTTTCCTTCGGTCTCAATTCCGTTTTGTCTTTTAAAATTTGTCTTTTTTTCCTAACACCGTAGTGCTGTTCAGTGGACAGGTGAATAGTGAACAAATAGAAAATGTCCTCAAAAAAACACGTTGGACACTGAAAATTGATACCCTGGAGAGTAGCAAATAGGTTAAATAAATCTTGTACCTGAAGTTTGAATAGTGTTTGAAAAGAGTTCAAAAATGCCTGAATATGTGGAAGTTCCTACACGCAAGACTGAAAATTTGACATTTCCAAAGATCGAAATGGATGATAAATCCTGATTCATTGCACACCAACATGTTTCCAGTTTTACGATAACCAGTACCCCATCTGAGTTTGATTTCCAAGTTCAGTAAAATGCCAAAGATATTTGCCTGATGAAGGAAATAAGCAACCACATGAACACATAACGTTTGCGTGCTGTCCACTATGTTTTCTTTTATACAAATACTGGTGACACGCACAGTCTGAACTGACTTCTCTGGAAGACATTGAGCAATCATAAATTGAAGTCTATCAAATACTTGATACACAGAACTGAGAGAACAGCTGGCATATGATGCAAAATATATTTCCAGGGGTTTTAGAAACTTAACATTTTTTGACACAAATTTAGTAAACAAAACACAAGACGATGGATATCTCACTGAAACCGAATTTGTCGAATATGATTGATAACAAAATACAGTAAAACGTTCCTAAAAATAAAGAGATGTTGTCATGGCACAAGTTTACAATTAGACACGGTTACCAAAATATATGATGTATCATACGTGCCCCATTCCAAATTTGGATATAACGGGATGTCCAGCAATTCGTTTATTAACGACTTGAGCTTGGAATCCCCCAATTGGGGTCGAGACGTATTTGACTAGCCGTACGACACGATCAGGTTGGAGAAACTGATAAAACCCCTTAGTCGTTGTGCCATCACGAATTTCTTGATGAATCTTTTGATCTCCCGTGGACTTATCAGCAACACCGTACGAGTATTTGTAAGTTGAAAGCTATGGTGCCCTTGCAAGTAGAAAAGCCTCCGGTCGCCAAAATTTGCTCTCACCAAGCCCGCAAAAATGATGAGAGCGAAAGCAATCTATAGGATTTCAGAAAATAGAGTAATAAAAGAAATAAATTGCTGAGTACAAAGGATTGTAGGTAAATCAGTGAGTAAATTATCATGTATTTAGGATATTTCAGTGTCGTCTGAACCAAATATTTTTAAAAACATTTTTTTCAAAATGGAAAGATTGTTTGCTTACAAAAGTCTTCATGGCTGCAATGGATTTTATCTTTAGTACGTTTATTTTAGGATATCTTGAAAGAATGATGGATTCCTATACCAAATTCTTCGTATTCTTTCAAAAATGGTGATATGTGAAAATGTTGGTGTCGTGTCAATTGCCACAAATACAGAACGGTAACCTCTTTAATTACAGTAAGTTCTTGTTTAAGAGGTTGGGCGTTTTAATGAAATTCCGTTACATCATAGATTATTTTATTGTTGCATTTGTTTAAGAGTAAATAAATTCAAACCTAATATTGTCGCAGAAACGCAAATAGAGGTCAGCAAAATTACCGTTTGTCAAACAAAAAAACCTGTGTGCTGTGAAAGATTGCTATAATTTGTGGATAAGATAATTTTAATAATGTGCGTTTTTGTCTAACGCAAAATGTTTTTGTAGACATATGGCTGCCTTGATTTTGCAATTTTGGTAAGAAAATTGAAGGGATGTTTTTCATTCCCTGAATAACCTTGTCAAATATGCGGTGTTCTGGAAAATTAAAAACACATACGTGGAGTTTTTCAAAAGTAGTGCAAAAAAATTTCTCGGGCTGTGTTTCACAAACGTCAAGAAGAACTCTAAACCTGATTAGTCGCATACATAGTCCAGGCATGGTGTACATTTCCCGTATTCAATCACGGGTGTGCGTACAATAATACGAGAGCAGTAGAGAGAAACAAAATCAATAAGATTTTCACGATTCTTAAGCTATGTATTTTTTTGAAGTGTGTTATTTTCTTATGAATTTTCCAAAAGCTAAGATATGGTATGAGTTTGTTTTGTAATCGTCTTAGGTATCTACTGTAGTGACCATTTGATTCAACGGAAGTATCCACTTCCAATGCAAAAGCCAATTTTACGTGCAACCTTGTTCACCCGATTTTTTTGAGTTACTGTTTTTGATGCTTCTATCATAACTACATATAACTTTAGAAATAACAATGCCAACATGTGTCATAAAGCCCATTTTATGCTTGTCTATTCAAACTATTTTGTTTGCTATTAATCGTTTGGGGTTTCCAAAAATAAGACCAGATTTGTTTGCATCTTTCCTAAAATTCGCACTTTGGATCGTCTTCAAATTTGAATGCTCTTTAGAGTCACCATAGAAGCGAAGAGCCGAATGCACTGGTAACAGATTCTACAGGACTTAAGGATTCTGCAATGAAAATCTTTTTTATCGGACTGAGTAATTTCGCAACACATCGCCATTTGAAATTATGAAGTACGAAAAATGGCCCTTCGAAAAACGCTGAAAAATTCATACCAGATTTTCAACTTTTCAAAATTCAAGGTTAAAGAAACCTACGCAAAGCAAGGCAGCTTGGTACGTACTTAACAGTTCTCGTCAGATCACTAAGTTAAGCAACGGCCTTTGCAGAAGCTGTTGGATGGGTGACCGCTCAACCAGCAGTGGAGAGCTGTCTTTGCTAAACCTACTCGGCTCGGTGTGTGTCGCTTGCGACCAGTACGGAGTAGGTATCCTGTAGTTCCCTTCTACAGGATCCTTCCTTAATTGGAAGAAGGCATTCTGGTGCTTCTGTCTCGCCTCTTTGAAGACATGGGCACCAAAGTCTAGGTGATGAAAACAGCACTGTGAGACTTCGGTTTCACCAGCTATTCAGCACAAGACTATAAATGTTTGCATTTAATTTAATTTAAATTTTGCATAAGTACTTGGTATTTACTGACCTAACACCAGCAACATTTCAGGTCTATCAAGCTTAACATAAACATTTGGTGTACGATGAAATTATTTGCATTACTTTTGAAAAACTCCACGTATACACATCATTTCACCACTCCACCCCCGACTGCCCCCCCCACCTCGGAAATGCACCCCACCCCTGAAATGCACCCCTTATGTCGAAAGCACATTAGATTACCAGCAAACCAGTTAGGTTAAAAAACGGGAAGGATAGCAATTTTCAGTTGGGTTTGGATAAAGTTTACTTAGGTTAGGTCTTTTTAGGTTAGGTTTACACCAAAAAAAGATTCGACCAATACCGGTCGCTAGTCCTAGGCCAATAGAGACCGTTAGCGGCGGTGCCATTCAAAATAGACTTTAACTACCTAAATTAATCGACGGATTGCTCAGTGAGTTTTTGCTTTTGCTACTATTGTCTAAACCTAACTAAAAATCTCGATTCAGTTCCATGAATCTCATCTGAACCCAACTGAAATTTGCTATTCTTCCCGTTTGCAGTTTATGCATATCTCGTCTAAAGCTACAGCAGAATGCAGAATAGCCGCTTCAGAACGAGGAGGGTTTGAGAGAGCAGGTGAAAAGGACAATTGACAAGTGGTCCGGTGGCTGTAGGGGAAATTGGACTGAACTTAGAGTAGATTAGTCCTGGACTTGGAAAAAAGCTGGGGAATTTGGGAACGATCAGTTTTAGGAGAAATGGGGGATTGACAAGGATGAGCTACACACAAATACTAAAATTGACGTTTCTAGTTTCTTGAGCAAATAAAACGTAATATTTAAAAACCATAACTATACTGTAAAAAGGCTTCAGGATATTCAGGAAGTATGAAACAATGTATAACATGTTGCTAATTTTAATACTATATGAATTTGTTATAAAGTTAGGAAATTGTAATACATTCTGTTCATGCATAAGCTTTTTTGAGCACTCTAAGAATTTGTATATATATAACATTAAATTTACCAGCATCAAGTCAAAACTCTAAAATTGATTTATTCTCTTCACAATAACTTGTGTTTGAAATAAAGTGCTTTTCTAGAGATACATCATAATAATCAGACTCAGAATACAACTGGGAGAACCATCTTCGAAACAACTTAATTGTTTTATCCTCCTTTACCAGCGCGGGCTTCCTTAGATAACACTTTCTATTCCAGATTTCCACACCCCTGCCAATCTGAATTCCCCCAGCATATAACAGTAATGTTGCGGATTTCTGAATAGAACCGATGAGTTATTCGTTGAATCAGAGGTTGTGTTGGAGTTACAGTTTGAATAAAAACGCCTCTTCCCAATGCAGTGTCAAATTGCATTGGAACCAACCCAGCTCCAATCTGTTGTGCGTTAACTTGTACATGAAGTAGCTTACGAGTGAACCCAAAAACTTGCAAGTTTATATTATGACAAACTTTCAAAATGGTTTGGTGAGCATAATTGGGTGTTGGGTCGGGTTGCCAATCCGCAGTCTATTCGTGTTTTACCATTTGGCTAAGCCAACTCGCTCCATAGGGCACAGCAGGTAATTCATGCAGGGCTTGAAGATGTGTTACATCCGCCCCATTTTCCGGGATCTATTAAATGTGACAAGTGGTCCAGGATTCGTATCTGCCCCGGTATTTCCACTGACCTGAGGTAACTTCCTTAATTGATTCTGGAGACCAAGACGGACTATGGGTTTGGGCGTGATACCAAATAACTATGTAGCGATTTGTTTCTACCACAGCCCATAACTCCAGTCCGGGTAAATTTTCTAGTTTTTTGTGTAAGAGTAGTAAATGTTTGTCACTTGTCCAGTTTGGCCTAAAAATGACCACAGATGAAACGGAGGCTATACTATAGTATACGGGGCAGCGCCGAAGCCACTGCAACGTATACTAATCAAAAGCCCTTGACGTGGGGAGTCGAATGACACCAATCTCGAGTGGCGCAGTGAGGGGTTCTTCCCCCTGGGGTAATTTTTGAATTGCCCCAAAAAGGCACTTTTGCATGCATTTAGCGTGTCTCACAGTAACTCACATAAACGCAAGAAGGTATCTCCTTCCCTCAGATGACTCCAACTTTAGGATTTAGTTAGGTTAGGTATGTTTAGGTTAGGTTGCAACTGGAGACATACTGCATAAATTTTCTGTTAGTGGTCAACGACTGTGGATAAAGCAATAGACCTGGCTACATCACGTTAACTTATGTTTGATTATAATTGAGGCTCGCGCGATAACGAGGGGTCTGGGGGCGAAGCCCCTAGCTTGCAGACGAGCAGGGCCCGTAGTGAGGCCCGCGCCCTTTACTCTAACTTGTAATGAGCATTTTCTGTTATTTTTAAGCCATTTGTTTTCATCGCGTTTGTTTGGGGCAATGTGAGCCACGTTGAATGCAAGCATTTTAAATCTATTTTAAAATGTTCCCTGGGGACGAACCCCTCATCTGCGCCACCCGAGACTGGTGTCATTTGACTTCGCAGCTCAAGGGCTTCCGATTGATATAGGTTGTGTCCCGAAACTACTTGTCCCGTATATTTATTTATTTATTTATTAAAGATCGAAAAAAATGCATCTTACACAAACATGTCACAATTACAAAAATAGTTAACATGAGTGAAAATGATACAAAAATATATAGGGGAATAAACGATAAAAAAATTAAAGACTAAAAAATTGAAGAGGTAGCAAGCAACCAACCAAGGCGCTGTGCTACGTTTTGTTGACAGTCAAAACGAAGGAGAAGAAAGAAAGAAAAAAAATTGCGAGGAAGATTTCATTATATACATTTAACAATGTTCACGCAGTAATCTCACCAGAGATGGTATAGTGGACCTTCGATAACGCTCATAGGTACATTTTACAATTCTGAAATTGTATTTATTCTTGTTATACCTACTACTATAGGATTCATTTCTTTTTATTCTGTATGGTTCAAGCCAATTCTTAAAACGGTCGCTTTTGATGATTTTTTGCCCAAAACTAACCAACAGCTCATCTCATTGCTTCTCTAAATTAACAAGGTTTATACTTTCACAAATGGAAACATAATTAGAGCTACATACATATTTTCTAGTTATTATAGAAAGGGCTCGTTTTTCAGCACTAACAAGTTTTTCACATTGTTCTTTAGTAATGCTATTATACCATAGAGTACAGCAGTACACAACATGGCTACCCCAATCCCAATTTTTACTTATTTGGACACCCAAAAGTTAACTGATATTTGCATGAGGTATTTCTTGTCCATCTATAGAAACCTTTACATTTGAGTACTTTTTACCTTTTGACTTATCAATAACAATTACGCAACTCTTTTTTGGGTTAAGGTACATATTGTTTTCTTTTAGCTTGGCGTTTACGTCGTTAATATACTTGTTCATTTGAGGTTGACAATTATATTTTACACATTCAGCAACTACCATATCATCTACAAGGACATTTAGCATATTGTTATTGTTACCATGCTTATTATAAAAGTCAGTAAGAACAGAGTTAATAAGGATAATAAAAATCAAAACCGCAATTTTCGTTCCTTGTGGGGTTCCATTGTTAAGAGACAAGAACTTTGATAAATATTTATCAAACCTAGTACACTGTTGCCTACCCCGAAGAAAGTCAGCAACCTACATAATATCATTTATATCTACTTCAATTAACTTGAGACAAAATATAACTACATTTTTGTCGACTAAGTCGTATGCTTTGGCTAGGCCAAGTAAAACCAAAATTATATAAGTGTTAGGTTTATCAAGTGATTTAAGTATAAACTCATTCAATGTAACCAGGTAGTGAGTTGTTGAGGACTTTTTAATTGCACCATACTGAGATTGGTTAATCTTATTAATAATCTGTTTATATATTCTACTTAACATAAATTCTTCCAACATTTTACAATAAATGTTGGTTTGGATAATTGGTCTAAGGTTATCAATGGATATATGGTTTGGGTCCTTAGGGTCCGGAGTAATGAAACCTTTTTTCCATTCTGTAGGTACCACATTCATTTTAAAGCTAAAGTTTATAATATGTGTAAACATTGGAACAATGTGAACACCAGCAAGTTTCAGAAAGCTAGTCGGAAGAGCACCAGGAATATTTGACTTTCTTGGGTTTAATTTGTCAAAGGATTTGAGTACTTGAAACTCATTGACAGTTAGGTATTTACTTACATTACAGGAGTTATCAATATTCTTTATGGGTGGGTATCTATTATTAACTTCAGAGAAATGGGCATTAATTTTGTTAAGTACAGACTCAATAGAACAGTTTTCAGAAAGAGACAGTTGTTCAACGGGAGAACCTTTTTTCTTCAACTCGCATAAATTGTTAACTATACAGTGTAGCCTATCAGGTTTATTTTCAATCTGGGTTTGTATTTTTGGAAGTACTTATCTTTTGCTAACTTAACATTTATGTTTATTTCAGTGTTTAAATTTAAGTACTCTGCACTACCTTTAATCACTTTGTTTGGTTTTTTGGAAAGCACAGCTAATTCAGGAGTTACCTTTTAGGCGTATGCGTCTTTCTTTAAAAAGAAAAGCACGTATCAAATGCATTGAAAAGAACTGTATCCATGTAAGCTACTTTAAAGTCAATAGAGTTAGAATCATAAAGAGGCTTCCAATTAATATTTTCTACTATTGAAGCAAACACTGATATTTAATTAAGTAAAATGATTGTGGGCTTCTACGAGTGTTAAGGAAAATAATACAATTTTATTCCAACGTTTCGACCTTTTATATCTTAGGTCCTCATCAGGGAAAAAGGTGAATAAACGAACAATGAAAATATTCATCTACATTTTAACTACGAATTTTAAAATTATATAAAATAGAAAGAAGCGAAGTCCAAAATTTTGGTACGTAGTCACGACCACGTTCCTCCTTCCTGTTCATGAGTGGAATCCCATCCTTCATTGCACTACGAATGGCAATGCATTCCTTCGTCTCACGCAAAACTTTGTCATGCTCCCTTTCAATTATTGAGGCTTCTTCCCAAAGAATGGAGTGGTTTTCTGAATCTTCCGCGTTACTCCAAACACTGATAGATTGTCTTCAGCATAATCTCTGTATTCGACCACCCGGAACTCCTCAGTAGCATTTGGGCATAATTTATAAGGGTTCAATTCTAATCCTACATGGTATTTAGTGGTACATTTTAGAGGTGCACATTGAGTTGGTTTGGGAAACCATTTACTTATGTTAGTGAAGACTAAATCCAACTTAGAGGATTTTTCTGTTGAAGTATCGAAATAAGTAGGAAAATTGACTAATTGGATAAGATTAGTTGTAGAAGTAAAACCACTGCTATATCTCCATTTATTAAAATCGCCAAAAACAAGAAATCCCGGGTGGGCATATTTTTTATTTATGTTTTCAAAGGCACTACACAGACTTTTATGGAGATTAAATTGCATAGACTTGGTACAACTTGGCGGTAGGTATACACACGCAAGGGCTAAAACTGATACTTTACGAGGTAGATATGAAGGTCTAAGGATCACCCACGTTATTTCAAATTCATCGTTCTTGTATTGCATAAAACTGGAGAAACGGGTACTTTGAATGTTACTACGGACGAAGATAGCAGTACCACCACCTAATTTGCCCTCACGCTTTGTTTCCAAAAGGTTAAAACCCTGAAGACTTGTATTCCTATTGCTATTACCCCAAGACTCAGCAATAACAAAAATATCATAGTTAAGACTCATAGCAAATAATGTGTCAACTTTTTCATTGTTTAAAGAACATGCATTTGTGTAAAATTATTCTAGGAAGTATATTAAAGTTTTTCCGAAACGGACATTCGATACAATCACCCGAAACTCGGCCTTGAGATAGATGAGCTCCTAAATGTGGACAGTAGGGATTCTACACAAACACTTTGGCGGATTGCGTGCCTCGCCAAGCAACTAGAGTCTGGTCAAGGACAAATATTTGTTTTACTTGTCCAGTAGTTAGTTGGTCAGATTCTAGGATGGCGTACCAACTGTTAGTGTAAGGTGGAGGTAGGCCCCCGGCCTTTTTCAGTTTTCGGACTTTGTTTATTAAATACTTTTTTAAAGCCTTATTGTCTCCAGTTTTGTTACATTTTAAACCCTAAAAATGATATAAATACTGGTATTGTAAAATCCTTCTCAAAGAATTAACTTTTAGTAATATGTATTTTTACTGAATTATATTCACTGGTCGAACAAACAAAACCCATGTTAAGTATAGTGCTAAAAATGATGCAAACCTTTTTACTGAAATAAATGCCAAGTTCACTTCTGCAAAATACCAATCCATTTTAAACCACAGCCAACTAGCTCATTCAGTGAAGACTTCTAGTTTGCATATAGTGCCATGTAACGAGTGGTAATAAATTTTGTAAAGTGATTTTTAAATCTACTGCGTCACTAAAGTAACCGTAACACTAAACTATAAAAAGCTGAGAAACAAAAAAAAACATTCTGGAAAGTAGTTCATGAAATAGGGGAGAATTCATCCTTGTTAACTACCGGAAGCATAGCTGAGGTAGTTAATGCGATCAGTTTGTTTGTCTGTCTGTCTGTGCGCACAAAATCTCAGCAACTACAAGGCAGATTTAAGTCAAATTTTGGAGAACGATAGTATATGTCAATAGCACCTTCTATGCATAATTTCAGGCTTATAACTCAACTTTTAAAAAATTTGCAAAAGTGGGGGGAAAATAAGCCGGTGTATTGATTCTTGATATATATTATTCTAGATATTCTTTATCCGTCATATTCATTCGGAAACATACCATAGGAATCTAAGTGTATTTATGCAACGTTTTCTGGGTATTTTTGTAACGTTTTCTGGGCATTTATGAAACGTTTTCTGGGCATAAGGCATAAGATAAGGGGGTTTTTAGTGTTTGACATTTGATATATGTACTTGTGAATTTTACGTTTAAATAGTATGCTGGGGTTTATACTGGCAGCTCCAGCATTTTGCATGTTTATTACGTGCATTGCGTTTCAGTATGATGCCGTTGGAATCAAATTGGGAGTGCACAATCTAGATGCTAAAACCACAGACGGTTTTTCTGACAATATATATACACATTGGCCGTGCCGGACGGATCAGCTAAGTTGTGCTTTTCTACGAAGCGTCCCAACTGATGTTATCAATTTGGTAATTAGTAATCAAACAGTAGTCCCAGAAAATTATACAAAATTGTCGATAAATACGTAAACCATTTTACAGAAATATTTTTCAACCAATGAAGACGCACGTAATGCTGTAGAAAAGGGAGACGTTTGGGGTTTTCTCACATTTCCCCAAAACTATTCAGACTCTTGGATAGGCGGGGTTTTAAATAGCCCGGATGTGAATCAATTTGAAAACGAGGGAAATGTCTGGAACAACACTTTTATTAGATTGACAATGGTCAAAACTAGTTTACAAAACTGTAAAAATCATGAAAATGTTTGCAAATTTAAAACTAGTTTGTCCTTTGCAATATCTCGCATATTATATGATTTACATTGTAGATTCATTAGTATACGGAATTACAATATCAACATCAAAACACAATGACGCTTTTGGAGGAATGTGGTCAGGATAAAAGAAATGGACAAATTTCCATACAGTACTTGGAACCCAATGTGGGCAAGGAATGACAAGTTTACACTATATCTCCCCAGGTGTGTCCATTGGCATCCTCTTCTTTTTTCCTTTAACCGTGTCGATTAGATTTATTAGTGAGAAACGACAAGGAACCTTGGATCGTTGCTTGGGCAAGCGGAATCCAAATTTGGGAAATTTTGATAGCCTACATTATTACCGAGTTTATTATTTTACTATGTCAGTCTATTCTGTTGTACTCTATTCTTCACTTTGGCCTTTCAATCGGGTCTTCAGCTTGGGTATCTCTGGAAAATGTACTTCTTACACTGGCCTTGTGCATTTTAACGGGAATCTGTGGATTCACGTTTGGATTATTGCTAGGACTTGTGTGCAAAGGAGAACGTGCGATGATTATCATAGATAAAATATTTCCAAACTCGTTTATTTCCAGGGTTCTCTGGACCAGAGAAGGGATGCCGGAGGTGGGTCAGAAAATAAGCATATTCTTAACAATGACTTTGCCTGCTGAAGCATTATAATCTTTCATGACTCGTCAGTGGGGCATTGAGCATGAAAGTGTATGGCAAGGATTTTTCGTTCCTTTAGCATTCATTTTTATAAATGTTGTTTGATAGGATCTATTATAAGACGTCCCAAAATGACCTAAGACAATCATGATGTTGCAAAAATATTTGAATTTTGTATAAAAAGAATAAAAGCATTTGAGTTTTCTATAATATCAGATTTGAGGTAGCTCTATTTTTTTAAAAACCAGTTTGCATATAAAACTTGACATATACAACATATGACTTATGTCACCAAACATCAACAAAAACTTGGCTTGGTTGTGAATGTTAACGAATCAACGAAGTTTATTTAGATTCAAATATTTTATTGATAAAGAGTCGGAACAGGTTTCACTAGAGTACATCGGCATTTTATTACCCTGTTCTAAAACTGGTACTCGTTTTTGCATTAATTGTGTATTTGTGTGCGCACAAGAAATTTTAAAAGTCGTTTGACAGCTGCATTTATTTTCATAATCTGGATAACATTATGTTTTCTTGTATATTTTACAATAATTTGCTATTATGATTTGTATAACTTTATTGGACAATTAATGTGGTTTATAGTGGATCTTTTTTATAGAAAATTCATTTTTAAAACATAAAAATAATAACGCACATTTGAAATGTTGATTTTACATCTTAAACAACATTTAGTACACAAATTTTGTTAAGCAGTTTTTATAAAATGAAAAAACCGTTAGTTTAAAACCAATTATGTAGTAGGTAAGATACTTTGTAGTCCATCCAGAGTTTGCACTAATGCTCTGCTTGTAAAATAGTCAACAACTTTTGAAATAAACTTGCCAAGTTTTAAATCTAGGTCTCCTATCCAATGAAATTTAATTTTGCTGTCTGTCGGCTGCTATTCTAAAATCCAACCTGCCACGCCCTGTTCGGCTCGCACAACCCCGGAAGGAACATCATAGTGCTCTGCAACAATTACTGATTAGGTAGCCAGGACCCAGCGAACATTTGCAGTAAAAACTTTCTCTAGTTTTCGCAAAAGCAGAAACGCTCGGGGAGAGATTAACCCCTGTACTCCTGAAGTAATCTGCAGGTTTACATCCGTAAAAGGGTTTACTTGTTCCAGGACCGTACTCTCACAAACTCCAGGATTCCAGAGGGGCAGGTTAGCAGTGTCGTGAAACAGAATATTGCACAGATTTTCTACACTGGCATTTATAGTGCCACTAACTAGAAACATTTTTCGTCCATGGATGTTTGCAAAACGGGATTTGTAAAGAGTAGCCCCGCACTTGGAAACGGAATACTGATCCCATTCAGCTTGCACGAATAAATTTTCAAGGGACTCAGGCAACCTATCCGCAGTTTCACAAAGGGAGTCAGTGTTTGCTTGTTAGTGTGATATAGCCATTGTTATAGCCAAGAAAGTCAGACCAAAACTAATAAAAGCTTTAATGCTAGACTCTGGTAGAAAATCTGAGTTAGTAAAGTAATAGAAACCTGTTTGTGAAGTATCAAAAGAATTGCATTTCAGGATTAGCTAGCGTATTTTCGCCGTAGAAGATTTTCATTCATATAGGACTCTTCTAGATCGCGCCGTTAAAACAATAAGATATTTTAGAATGGAGCTTTTCCAGAACCTAATTGTTGCTCCGGTTTTAGTTATTGACTTCACTATTTTATCTCTTTTATTGCCATGTTTCTCGCAAAACTGCAATAAAATGCATTTATTAACTCCTAATTTGGAAGAAAGAAATTCCGTAATTTTTGTCGGTGGACTGCTTAGTTTATGGACCTACAACTTCTACGGGTTATTGTCAACCGTATTCTGTTCTTACATTATAAATATGTAACCGTAAAGCTATTCCAATAAATACTCAAGCTAATCCGAACGTGTCCCTGATTCTCGTTTAGGATAACAGTGAGCAGTATGTAGAATAACCACATATTCATAATCTTAGAATATTTTCATATTCCTGTAAAACCCAGTTCATGGTCATTATCTGTCTCCAGATATGTCTGCCTACCAATTAGCCAATTAGACTAGCTACTCCTAATGTACACCTACTAAAACTCTGTACTCTTCTCTGGGTCTTCTCAGACCACATTCAGCTCTTGAACTGAACACTTAAAAAAACCTTGTACATTATATCAGGCAAAGCTCCCTCGCACCTTCACTCATTCCTATACCTCATATCACAAGTTACTCGGTCATCCCAATACTTCACATTGGCGACGAGGTATTTTGAGAGAGAACTCCTATAGTGTTAAGTGCATCTCAATCCGCCCCAAACTCTTCAGTTTGCCACGAGGTGTCCACGCTTCCGAATAATTAACACGTATCACAACGCCCCAAGCCCCGACTTGGCAGTGAAAAGAGTTCCGTGTACAAGTACTTTTCAGTGAATTCCTCATCAAATTCACTTAAATTTCTCTTCAGAATATGACACCGACCTAGAAACTCGACTGCGTGACCAATTCATTTTCTCCAAGAATGATGACATCAAGCTTGACAAGGTGCTATCATACGCTGTTGCATCAGAATCCGCTGAAGCAGACACCGCCCTCATTCGCAGCAGCAATTCAACAGCATCCGGCGTCATCCCTGAGTCCGTTCACAACCTTTCCAAGTTCCGGTCTCGTAGGCACAATCAGAACTACAGAAATGGTAACAAAAGCCATAATCAAAATGCATCACAACAGCAACAACATCATAAGCCTGCCCGGGCATCATCATGCTCATCCTCATCGTCTTCATCTTCATCATCATCATCATCCTCAAGGTCTTACCGGCAAGGTTCCAACTCCTGCTGTCCAAATTGTGGCTCCTTCGACCACTCATCATGGAAACAGTGCCCTCACAGAGATGTGGTTTGTTCTTTGTGAGGAATTCTCAATTACAGTTTACAATTGTTTGCCTGCCATCATATTTACATTAAACGTGTTTGTTCTTTTACTCTACCTGATTATTTTTGGGTGCTTGAAATGGATTTTGGTGTTTTTTTTCTTTAGGAAGTCATGACAGGGAAATGGTTGAAAGGTTTACTGGCACCAGAGTCCATTTGATCAGTTCCTGATTCCCGAATGGAAAGAGGATGGATGACGTGAATGAGATGAGGTGAGATGTGTTTTCAGAAACTAGATTGACCGATTTTTACAAAATCTCAAGTAACTTATAAACCAGCTATCCTGATTTTCCAGGAACCGTTTTTCATTAAAATTAGCGACTAAGATAGCTCAATTTGACCTGGTAGTGACCGAAGAAAAAAATGGTACTTTACAATTTATAGGTACATAATACAAACTTTACTTTTAAATTCATAATACCAAATGCAAATTTGATCATACATATTATTTTTCATACAAATAATTGCATATATTTAAAACACTTATACATATTATGCATAATAACAAGTAATCTGCATAATAATAAATCGGTTTTTTATTCAATTGTTTGCCAGCAGCATAACCTAACGCAATAAATCCAAATTTTATTAAACTAAGTTCAAACCAAATTGAAGCTTAGTCCAAAGCCAATTTTTTTTCTTTTTATAAATTTGTAATGGTTCAAGTTGCGGGTTTTGAATTTCATAAAGCTACGAGTGTAGAAGGTGTAGATTCAAGACATGAAATTTATAGTTTTAAGTTAAAATTAATATTTGTATTTGAAATCGGTTTAAACAAGATTTTGAATCGGACACTACAAGTTACAGGAAAAGTTTCCTTAAAAAGTTGTTCTTTGAAACAGTTACATGTATTACGACGATTTATATTGCATTCAGAACAGATTCTAGTGGACAAACAAATTGACGCGACCTGAGAAAGCATACAGTGTATTCAAATGGATTTTAAAATTGAGGCTTTGTGCAAGTTCCAGTTTCTCTAACGCAGTTAAACTAAAATCAGTAAACTAATTTTTAAATCCATAATAAACTTGCAAAATATCCAGATATATAATAGGCTCATACTTGAATTAAAATTCCCAGATGGAGGTAAAATAGTAGGTGTTGAACCAGCAAGTCAACCTTTTGATTTTGGGAGAAGCTACGTACCCTAAAAAGACCGATATTTATAAAACTCCAATCTGACGCAAGTTTGTCATCATCAAAGCAAAAAAAGTGTTATTGAAACTTACCTTTTTGTCCTTCCTTGATTAAGTTTCCCATGAGTTGTAAGACCACTTTCGATAGTCGCGAATCAAATATAAACTGTAGGATAATTTCAACATCGGATTACCAAGATCTACGAAAAGGAATCAATGAGTTCTAAAAGGCATATATCATAAGTATTATTGAGGTTGTACTCACCATAACACGAAGTCAGAATACTCAATTTACTCAGACTAAAGCGGCTAATATATATTCCAAACAAGTCACCATTTACAAGAAAAAACACCAGTGTCAACTATTTCAAGGTTGTAAATCAATTTGAATTCAGTGTACGCTTTCTCCAGTCGCGCCGATTAATTTGTTCAAAATATTTTATTTTGAATGTAAGTTAATGCGTAAAACACATAAACCTGTGTTCAAAAAGCCCATTTTAAAGGAATACCCTGTTACGAATCTTTCTTTGAGGCAACTCATGACGTAAATCGATTTTGAAGTTTTCTAAGAATTTAACTTGTACTTGCAAGACTGACATCTTCAAGTCTATGTTTCTAAAGCTAGTATCCTTTTTTAAAAATTCATGCCAGTATTTATACAATTACAAAATTTTAAAAACTTAGAAAAGTATGTCAAGTTTGTTTTTTAATTTACGGCAAACCTAGTTCAGTAAGAATCTGAATTATTTGCAACCAACTAGACGGCTGGCAAACAATTGAATAAAAAACGAATTGAAATTATGAATTTATACTTATATATGCATGGAAACTGTTGCAATGTTAAGTAGATTAGCACAGTCCGTACTCTTGTAAATCCATCTCAATCAGAAGACAGCAATGACGACCGTGGAATTCAAGATTTTATCCAAAGTTTTCTCATGTGCATTTTCAAGCATTTCAAACAAAATAAAGTGCAATTATTATAACATTGTTGTTGTAGATGTGTGTATTCTAAATCGCATTTACCTTTCTGCTAGGTAAGGGAATGAAAAACATATTCTCTATTTTTGACCAGAAAAAACCTTGCGTACCACTCGAAAGGTAATCTGGAATGGGAACTACACAAATGTTTTGCACATGTTTCTGCTATTATGTTGTCTCATGTATGAGTGTTATTCAAAAAGTTCACACAATTTCTCACAAGTTTATGAAGACTAGCTAGTATTTTAACACAAAACATCGTTAAAATGTAAGCTCACAAGATAAGTAACACTTACATTCCCAAAATACATTGTAAATCAATTGCAACATTGTGGCTGCGAATCAAGGTAAAATTATTGAAAGTAATAACGAAGCTGAATAAATCATTCTTGATGCTGATTACTAATCCAGGTTATAAGACATGATGGGAAAACATACCATTATTGATTACCATTATATTATCTTAAAATATGTTTCCCCTCTAGTCCAAAAACCTCGATTTGTAATCAGCATCATTAATGTTTTCTAATTCAGCATTGACAATTCAGCATTGTTCTTAATTCTATAGATATACTTTTACCTTGATTCGCAGCCATGATATGCTCCAATTTATTTACAAAGTATTTTGGAAAGTGTTACTTGTCTTATGAACGTACATGTTGTCTGTCTTTACTGAGCCTATTGTGTAAAATTTACAATGTAAACCTGTTGAGCAACATTCATGCATGAGACAACATTACGGCTGAAAATGTGTATGTGCAAAAATCGAATTTTCACACAATACGATTTTTAATTTTGTTCATTATAATATACATACGCACGTATAATTATTTCCGACGCTAGACAAGAAAAAGCAGGATTTAACAAATTAAAATGCTGTACTTTTCAATAATTTGTCGCTTACTTTGTATAAGTTTATACCAATAAACCATTTGAACCTGCCGAATGATTGCGTTCTGAAAGCTAAGGAAAATTTCTTCGTGAAGCATATACGATCAATCATTTCTAAGTGAAAATCAGACAAATCCAATTTTTCAAAGCTCATTTATTCTTATTTATTTCTAGAGATTATGTATGGTTTACAACCCTGATAAGTTAGTTTCAAAGAAAGATTTCTTGCAATTAGAAGATCTTGATTAAAGGTGCTTTTCAATACTCACACAACGTCACAATTTATGAGTACCATAAAACAAGTTTAATTTTATCTTAATTCTCAGATAACTTTTTTTAAACCTGTTTTTTTGGACTTTTTAGTATATAGCATATGTAGAAACGCACACATTGTTTTCTTTTACGGACAGTTTCCTCTGATTTTATTCATCAATCTAAGCTTAACGTAAGAGCTTTTGTAATAAATTTAATTTATTTTAAATATTTTCTAAAGATTTACATATAAAACTATATATTTTGAAATGTACATAGAATAAAGTAGTTCAGAAAATGAAAATGAAAACAATCAAGTTTTCTAGGTTGGCATTTCTAGTCATATGATCTTCCTCCAGACTGTTGAAACTCGGATAGTTTTTCCTAATGCATTTTGCTAGTAAAAATCTAATCGCAAATATCTTCTGATTAAAACACGTCGTGTGAACCAATTCCATTATAGAGTTTTTAAACCATTTTGCACGTATTCCCACATAGATAATTTTGTGGTGACTTAAATCTTATTACAATTCATGAATACTCACCCAAGTGACATGTGGTTGAAAACTTATTTCATCAAATCAAGCAGTTTTATTTTGATAATTTTACGAATAATTATTGATTATCATTATATTATCCTAAAATATATGCTTCCCTATATGTCTCAAAACCTCGATTTGTAGTAAGCATCATCACTAATTTGGGGGAAGGGAATTCGAGGGAACGTACTAAAGTGTTGAAAAGCTCCTAAGTATATACAACCGGACCAGATCCATTGCATGTGTGAAGATCTTATTAACTATAGAAATCTACGTAAACATACGACAGATAAGCTAACTATTGACAGACAGACTTATTTGCGTACATGGAAAGAAACCCACGAAGAAATACAAAAATTAAGAAAAGAGCTAATACTCAATGATGACATGGAATGTTTATGCGTAACAACTGACCTGGAAAGTTATATTTTACAAGAAAGCGAGAAAATATGCGGAGCTGAGACGGCAACTTTGTTTCAACCTTAACACTTTTTGCATTACAAAATTTCCCAAGTTTGTTTTTTATGCATGCATGCATGACTTACCTACAGACCATAAATGCGCAAAGAAGAAAACTGTAATTTGTGCGCACAGAAGCGTGACAATTCTGGAACCCCAAAATGTCAATATAATGACTGGGTGAACAATTACAGACGATGGAAATAAATAGTAAACAATTCCAGAATAACTTAAGGAACTCCAACTTGATTATATCCCAAAAAGTAGACAAATAGCGGGGGGCTTTGCAAAGTGTCCATGGAATGGACCATTACTCTCTTGATCGATTGTCTCAAGAGGACCCTTATTCTGTTTGTTGGCTGGAACTTGGAAAATTACAAAATTACGTGTAACAAGGAAACGTTTCATGACGAACTTTTCATGAAGCCATAAAATTGAACCATTTTCGGTTTCACAGAAAAACTACCCTTTTCCACACAAAGAAAGAAAGAGAATGTGAACGTTTGACAAAGTTCAACTTCAACGTTGGATCTAATCTGACCTTTTTACTGGAAGTAGCCATTACAAATTCCAAAGTTCATAATATTGCTTTATCATCTTAGCAAAACATTGAGAAATACTGAACGTGAACAATGAACACCTAATATACAATTTTGAAAACATTTAGTTAACAAGGAAAGGGGAAATTTATAATAAAGTATCCAGAAGTTCCATTTCCTGTCAACTTCGATCTTTTAATCATGAAAATAGGCTTATCATGTATTAAGTAGTTATATTTTGTAACCACTACCTTTGAAATTACATTTCATAAAATCTGATTCTGTAATACATGCTGAAAAAGAGACATAAGCTTTATTGACTTGGTTTGGTTGCATGTTTATTCCAGCTTACCCCACTCAAACTGGTTTCAAGATAGATAAAATCATAATATAATTTATGAATGGATAAATCCAGTACGACGATGTTTCTCACGCTGGTTAGTTTCTTTATCAGTGCTCCATTAATCCAGTGCACTGAAAATGCATGAAATATTTTAATATCTATTTTGCTAACTAATATAATGCGCAGTTTCTTTCGTCAAAAGCAGACTGGACGACACCCGCGGGTTTTTCACAAAAACCCAACCCACCCAAGTTTATCTGCGTTTTTGGGTTAAACTGGGTATGGCTGGGTATTGCATGCACTAAATATGCACCCGACAAGAATTTGGCGCCCCAAAACGTAGTAGGTCAGCAAGAAAATCACGTAATTAATTTTTCGTGAAAACAAAAACTACAAATATTTTGGAAAATTTCGATATTATATGCAACAAATAGTCAGTAATAGTATTATTTCTGTAATTTTTTAAACCCACTTTTACTCAAAACCCACTCTTAAAACAAGGTGGCCTGGTACCCATAAACCCGGGTTAAACTGGGTCACCCAACCCCTGGGTAATGGGTACACGTCCACACTGGTCAGAAGCAATGAAATTTTGGAGCGCGTTCGTGTTTTTATTTTGCTCATTTATAGTATACATACGTATAATATAATATAATCATTCCCGACGCTTGACGAGAACAAGCAAGATGCTGTACTTTTAAATAATCTGTCGCTTGCTTTGCATGAGTTAATACCATTAATGGTATGAAACAGCCGAATGATTGCGTTTTGAAAGTTTACAAAAACTTCCTCACGAATGGTCAACCTTTAAACGGGCATAACCATAAATAAACTTGTCTCAGATAAAGTGAAAATATTGAGTGAAAATATATAAATAAGTCCAATTTTTGAAAGCTCATTTACTCAGGATGGTTGAAAAACAGTTGACATAATTGGTAGGATATGCTTTGCAACAAAAATGTAATCCTGATATGTAAGCGTCAAAGATGCACTCACTGGGACGGTTTCTTTGGTTTATGTGTTTGATTATGAAAACTAACTAACCTGCTGAATCTTCCCTTTTACACATTCTACGATTTATATTTACTTTCGAATGCTTGTCTCGCAAAAACATGATATAGTACCCACACTAAATAGTATTGCTTCCGTACTACATTAAACTTTAACATTTATACTTGCAATTATCAAATAAACTAGTTCTCTTACTTACAAAGTACCAAATTAATCCCAAAAAATTCATAAGTATGTTCCACGGATCAAAAAACGTAACTTAGCTATGCTTCACTTGTTTGTACAAGTTTTGCCACATTTGCAAACAGAGAAATCGAAAATTAACTTGGTTTAATAGAAACGTTATACTATTACATATCAGTCTAGTACCTGGGGGTGAAATTTCACCCCCCCCCCCAAATACACAGAAGGGGGGGGGGTGAAATTTCACCCCCTTACCTATTCTGGTTCAAACTCAGGCTATTTTGGTTCAAACTCAGGCTATTTTGGTTCAAACTCAGGCTATTTTGGTTCAAACTCAGGCTATTTTGGTTCAAACTCAGGCTATTTTGGTTCAAACTCAGGCTATTTTGGTTCAAACTCAGGCTATTTTGGTTCAAACTCAGGCTATTTTGGTTCAAACTCAGGCTATTTTGGTTCAAACTCAGGCTATTTTGGTTCAAACTCAGGCTATTTTGGTTCAAACTCAGGCTATTTTGGTTCAAACTCAGGCTATTTTGGTTCAAACTCAGGCTATTTTGGTTCAAACTCAGGCTATTTTGGTTCAAACTCAGGCTATTTTGGTTCAAACTCAGGCTATTCTGGTTCAAACTCAGGCTATTCTGGTTCAAACTCAGGCTATTTTCTTTTAAACTCAGGCTATTCTGGTTCAAACTCAGGCTATTTTGGTTCAAACTCAGGCTATTTTGGTTCAAACTCAGGCTGATCTGGTTCAAACTCAGGCTATTTTGGTTCAAACTCAGGCTATTTTGGTTCAAACTCAGGCTATTTTGGGTTAAAAGCAGGATCTGTGGGCCTAATAGGGTTGGAATCAGCAAACCTGGGTCTAATTGTACCATTGTTAGCTCGCTGCGTCAGCAGGTGAACTTATTAACGAGTAGTGTGTCAATGTGTCCGTGTGTCCGTCTACTTTATTTTTGGGGTCCACACCAGGCTATTTGGGGTCCACACCAGGCTATTTCGGTTCCATAGCAGGCTATTTCGGGTCCATGCCAGGCAATTTCTGGTCCATACCAGGCTAATTCGGCTCAAAATTAGGGCATTTGGGGTCAAAATTAGTTAAATTGGGTTGAAATCAAGCTATTTGGGCTCATTATCAGGCAATTTGGGTCACCATTAGCCTATGTAGTGTCAAAATCAGGTTATTTAGGGTCACAATCAGGCTATTTAAGTTCAAAATCAGTTATTTTGGGTCAAAATTAGTTTTTTTGGGTCAAAATCAGTTATTTTGGGTCAAAATCAGTTATTTTGGGTCAAAATCAGTTATTTTGGGTCAAAATCAGTTATTTTGGGTCAAAATCAGTTATTTTGGGTCAAAATCAGTTATTTTGGGTCAAAATCAGTTATTTTGGGTCAAAATCAGTTATTTTGGGTCAAAATCAGTTATTTTGGGTCAAAATCAGTTATTTTGGGTCAAAATCAGTTATTTTGGGTCAAAATCAGTTATTTTGGTTCAAAATCAGGCTCTTCGGGGGCTAATAAGGTCGAAATCAGAGATGTTGTACCAATTGTAGATGGGCTAAAATGGGCTTTTAACCAGGTTAAATGGGGTCAAAACCAAGTCTTTGGCAGCGAGCATTTTTATAGGTTTACCATTGACTGGTTTTTGGATTTCTATACAGTTTGCTGGCTGCATAAAATTATTAGTTATAAAAGATTGAATCATTTGAACATTTTTAACAGTTTTCCTTGTGTTTTAAAGCATGGCGTACCATATCAAGTTTCTTAACTTAAATTTTTTGCAGTTACTTAGAAAGACTAAATGCTATAATACTCACATAAAACGGGCTTTCTGACTAGCTATAAATTAGCATTTATTTTGCTAACTAACGAGCGTTACAAGCATTTCAACTATTGATTCCAAAGTTTATGCACCATATTTATACATAGTTTGTTATCTGTTGGTAATGCATCAATAATGCAATATTACTAGCACACAGTCAATTTTGTTTTTCCTTCTCAGTTCAATTTCGACAAATTCCTTTTTATATCGTTCCATAGTGCAAACAGGATAGATAGAAGTAAAATAGGTATAAAATTAGCCTCCGTTTTCTTTATACAAGGATAAGAGAGTTTTTGAAACATTAAAGCATATAAATCCTGTCCTTTTTGAAACAAATAAAAAATGCTGAACTCTGATTATATTTCACTTGTTTGACGCAATAAATTTTTTATTTGGAACTGTTGTATTCTGCTAATGTGCACAATCTTATTCATTACAGTTAATGTTTTCTACATTAATTACTTCCTATATTCAGCTTTTTGATATCAACCAAAATCAGTATTATTGTTTTCAATCTTGAATTAAGGCTAAGCTCAGGTTCGCTATAACGAATACATGGAGTCGATATCATTTACCAGAGTATATATAGTTTTTAGCGTTTATTAAAATTAGAACCCGTGGAAACCTGATGAGTACAGTTTATAGATGTGTATTTATGTATATTAGTTAGCATAAACATTAAAAGAAAAGTATAGCCAAATTATTGAGAACATGCTTTAGATATAAGTGCATTGGATTTTTTATTCTAATAAAATTTGTCTGTTGTTGCTCTCTATATCCGGAAAAATATAGAATTCCATGGTTTTAATATTCCACTTGGAACTAACCAATATTCTATATCAATAAAAGCGTGCGTGCAGACATTTTTGCAATTACTGTTGGTCCATTTCTAAGAGTTGTGTGGATCCGCGCGGATTTCATCTGCTCTTTTTTTGCAGATAGTTGTATTTGTCAGCAAAAAATTATGCAGACATTTACATCTGCTACAAAAATCGGTGTAAAGAATTGTATCTGTTAAAGAAAAACGTTAACAAGCCAAGGTATCAGCCAAGAAAATTATTGTTGTTGTTTATATTTTGCAGTGACAGATACCGGGTATCTGCACCAAAAAAAAGAAAGGCATCAACAACTCCTAGAAGGGGATCAACAGTACAACAAGGAGGTAAATGCATACAATTAGCAAGTTAAAAAGATATACTTTTCAATCTTGGAAAATTCAATAAACTGGCTTTCTAAACTTGATAACAGACAGTCAAGGATCAGACAGCTTTTTTGCTGTCCGCCAAAGACAGCAATGTTGCTGTCCAGGACATGAAAATTGCTGCCATTTTTGTTTTTATCAAATAAAAAGTCTCTGCATTTTTCAAAAAATACGTTCATTGCTTACTACGAGAACCTCTCATTGACTACACGAGATAGGAGATGTAGCCTACCCTGACTGATAGTGCTTTAAGAGTAAATCAAGATAGTGGTTGTCAAAATCCCGAAAGGGTTCATTCAAAGAGTTTCCTGTTGTAGGAATGTGGGCAATCTGCCTGTCAAAGTCGTGCAGAGTGCGCGGTAAAAGGTCATGTCAAAGAGCAAAGTATTTACCACCATTTCTCTCTAATTTCTACTTGTTTGCTTTTCTTTTGCAGTGTGGGAGAGGTCGCTCTGTACTTCAGAAGCCACCTGCAAACTAGTTGAAAGAGAAGGAGGTTGGCTGTTAGGGGCTTTGCCTATTGACATGAACTCTTACCGCGCGCTCTGCACGACACTTACGTACAGAGTGCGCGCAGTCCTAAATTAGGAAATTTTGTGCAAGGACCCATTCAGGATTTTGACAATCACTATCTTGATCTACTCAAAAAGATATATGAATATATATAATATAAGATAGGTTTCGTATCCTATATCATCCCGAGTCGCAGAGAAAGGTGGCTGAAACGCCGGCAGAGGGTCGGCTTTACTACTTTACGAAAGAAGAATTCTACCTGAATTCATACAGAAGCCAGTGTTACGACAACTACGATTGTTGGCAAGCCAAATAGTAACCGGCTGCGGGTGGAAGTCGGTTTGCTGAATTAAGCCCGAACAAACACCTAGCATGCTGTCCTACTGCGAAGCGCAGTCGGGCATGTACGCCGAATGTTTTGCTTAACATGGTTTTTCACGTATTCTTGGAGTGTACCATTCCAGAACTGCCCCACCGCAGGAATGAATTCTACCGCACAATGCATTTCTCACATTTTGCTGCTCGTCAGCCGAGTGATAGTCAGAGTGCAATACTTATCTGGATTTATTTATTTCATTAACAAATTTTAACTTTCAAATGTAAGTGTACTGTGTCGTATGGTTTCAAAGGGAGAAAACTATAGAAGTAGTTACATCTAAGTAGTTGACTAGCAATAATTTGAAGTGTTATTGGCCGGAAAATGAAACTAAAGGTCAAAAGGTGATCTCGTTGATTAAAGCTGCTTAAAGCTAAAATAAGCATTCATTCAGCATTCAGCTGTGGTGGAGGAAGGTTTGCCTGCTCTAGCTCTCCTTTTTTCTCACTTAGCTATATACTGAAAGGGTCTTACAATAATTCTACAAGTGGCTTTGCCACTGCACCATGTCAGACAAATCTGACTTTCATGGGGTTGTACTCAAATGTGACAATGAGCTAAGTACCAGTGACTACTTATTTGCACTAGCAAAAATAGTGAAGCCGGAGTCTGTAAAATCCTTCGGTAAAATCGCTGGGAGTAACTATGGCGTGTTCTTTAGTGATCCACTGGAATGTGAGAAATTGTCACAAATCAAAACATTGAGAAACAAAGGAAAAGACATAAGTGTTCAGATTTATGCACCAGCAATAAAAAACGTCTACATCAAAGGAGTGCCGTTGGTTCAGAACTGTGGTCCCCTTTTAGATTTCTTGAGCAAATATGGTGAGATAAAAAGCAAACTAAATAGGCTACCAATAAAAGATCTGCCTGCTGGATTCTCTCATGTTGTGTCGCATACCTTAGTTGTGAAAATGGTTTTGAAAGAGGAAGAACCGCAATTACCGAATTTTGCTAAGATTGACTTTGGCTGTGACATCGTTAAGGTAAAAATTGAACACGGTGCCAAAAAGTGTTATCAATGTGGTGATAGAGGTCAGGAAAAGAAGATGTGCCCTAAAAATAAAATGGCATTCCCGAGTATAACTAATCAAGCTGATGACACTGCTGAACCTGAAACAAACTCACTTCCAAACGCTGAAGCGACCTCACCCCCGAACGCCAGCCAGCCAGCAGTTTGCTGTCAAATGAATATTACATGGAGTGATGTTGCTAAGGATATCAAGCCTGAACAAACTACAGAAAATGGATCATCAACTGAAACTAGTCCTCTTCAAGAGTAAAAAATGCCAAAATCCAGGCCTACTTTGATGAACAAGTCCTAAGAAAGTCTTAGAAGCAAGAGTGGGAAAATCTTGAAGACGGTAATGGTCTTTTGTCAAATGGTCAACTACTGGAATTCTTAATTGAAGGATGTGCTTCTTTGCAACGCATCACTGATGTAACCGTTAGCTACAATGACAACCCATCTTTATTACGTCAGCAACTTAATGCCCTTTCTGGAAAGGTTTCGTGTGTGTGTGTGTTTACACACAACAGTGTGTAAACGTTTTATATTTGACAGTGACTCCATTTTCAACAACGGTCTTGTATCGAGGTTTTTCAGCCTTAAAATGTTTTGCTTGGCATTCATTGCATATTTCTGATAATGCACCGCAGTAATGCTCCGGAACTGTTTCTTCATGATAAAGACAGTTTGCGGTAAAATTAGAGCGGGCTTCTTTCCTCCGCGCAAGATTAGCCTCTTTATTTGTAGCAGTTGTGTTGGCTTTTCTCATTACGTCAGAACGTCGCCGCTTTGCTGACTGGTCTTCAGTTTCTCCAGCACGACTTTCTCTCATACGCGCAGCATTTGCAGCTTTTCGCTGTGATTGTTCATCAGGCAAAGCACGTGCTCTCGTCTCTCTCATTCGCGCAGCATTAGCATTTTTTCGCTGCATTTTTTCATCAGGCAAAGCACGTGCTCGCCTTTCTCGCTCTTTTGCAGCCCTCTTGGCTTTTCTTTCCACTTCTTTCTCCATGTCAGTTTTATTGAAATCGAATTGACTCAAATATTTTTATTCTGTTATTTAAACAATTTTTCAGTCAGTGGTTATGACACAGCCAAAATAATGGGGTTAACAACAAATAATTTAATTTTTATTGAAGAGAGTCAAGCTGCAATCATAAAAAATATATTTAATTGGTAAATTGTATTGCAAGTCGATCTATCATCAATTTTGTCTCCCATGCTACTTTTACTACTACTCTTCAAAACTCTTCCTATTTTGGACAACCCTGTACTTTCCTACTTATTTTCACCGTTTTGCTTGTCACTCACTTTTCACCCCTTTACTTATAACCGCTTTACTTCTCCCCGCTCTAATGCACACCGCTCAATTCTCACACCTTTGCTTCTCACCGCTTCACTTCTCACCACTTTGCTTTTCAACCCTTTACTTCTCACCACTTTGCTTCTCAATCCTTTACTCCTCACCCCTTTACTTCTCACCACTTTGCTTCTCAACCCTTTACTTCTCACCACTTTACTTCTCACCCCTTTACCTTCTCCACTTTACTTCTCAACCCTTTACTTCTCACCCCTCTACTTCTCACCGCCTTACTTCTCACCGCTTTAATACTCCTCAATGAAGTTCTCACCGACTTCTTTCTCCTCCTTCCCCACAACGTTTCCTCGTCACCTTTTCCTCCCCACCGATTTACTTCTCCCAACACCCTTTCTGCCCCACTGATTTACTTCTTTTCCTCTTGCCTTCCCACGTTTTAAGCCAAAAGCCTTAAGTTTTTAGAACTTTGGTTCAAATTCAAAGCCTAACATATTGAAGAAAAAATATATTTATTAATTTGCCTTTGCCCTTCATTTGTATGCACAAATGTATATATTTATTACTATACCGTGTTTTTTCTTGGCCAAGCGGAAATTACGCGGAAAGCGTAAACCAAATTGATGTGCTGTTCAATTTAAATGATGGATATGCCATATGCCTGGAAAAACGAAAAATGATAAATTACAAAATTCCTGCTGCTAACTTTAAAATTGGCATTTACCTTGACTTGCACGTAAGAATTTAAAAGGGTCCAAACGATAGGCTGATAAAAAGTTTTAAGATTTTTTGTCAGTAGCTAAAATTCAGATCAAATCAAGTCAATAGTTCAGTCAGATCACTCAGTAATCAAAACAGAAACAGTTGTTTGCCTTCAATGTACAAAAGGCTTGGAAATTGAATTTTCCACCGTGTTCTTTGCAGCTTTAGGGCGGTAGCGCTAAACAATATTCATTGAGCGCGAGCGCAAGATCCAAAAGCAATGCATGCATGTGGCTAAGTGGCTTGCTGGCTGGCTTTGGTTGGCTGTGTTGGCTTGCACTTGTTCTGCTCACTTTGGTCATTGCATTAATCCGCAGCCACATTCAGTTTGGTACTTGCTAAAACTTTTATTCTTTTGCTTTTGCAAATAATCTGAAGCGTAGAAAAAGTTGGTCACTAAAGTGACTGCTTAAATTTAGTTCTGATCGCGTCGTTATCCGAATCCGGTTTTTCAAAATCCAAGGAGTTCGGAGTCCATTCAAAAAGGAGGAACATAAAGTGCCGTAAACAGTGACCGCCGATAGTTAGTGGACTTATGGCTTCTGAAACTGGCTGAAATGAACTCTGCATTAGGGGTAAGTAGTAATATTTGGTATTTCTTTGTGATATGGTATGGATTTTATCGGATTATCGGATAATCATGTTATTTCTGCTTATTTTTATACAGAATGGTGGCCGTGGAGGAGGGAGGGGAGGAAGGGCGTATAACCCATTTACCGACCGCTACTGTGGAGGGTGTGGCTTCATAATTTTTAATCAGGGGATACAAAAAGTCGGTAAGTTTAACTTGCTTTTATCCATATCTACAATTTACGGTGATAGTTTTAATTGTATTTATTGTGATATTTTTATTTTGACTAAATTAGGTACTTGCCCAAACTCGGGGTGTCGTGCAAAAATTCGGTTCAGGTCTTCCCCAGGGACACCTGCTCTATGCAATCCTGACATTGGTCACTGTGACCGCTGTGATGCTTACACGCATAGTAAGTATACGCATTTTTAATGTTTACGTATTTAATGGCGTATATTTGGCTTTGGTGAAAGTACATTTCTTGCAAATTGCTAACCAATTCTGATTTTTTCCAGAGGATGAGTCGTTCTGTACGGTTTGCAAATGGGCAAATTCTAACACTGTCCAGCGGAAACGGCGGTTGGCGAGAGCTCAGGCACAGCAGCAGGAGGAGAGGCAACGTCAAAAAATCCGTGAACTTGAGCTTGCCTTGAAGAAACAAGATGGAATCTGCTCAACTGAAGGAGGTACTGAATGCTAAAGAAGAGAAAGAGATGAAGTCCTTAACGGAGGAAATGCTGTTAGACGATGATGATGAAGCGTTTGCCAGCAGTCCAGCGGCTGAGAAAGACCTTCCAGGTGGGCCAAAGCGTGATGATCCAGAGGGCGGTGCTGGCGCAGGAACAGGAATTACTGTTTAAATTCCCTTTGCTGTCTCGGGATTTTAAAGTTCATCATTTTATTCCATGCAGCGTGCTTTTTTAATCATTGTCAACTTCATTTTCTATTTATTGGAAAAATGTTTTTATTGGCAGAAAATGTAATAAAAAGCTACTAAAATATTAACTAAGTGTGACATTTATTCTAGCACTGGATGTATGTTATACCAAATCAAATGATCACGGTTTTATTCATAATATAAAATAATATTTTTAGAAGTTAGAATGCAAGAAAATGTAGGGAATTACAACGGTTGGCAATTATCAAGAAAAAGAAACACTAAAAAAAGCTACCAAAAACTTTACATATACTGGGATCGAACTCGTGGCATACATAAATCATTGCATGCATTTCATGAAAAAGTAAATACCATAACATGTAGCTAACAAACCAAAGTAATGCTTCGTAGGCACGGTCATGCACGCACAGAAAGCTATTGATTTATATAAGTTAATAGCTCTTCCACTACTATATCAAACATCATGCAAAATCCTTAAATTAAAATCGTTCTATCAAAACCACCAATGCGAGATGTTTTTGCCTGTTTATCTCCGTATATATATAACCTAATGCCATTTGAGGGATTTCCTTGTAATAAAGCAATATTTTAATAGCATGGACATTGTGGGGAGGCACAGTGTGTTATTTAGGATTTGTTAAAAGTTTGTGCAATTTATAATTCATGCGACGTCTTAGCAAAGCTTGTTAACAATTCACCTCCAGATCTTACTATTAATTGCAAATGTTTGAACATTTGCATTTACAACCTGCATGCGGCTTTGACTATCGTTTGGGGCGCTATTTTTGCACTCACAAGATTCTCGCTTATCGCGTTAGGTATCACACTCATGGCAACATTAGGTATGTAGTATTTACAAGCATCGTATGTAAATTTTCATATATTAATCATTAATCATTAATATTAAATATTAATCATATATTGAAGATAATTTGCACCCTCAACAACGTTGATTTTCACATACCCTAGATGGAAATCCGTAATTAAAAGGTCGTATATCCAACGGTGCTAGTATGACACCAAGTGAGCCATGCAAAGTGAACAAAGACAATGCGTA
This sequence comes from Entomobrya proxima, assembly GCA_029691765.1. NCBI lineage: Eukaryota > Metazoa > Arthropoda > Collembola > Entomobryomorpha > Entomobryidae > Entomobrya > Entomobrya proxima. The sequence continues at coordinate 49,211,540 of CM056170.1, forward strand.
CATCCTATGAAATTGTTTTAGATACCAAAGTAGGCTTTTGTGTCATTTTAGTAACATTTCAAAGTTTGTCAAAATATGCGACCAGATTTAAAAGAAACTTGTTTTTTAAAATCATAAACAATATTATTTTTATGGAAACATAACCTGTTATAAGCAATTTTGTTTAGCAACAAACCAATGATCTTCACAAAGGCAAAAACGCACTAATATTTTTTTAAATTATGATATTATCACCACATAGTGCACAGATTTTATAAATATTTGCGAGTTTGGGTAATACTAATATAATAAATTTCCAGTTATTTTAATAAAATTACTTTTATTTTCAACTGATACGCCAATAAAAAAGTAGAACAACAAGAATCTTGTTACAAGATGAGGTTTTATTTAATGCATAACTACGTGTGACACGCCGAATGCCTCGCCAACACATGAGCCAACACATGGGCCACGACCACTTGCTTGCTCCCTAAAACAATGTGCTAGTTTCACTGCATAGTTTTATTACTGCATCTTTACTGTGAACCATGGTCCATCCCCATAAGCTTATTTAATGCTGTTCTTGAGCAGTAAAACTTAGTGCTCCTTCGTCAAGTGGGCAACTTTGCACGACATCTAATGAATTCAAGTGAGCTTTTTCCTTGCAATATCATATGGCTTAAGATGACGTAGCTTCTGAAACTTACCAGAATTTTTTTAAATTTTAAAGTAAATATATTTGTTACTTCTTTCTGGCTTTTTTCCCATTTTTTAAATGAACTACCACGACATGAATTTTCAATGCCTACTTATGGGAAAACAGTTTGTCACAAATATGACACTCAAAGTTTTGGCGATTATGAACATGTATTATCTGAATATGACGTCGAAATTTCCTAGGTGGTGAAAGCAGTCTGCAAATACGTTTAGAGTTCTTATCTTAGCAAAAGCTAACATTTGTTTTATATAAAAACCTGTTGCCTGTTACAAACACCAGTTCTGTGAATTAGGGAACATCTTTTCTCTGTACTTTTCTGAAGTTAACAAGTTACTGTGGAGTGAAAATTTTAAGACGGACCTGTACTTTCGCGGTGTGTAGCAAGTCACAGTGCTTGGCGAGTGTTCTGGCTCGGCTCTCTTATCACACGATTCTCTTGACGGAATGATCATTTGAAAGCTCCATTCTACCAGTGGGCGACTATTCCGAAGATTACAAGACCACTCTAGTAAACGAATTTCCCTCCAGACTTCTAGAGAAGTGCCGGAGTGAGTTAACCTTGACAACACATCTTGTGGAACCACACCTTTCCAGGTTGAATTATGATGCAGCCTCTGCCTGTCTGATAGACAACGTTTTGTTCTATTCAATGTTTAAAACCCCATGTTGCCAACTTTCCTCGTTCAGGAGTTATTTATCGTCAAAGTTGGAAGCGCTGCACGAGAATTGCATATACCACCAAGCATAAATCACACAAACCAATCAAAACCACATAACTTTCATAACTGAGTTGATAGAATCATTTACATTTTCTTTTATTCAAAATTCACCCAGTTGCCACTATCTAAAATTTGGAGCATTTTACAAAAATACGTGATTAGCCAGGTAAATATTCTCGACAGCGCTCACGATTCCAATCCATGAAATAAGTAATAAAAACCCATTAAAGACGCTTGCTGCTAAAAATTCCTTTAACCCTATTATTTAACTTTAGTCTTTCATACTTAAATATTGCATTATTGTAACTCAGGTTCTTTGACAAGTAAAACATCCGTGGTAAACCATTGAAAATGCTCGCTGCTAAATACCAAACCGATAAAAATGTAAAATTGTCTACAACACAATCTTCTTTATAACACGCTTATATTTTGTTCAGCTTAGCCGGAACTCGATCCGATTTAGGCTGATCTGGAGCCGATTTAGTCTAAACTCGAGCCGATTTAGTCTAAACTCGAGCCGATTTAGTCTAAACTCCACCCGATTTAGGCTGAACTCCAGCAGATTTAGCCCGAACTCTACCCGATTTAGCCCGAACTCTACCCGATTTAGCCCGAACTCTACCCGATTTAGCCCGAACTCTACCCGATTTAGCCCGAACTCTACCCGATTTAGCCCGAACTCTACCCGATTTAGCCCGAACTCTACCCGATTTAGCCCGAACTCTACCCGATTTAGCCCGAACTCTACCCGATTTAGCCCGAACTCTACCCGATTTAGCCCGAACTCTACCCGATTTAGCCCGAACTCTACCCGATTTAGCCCGAACTCTACCCGATTTAGCCCGAACTCTACCCGATTTAGCCCGAACTCTACCCGATTTAGCCCGAACTCTACCCGATTTAGCCCGAACTCTACCCGATTTAGCCCGAACTCTACCCGATTTAGCCCGAACTCTACCCGATTTAGCCCGAACTCTACCCGATTTAGCCCGAACTCTACCCGATTTAGCCCGAACTCTACCCGATTTTGCCCGAACTCCAGCCGATTTATGCTGAACTCCACCCGATTTAGCCCGGACTCCAGCCGATTTAGCCCGAACTCCACCCGATTTAGCCCGAACTCCACCCGATTTTGCCCGAACATCATCCGATCTAGCCCGAACTTCACCCGATCTAGCCCGAACTTCACCCGATCTAGCCCGAACTTCACCCGATCTAGCCCGAACTTCACCCGATCTAGCCCGAACTTCACCCGATCTAGCCCGAACTCCACCCGATTTAGGCTGAACTCGAGCCGATGTGGGCTGAACTCCTGAAAAATAAAGTCTACAGACGGACGGACAAACGGACAGCGATATCAACACTACAAAGACTGCAGTGCAGTGTTTATAATCTTAATTTAGCTTTAAGCCTCCTAAACCCTAACGGCACTGCGTTTAGTTCCATTGCAAATTACATTGGTGTTGATATAAAAGAACCGCCATATCCTGTCGTGCTAAAGTCGTACAAAAGTTTGCAAAATGGAAATTTAAGCTTGCCTGTTGACAAAAGTTACGTGGTAAGGGAACAAACACTGAGCAATTTTATTTTGCACACAAATCAACTTACCCAGTTACAGTTACATTCACGACCATGGCAAGGAAAAATACAGATTCATTTGTTTCTACCACCCGGTTTTCTAAATACCAAACCAACTCAAATATTTAAATTTTATAAACCTTCTAATCCAGCCTTGGATTTGATGTTTTCACCCGCCATTCACATTTTAATTCCTATGAAGAGCAGTGTAGAAATGGTGTATTCGAAGGACTTTTGCAAAATGATTGAAATTATACTAAAGTTAAACTCGTTATTTTACACTTACAGACGCATTTATTGTTTCTTATTTTCAGAACTAACAGAATGAGAAGCACACTTGAGCAAATCAATATCGTAACCTCATATAACATTTTAGTGGGCACAAGTAAAATCGATGTCGATTGTGGAGTACCTCATTGCAAGTCCATACACTTTATTACAAAAGGTAGACATTCCTATAGATATTCACTTTATTAGCGAGCCACGAGGAGAAATTAGACACTTCCAGAATATTAACAAATACATCAGACGTACCTGCATATCTGCAAGCGTATTTAGTAAAAGTTAAAAAGTATCCCCAGAAAACTTTAGTGTACGAATAGCTCAGCTAATTTTGTTAACCATGCAAAATACTACTTGGTACTTCACGGAAGCAAGAGTATGTTACGAATGTGTTAAATATTTTAGTGATTCTGATTGAATCAAAACTGCAGTGCAATTCAAAAATTGTCATAGTGCGCATTATAATGCATTGATTTCCATAGTGGTTTTGAAAAGCTTTGCTAAACAAGGTTTACAAAAAAGTCAATTTGTGGTTAAAAATTACTTTAACAGGTTTCGTATCTTGTCCTGTGGGCAACGAGGATTGCAAGCGTTTCCTTTCCTAGATTTTGTAAATGTGTTTGATAAATATATTTGGATATGTATCTTTATCTGTATATGCGTTTACGCAGCCACCGTATAGCGTACATTTTGTACCTCAAGGTATTCGTACAAGTGGCTTGATATAGTTTTTAAAATAGCCAAAAAAACTTTGGAGCAAGGTGACCCTTTTCAAATTTTTGATGCTTTATGACCACTTAGCTTTCACAACAACTCTTAATAACCATAAACATTTACATAAACATGCATTTAACGTCGAACAAAAAATGTGTTTGTGTTTGCAAACGCCCAATAGCTTGATGATATGTGAAACGATCCCGACATTGAAATTTGCTATAATGATTTGTTTGACGTACTTTACAAATCTTCAAATTAAAATGTTTTTACTGCATGATACTGCTTCCGTGTTTTAAAGATGTGACGTGCAATAAAAATTTGAAGCGTTTACATATTATGAGTAACTATTAGCGGATGTTGACACCAAAAAATGAACATTTTCGAATTTCAAAACTTTTACCACATAATGATAGTAGGACTGCAGAAAATAGCCCGTGCAAAGTTTCAGCCCTCCAAAGTAGCTGTGGCGTCGGTGGTGACGAAAAACCGTTTTCGTCGTTGTCGACGGAATAAAATTCAAATATCTCATAATAGGATGGTTATAGGATTGTGATTTTTTTGGTGGAGCTTAAGGTGTAAATGGGCAATTAGATGACATACAGACATCACATTAATGTGCATACAATTTTTGGCAAAAAAATAATTTTCCGAAATTTTCAAATTTTTTCTTCTCTTTTCGAAGGTTTTAGCCGCGACCATTTTTCATATCCATCCATAAATCTTTGAATTTATACTGTCTATCTAGAGTGCGGTATTGCTGAGCTACTGCAGGAAATTTCGTGTAAAAATTCGATTTGGTTGAAAAAATGTGGTCAAAACTTGAAACCGGAAGTGCCTCAAAAAATTGATCAACGTAGAAAATTTGCAATATCTTTTTTTCTTGACAAAATTTTAGAAATCTGAGAATACACGCTCGAGCTAAGTGCATTAGGATTCATGTGACACATTAACTACCAATATCTGACTAAGGACCACGGTGGTCGCCATGGTTACTTTTGTCCCACAGTTCATTCAATAAAATGTCCTGTTCAAGCAAGCACAGTCAGTCGTATTATGCAATTCTTAATTCATGTACTGTAAATATTAAAGTGAATGATTTTTAAAACGATAAGCTGCTTTGAAAGTATAGTTTTTACACAAACTTGCCGAATCGAAATGCAGATGCGGCTAAAACCTTCGAAAAGAGAAGAAAAAATTTGAAAATTTCGGAAAATTATTTTTTTGCCAAAAATTGTATGCACGTTAATGTGATGTCTGTATGTCATCTAATTGCCCATTTACACCTTAAGCTCCACCAAAAAAATCACAATCCTATAACCATCCAATTATGAGATATTTGAATTTTATTCCGTCGACAACGACGAAAACGGTTTTTCGTCACCACCGACGCCACAGCTACTTTGGAGGGCTGAAACTTTGCACGGGCTATTTTCTGCAGTCCTACTATCATTATGTGGTAAAAGTTTTGAAATTCGAGAATGTTCATTTTTTGAGTAAACGCGCAGCAATGGAAAAGGAATTTGTTATACGAGCAGGGCATTGTGCTACAGCCAAGCCAAGCCTAGCATTTTTGTGCAACCCGACTCCTAGTGGAATTTTTGTCATATGTGGATAGCTCTTGTCATAAAATCTGAAGTTAATTCGTGTTTGAACAAGCTAATTGTCCGTGAATTGGAGTTAATGCACGAGAATTACACAAATTGGGAATCAGACTTATTAACAGGGACGGAACCTGGGCCTAGGAAATATTATAAAATAGAAATGAAGAAAGAACCAGGCAATTCAAAAAGTTGAAAGCTTTTTTGAAACAGTGCTTAAAATTGACGTCGAACTTCAGAACTGCAAGTTCTGTTAAAGCCTGCACACACAATGGCCCTTGTTTCTTTGACATCAATAAGAGAAAGAAAAACTGTTTTTTACACTGTTTTCGATTAAAACAATTCGAGGAAAAAATTTCTTTCGCCGATGACTGCCACGCAGAAAAAGAAAGCGAAAGAGAAGAATCCCTAACAAGAACTATTGTGATGACAGTGATAAACCCAGGGGGATCATTTAGCGGAGGCGAAGAGGTGCATAACGTACGTAAGACTTCCCAAATTCATCGCACGGACTCCGAGCCAATGCTTCATAGTTCACCGGAAAATGCAGAAATTGAAACAGAATCTGTGGACAACCACATGAATTACTTTAAAATACCTGATATTGCTGAAAAATGGAAAATATCTTTGCACTTGGAAGGAATATGGAATTAGCAAAGAGCGTTTTCGAGAATTATCGGACATTTTTGGAAATGAATATGTGGAAATACTCGAGAATCATTCTTGGGTTTGTGCATCTCTTGTGCAGATCAACTTAAAACCTGTAAAGGAGAAGTTCAACGGCCCCCTACGCAAGAAATTTGTCCAAAAAATTCAAATTTCTTATGACCTCATTTATAAACGAACGGAATGCAAAATGAGCTATGGAACACTATTTTTGCAATTTGAGAGTAAGAAAAGTTTATGTGCAGAATTGAGTCATTAAAATCTAAAATCTAAATTGGAAATTGATACTCTGGAGAGTAGCAAATAGCTTAATTGAATCTTTTACCTGAGGTTTGAATAGCGTTTGAAGAGTACAAAAATATATGGAAGTACGTACTAGCCAGACGGGAAATTTGATACTTCCAAAGTTCGAAAAGGATGATGAATCCTGATTCTTTACAAGCTTGCAGTTTTACGAAAACCAGTACCCCAGCTGTTTTTGATTTCCGATGAAGGAAATAAGCAAACACTTGAACACATTTTTGTGTCTGTCACCGTCCAAGTACTGGTGTTACGCACAGTCTGAAATAGCTTTTATGGAAACAATTGAGCCATAACAGACAGAAGTCTATCAAGTACTTAAAACACAGAACAGCTGGCATATGATGCAAAATATATGTCCTGGGGGTTTACAAACTGAACATTTATTGACACAAATTTAGTAAACAAAACACAAGACAATGGACATTTCACTGAAACCGAATTTGTAAAATTGATAACATTGATATTTGTCAATTTTTTATAATTGATAACAAAATGCAGTAAAACGTACGTAAAAGTAAGGAGATGTTGTCATGGCACAAGTTTACAAGCAGACACGATTATTAAAAATATGATCTATCATACGTGCCCCAACCCAAATTGGGATATAACTGGATGCCCAGCAATTCTTTTATTAACAACTTGAGCTTGGAATCCACCAAATGGGGTTGAGACGTATTTGACCAACCGTACGACACCATCAGGTTGGAGAAACTGATAAAACCCTTTAGTCGTTTTGCCATCACGAATTTCTTGATGAATCTTTTGATCTCCCGTAAACTTGTCAGCAACACCGTACGAGTATTTGTAAGTTGGAAACCTATGGTGCCCTTGCAAGTAGATAATCCCTTCGTCGCCAATATTTGCTCTCACCAAGCCCGCAAAAATGATGAGAGCGAAAGCAATCTGTGGGATTTCAGAAAATAAATTGCTGAATACAAAGGATAGTAGCTATATCTGTGAGTAAATTATCATGTATTTAGAATATTTCAGTGTTGTTTGAACCAAATATTTTTTTAAAACAATTTTTCAAAATATCCAGATTTTTTGCTTACAAACGTCTTCATGACTGCAATGAATTTTATCTTTAGTACGTTGATTTTTGGATATCCTGGCAGAATGATAGATTCCTATACAAAATTCTTCGTTTTATCCAAAAATGGTGAGATGTGAAAATGTTGGTGACGTGTATTTCAGCAACAAATGCCACAAATACAGAACGGTAACCTGTTCACTAACAGTAAGTTCTTGTTTAACAGGTTGGGCGTTTTAATGAAATTCCGTTACATCATAGATAAGTTTATTGTTGCATTTGCTTAAGAGTAAATGTATTCAAGCCTTATAATGTCGCAGAAACGCAAATTGGGGTCAGCAAAATTAGACTTTATCAATCAAGGAAACCCGTGTGCTTTAACAAAAGGACTGATTAGTTCACTAGTCAATCAGGCGACTAAATATAAAGTGAATGAAAAATTATAAACAAGATTCACAGCAGCGATTTCACAAAATTACACAACTATAAGTATTAAGCTCCTATCTCTCAAATTCTGCAGATTAACAAGATTGGCCGAAGTCCAATCCATCCAAGATTGGCCGTGTTTATATAAATTAGCTCATCCACTTATATATCAGACAGCATGCAAAATCCTTAGATTAGAATCAAAACCACCAATGCGAGATGTTTGTACGTGTTTATCTCTGTATATATATTACCTAATATCATTTGAGGGATTTCCATGTACGCGAAATAAAGCAGCATTTTAATAGGATGGACTTTGTGGGGTTGAGTGTGTTATTTAGAATTTGTTAAAAGTTTGTGCAATTTATAATTCATGCGACGTCGGGAGCAAAGCTTGTTTACTATTTGCCTCAATATCTTACTAATAATTGCAAAGGTTTGAACACTGCTGTTTTTAATTGTAATAACATTGTCAATCCAATTCCAACAGTGGCATTTATACTCTCAGTAAATCGAGTGGCCTGGCGAGAACTACTCAGGTCCTAGCAAATAGAGCAAGGATTATTAATATTATCTGTTTTCAAACCATCTCCGAATTAAATGCAAAATTACTTGTTGTTCTTAAAACGCAATTACAGTGTGTCAGATGGTTTCTTTATAACTAAAATTCAGTTTCAATCATCATAAAACGGCTGGATTTACAGTAATCATTTGGAGGTCTAAGGTTTCACGATTTACAAATTGCATGCGGCTTTGGCTATCGTTTGGGGCGCTATTTCTGCACTCACAAAATTCTCGCTTATCGTGTTAGGTTTCATGCTCATGGCAATATTACGTATGTTGAATTACCAAGCATCGTATGCAAATTTTCAAATATTAATCATGTATTGAAGATAATTTTCACCCTCGACCACGTTGGTTTGTTACAAACCCTGGATGCAAATCCGCATTTAAAAGGTCGTATATCCAGCGGAGCTAGCATGACACCATGCTTTGCCAATTCGATTGCAACAAGATAAATACAATGAATCATGGAACCACTTTGAATTCATACAATGTACATGTTTAGTTTATTTTCAGTTTTTGTCTACCAATTAACTAATAATAAAACGTTTTGTGTCCAAAGTCAGAAAGTTACAGATTTTAATTTAGCAAGACAACAAATACCAATCGTGACAAATTTTTCATGAAAAATCAAAACAATTTGAGTTTATTGAACCAATCAACCCACTTGAACCAAAACTTAGCGTAAAAGCATGCTGATGGTGCAACGGAAGGGTTGTCATATATTTGAAGACATCAAAAGGTATCGTAGGAAACACAACATGAGCAATATGCTCATGTCCCCAGATGTCAAACAAACAACGTTTTAGGAAGTAGGCACTCCTAGACCACGGCAAACTTAATCTTCACCATTATTAGATAAAATATGTTATCCTTTTCAACTCAGTGGAATAGGTGTTGCCCAATAAATCTATTGTTGACATGATGAGAAGGTACATGATTTACGGGAATGTAGTTGAGTGCGTGGAGCTCAACGCCAGCCGGTTGAACAAAGCTGCATGCTCCGGTATTGTGTAATGCCTGGTTGTATAATGGATGGCCATGTTGCCGTAACCGGTATATATCCTTGTCATCACCTATATTTGCAGAAGTAATTGTAGCTAAAGCAACAATGACAATGACAATCTGTAACAAATTTAAAATAAAATGGTTACAAGCTGTTTTAATCCAGTTTTTTGCGGCGTTTGGTGCTGTTCTGTTAAAAAACAGATAATCCTGGAAATAAATATAACTTACAGCGATCTTCATTGTGTTAGTTGGCTTAAATTTATTGACTGAGATGCGATTATTAGAAGCAACAGGTGCAGTCTGATTGATTAGTCAAACACCATATCTCGCTTTTATACAAAAATCCTTGCAGTGATACCAATTTGCAAAAACACATATTTGAACGTTTTATAGCATTCCTAAATATAGAGATTTATAAGTACTGCAAAACACGAAAGAATTAAACTGTCTGATACCTCACTATGACAGCCGCCACATAAACCAAATGTAAATTCTATCTAATTGTTCAGAGAACAAATTTCATACTAAAATAAACCATTGGCAAATGGAATAAGTAGGAATCGACTTCGGGACCTTCGGGGCATTTGGGGCCTTCGGCCCCGCGGATAAACGGATTTTAACAAATGGACCTCATATTTGTAATCCTGGTCAAAAATGGAACTAATTTGGAATATTTGACAATTAAAGTCATGATTTCAGGACCTTAAAAGCTAAAGTTTAACAAACAAATTGTGGATTCGTAATCCTGGTAAAAAATGGACCTAAAATCATGTGCCGCACAGCATAGTTCTATTAATTTGGAAAATTTGATAATTAAGGCCCTGATTTCAGGACCTAAATAGTTAAATTTTAGCAAACAAACCGTGGATTCGTAATCCTGGTCAAAAATGGACCTAAAATCATGTGCCGCACAGCATGGATCCATCAAATTAGCGGATTCGAAAATTAAGGCCCTGATTTCAGGGCCTAAATAGTTAAATTTTAACAAACAAACCGTGGATTCGTAATCCTGGTCAAAAATGACCTAAAATCATGTGCCGCACAGCATGGATCCATCAAATTAGCGGATTCGAAAATTAAGGCCCTGATTTCAGGGCCTAAATAGTTAAATTTTAACAAAGAAGCCGTGGATTCGTAATCCTGGTCAAAAATGGACCTATAATCATGTGTCACATGATATAGGTCCTATATAAAAATGTTGGATCGTTGGTGACCTCTGACCTTTGGAGTTGACCTATTGACCTGAAATTCAATAGGGTTCTGTCCGAGGTTCACTTGAGTCTGTATACCAAATTTGGTGGAAATCGGATAAGCCATTTCTGAGAAAAACGCGTTAGGCCGGACGGACGGCCAGACGGCCGGACGGCCGGAACAGGAAATTAGAAGGAATCTGTCGATTACTAATAAAACATTACAACTCGATTGTAGTTGTGCATAACAAGTGTGCTGTTGCTGGTCACGCAACGCAAGGTTGGTAGGAAGAGCGCAGGAATGTAGATGTAGCGCATTGCGATTTAATTCACGCATATTGTAATCTGGATAATGTGTATTGTTGTGTAACGCAGAATATTTTTGTTGACCTATGGCTTGAATGATACAGCTGTTTGTAGAAAGGTTATAAAATTTGTTTCATTGCTTTAGTAGCCTAGTGTAATAAGCGGCTAAAATTTTTCAAATCTCAAGTCAAGCCTGTTGCTGAACTTGGAAGGAGAAATTTGTCACGGAAATTTTTGAATATGACTTTTGATGAATACAACACTTGTAAACACATACTGGAAATTTATACAGAATTATGTTCAAAATCTTTAAATATTAAGTACTATAAAACGCTTGGGAAAATAGTCGAGGATATTTAATTACTTGATGCTATCTTATGTTTTGAGAACACAAAGGAACGAATATGATAATGAGAGGAGGAGAGTGGTATTTCTAAAAGCAGACTCTTTAACCTCTAGAACCGGGAAAGTCAGTTTGTTGTGTGAGAAGAGTTAGTGCTTGCAGTGTTCCAGACGAAGATGACAGAATCAGTGAGATTTTGATCAGAGGAGTAATTGAAAATGTGTAGTTTTTGTCATGGTAAGGTAATATTAAGACCATAAAGTTAAGTTGAAGAGTCAAAGAAAATAATGGAGTTATGGCAGCTGAAAAACAAAAACAATAAAAGAGTTTGTTATGGATCTGTTAATGTTTATCGGCATTAATTTCATTTCATTTTCAATTATATGTGTGCAAAATCTTCGTAAAGTCATACTCGTAGTCATATTCGACGATCAACAACAACACCTGAGGATTCTTAACCGCATGTTTGACTTAAGTTATTCAAGCAATGAAAAAATGCCTTAAACTTTCTTACAAATTGCAGTATCGAACAAGCCACATGTCTACACAAAATATTGCGTTACACAACAATGCACATTATACAGATTTCATTATGCACGAATTATAGCAATTTTTTAGTTGCAAGTAGTGGATGTACGTATGCTTACGCATGATTTGGTTGAACGAAAAAATGATTAAACTAAATGTTATTATAAGGATGCATGCATAGGCATTCCTGATTTATATCTAGATATTCCTTTGTAATGTTTCCTAAAGACTTTACAAACTATATTTACTGTCTGATATATAAGTGGATGAGCTAATTTATATAAACACGGCCAATCTTGGATGGATTGGACTTCGGCCAATCTTGTTAATCTGCAGAATTTGAGAGATAGGAGCTTAATACTTATAGTTGTGTAATTTTGTGAAATCGCTGCTGTGAATCTTGTTTATAATTTTTCATTCACTTTATATTTAGTCGCCTGATTGACTAGTGAACTAATCAGTCCTTTTGTTAAAGCACACGGGTTTCCTTGATTGATAAAGTCTAATTTTGCTGACCCCAATTTGCGTTTCTGCGACATTATAAGGCTTGAATACATTTACTCTTAAGCAAATGCAACAATAAACTTATCTATGATGTAACGGAATTTCATTAAAACGCCCAACCTGTTAAACAAGAACTTACTGTTAGTGAACTGGTTACCGTTCTGTATTTGTGGCATTTGTTGCTGAAATACACGTCACCAACATTTTCACATCTCACCATTTTTGGATAAAACGAAGAATTTTGTATAGGAAACTATCATTCTGCCAGGATATCCAAAAATCAACGTACTAAAGATAAAATTCATTGCAGTCATGAAGACGTTTGTAAGCAAAAAATCTGGATACTTTGAAAAATTGTTTTAAAAAAATATTTGGTTCAAACAACACTGAAATATTCTAAATACATGATAATTTACTCACAGATATAGCTACTATCCTTTGTATTCAGCAATTTATTTTCTGAAATCCCACAGATTGCTTTCGCTCTCATCATTTTTGCGGGCTTGGTGAGAGCAAATATTGGCGACGAAGGGATTATCTACTTGCAAGGGCACCATAGGTTTCCAACTTACAAATACTCGTACGGTGTTGCTGACAAGTTTACGGGAGATCAAAAGATTCATCAAGAAATTCGTGATGGCAAAACGACTAAAGGGTTTTATCAGTTTCTCCAACCTGATGGTGTCGTACGGTTGGTCAAATACGTCTCAACCCCATTTGGTGGATTCCAAGCTCAAGTTGTTAATAAAAGAATTGCTGGGCATCCAGTTATATCCCAATTTGGGTTGGGGCACGTATGATAGATCATATTTTTAATAATCGTGTCTGCTTGTAAACTTGTGCCATGACAACATCTCCTTACTTTTACGTACGTTTTACTGTATTTTGTTATCAATTATAAAAATTTGACAAATATCAATGTTATCAATTTTACAAATTCGGTTTCAGTGAAATGTCCATTGTCTTGTGTTTTGTTTACTAAATTTGTGTCAATAAATGTTCAGTTTGTAAACCCCCAGGACATATATTTTGTATCATATGCCAGTTCTTCTGTGTTTTAAGTACTTGATAGACTTCAATTTGTTATGGCTCAATTGTTTCCAGAGAAGCTATTTCAGACTGTGCGTAACACCAGTATTTGTATAAAAAAAGTAGTGGACAGCAAGCAAACGTTATATGTTCATGTGCTTGCTTATTTCCTTCATCAGGCAAATAGCTTTGGCATTTTACTGAACTCGGAAATCAAACTCAGCTGGGGTCCTGGTTTTCGTAAAACTGCAAGCATGTAAAGAATCAGGATTCATCATCCTTTTCGTACTTTGGAAGTGTCAAATTTGGCGTCTGCCTCGTACGTACTTCCATATATTCATGTATTTTTGTACTCTTCAAACACTATTCATACCTCAGGTACAAGATTCAATTAAGTTTTTCGCTACTCTCCAGAGTATCAGTTTCCAGTGTCCAACGTGTTTTTTGGAGGACATTGGCGAGTTTGTCCACTAATCACCTGTCCACTGAACAGCACTACCTCTAGTATCCAACTTTCCGTGTGAGCATGCTAGTGGACGGTAAAAGCGGACAGCGGATTTATTAATGGTAAAACAATTTAATGTTGAGGCACTTGCAATTGCGACCAAGGAGCTAAGTATATCTGACTTTAAGAAAGCTGGAGCTGATTTTGAAATGATTTTTCATGGATTGGAAAAACAGACCTAAGGGATTACATAAGATTTGGTTTATATGATAAATAGTGTACACTAAATATCATGCACATTAAATTTCTTCCAAAGTTAATAAAGAAAGGCTTTAAAATCTTTTTACAATATTTCTGATCAGAGTTTTTTTTCCATGTGGACAGGGGGTTGTACTAATAATACGGGCAAATTTTCTCCAGTTGCGCCCGCTGTCTAAAATTCTATTTGACTTTTTCAGGTTATCAGGACGCTTAGCACACTTAATACTAAGATCGCAGGGAAATTCTTTCCACTGTTTTTCCGCCACCTGGTTTAAACAAAAGAAGTATAAACTCAAGTTTTTAGCTAAATGCTGCTGAAATAGCTTTGGTGCGAAACATTAATACCCTAAAAATTAAAAGGTTAAATGAACAGTCAGACGTTTAGGAGCAAGAAAATTAGTGAAACAAATTAGCAATTTCAATAATCCCCAGCAATAATTTATAGTTGGTTTTGGATTGGCATAGAAAACTGTGCGTTCACAATGAAAACCAACCAAGAGTGCTAATTAAACCTGTACCACTAAAACCAGCTTGAACTTTTTATAGCTTTAGTTTGCAACGTAGATTTACACTAAATCTCGAAAGTAACGCTACATTCGGTGCATTTCTCAATTTCGTTCGTGCAGGATATGATATTCTGCAAATTAACGTTTCACTGTGTCACAATCTACTCCGTAATTGCTTCTCCAGAATTCCAACCATTTATTTAATTGATGTGATGTGTGTAAATGGATGCATCTAATTTCCATTTACTGTCTGAAATCTGTAGTAGAATAACTGTTTGTGTGTAGAAATATGTAGAATCAGATGGATGTAAAGGTAAAGGGATAATGACTGGACTATTCATCGATGCAACTACCCCAAATTACCAAAGTAAGTTAAATTACCAAATATCACAAAGAAATTCTCATTTTTACAGCAAAGTTCCGAAAGACGGAATTTTCACCTTTTCACCGGAAAGAAAAGAAAGCGGTAAACCATTTTGCGAACTCATAAACCTACTACACCGATGCAGGTACTCTCCCTCATGGGTCTCGTTAGTTTTTATGGGAAATTTTAAATATATTTATCAGTTGTTTCCGAGCGTCTTCAAGAGTCCTGTCCTATACAGAACGTCGTTATAGCCAAGTGGAAATAGAAAGGCTCAGCATATTTTTTCAGTTAAAAAGTGTACAAATATGTTTGTGTTGTACATTGTACTTTTCGTATAGTTACAGACCACAAACCCTTCCTCAACATTTCATTTCAAGATTCAACTTGCCATCTTTCTTGACAACAAGACTCCACCACTGGGCTCTATTTGTCAGCCAGCTTAATTTATATATCTGCATATCAGAGAAATGCCTTCGTCCTTTCCTGCCTCCTTCCACTTCCTAAGAATCCTGCTGCTGGTGTCACTGACGAAAACCCAAAAGTGAACTTTTTGGTAACACAGCAGCTGAACATTCTCCCAGTTACGTAAGCAACTTCAACTGCTAATCCGACAAAACACGTTTACCGTATACGCTTGAATTGTGTGACATGCCTCAAATTCGACCGTATTTCTTGTTTTTGGGGTACAATTCAAAAAAATTTCGACAGTCCGTTTTTAAGTTCGGAACATTGAACCCTTAAAACAGGCCCCTATATATCAAATATACAAAGTTAAAGGGTCTGTGCTACATGACACATGATTTTAGGTCAATTTTTGATCAGGTTTAACAAATTAGAGTTCCGGTTGTTAAAATTTAAGTTAAATTATTTAACTATATAAGCCCTGAAATACCTATTAAAAATACAAAATTAAAGGATCTAATACGCTGTGTGCCACATGATCTTAGGTACAATAAATTAGGTACAATTAGGTAATGATATTTTGTAATAAAGTGTATGGACTTGCAATGAGGTACTCCACAATCGACATCGATTTTACTTGTGCCCACTAAAATGTTATATGAGGTTACGATATTGATTTGCTCAAGTGTGCTTCTCATTCTGTTAGTTCTGAAAATAAGAAACAATAAATGCGTCTGTAAGTGTAAAATAACAAACGAGTTTAACTTTAGTATAATTTCAATCATTTTGCAAAAGTCCTTCGAATACACCATTTCTACACTGCTCTTCATAGGAATTAAAATGTGAATGGCGGGTGAAAACATCAAATCCAAGGCTGGATTAGAAGGTTTATAAAATTTAAATATTTGAGTTGGTTTGGTATTTAGAAAACATGGTGGTAGAAACAAATGAATCTGTATTTTTCCTTGCCATGGTCGTGAATGTAACTGTAACTGGGTAAGTTGATTTGTGTGCAAAATAAAATTGCTCAGTGTTTGTTCCCTTACCACGTAACTTTTGTCAACAGGCAAGCTTAAATTTCCATTTTGCAAACTTTTGTACGACTTTAGCACGACAGGATATGGCAGTTCTTTTATATCAACACCAATGTAATTTGCAATGGAACTAAACGCAGTGCCGTTAGGGTTTAAGAGGCTTAAAGCTAAATTAAGATTATAAACACTGCACTGCAGTTTTTGTAGTGCTTCCATGAACAGTGTCTTTCAGAAATTGAAAAAACTATTGTTTTTATATGAACTATTGCTACTAGAATAATACTAAGGCTTTTATAAATATGCTTCAAAACTTAGGAAGTTTTTAAAGTGTTAGTCTTACCACAGCAAGCGTACGACTGTGAGTGTAAAATGCATGCGCCTGTCTACGTTTTTTGGTTTTTGTTGCTAGTGAATACAAGGAAGTACCCTACTGCCTGGTGTCATATAGGTTTCAGTTCAATTTGTTTATTAACTCGTCGCCCATAAAGGTACTAAACTAACTTGATTTCTAAAAGATAAATTTAAAGTTTAATTTAATTACTGTAAAATGTTTTCTTTCATGTAAACCAAAGGAACTATGCAGAAAAAATGAATGCCATAACGTATTTCCAATTATGTATTCCCAGTGTCAAATAGAATCTCCTAATATTGCAAACAGATGGACCAAGAGTTTGAAATATTTAAACTACTAACGTATTGTTGCTTCCCTACAATTACATATATATACACCATATATTATATATGGTGTATATCCTTCAAACAATAAACCAAGTAGCAATTGTTTCATTATCAATAAGCTGTAAATTATGTGTTATTTAATTCCTGCATCCATTGTATATTATATTCTGTCGTATGTGTATGTCGTATCTACACAAATCAAACCAATGTCCGACTTTTGTTCTAATTACCAAACACATTTGCTTAAGTGTACTCAAAATAATCTTAATGTCTGTAACTACAGAAGAGATACATAAAAGCAACTTATTAAACTCCATCACTAACACGCACAAACTTACAAACTGCCCAATTCCATACGCAATAAAAATAGCTAGGGTATTTCCTGTCAAGCTTACGTTAGCTACATTCTCTTGAACATTAGTTTTCTCGGGCTTCATACCTTCAAACTTTACGCCCAAATGATTATATATTCCGGACGACCACATAATACCAAATTTCCCAATAGTCCATGGGTCTCTCCAGTATAAAAACTTCCAGCCTCTGGACTGAACATACATTGTTTCCAAGCTTTCTGATATAATTTTGTTTTTAGACTTTGTTTTACTCTCTAACTTCCTTTTTATTTGTAAATTGAAATCCCTAAGTCGATCTGACCAATCAAACCAATTCGTTTTTGAACACTTCAAAATTTGAGTGTGAATAGACGTTGTATTTGTTTCAGAGTACACTGTTCTGTTAGCTATTTGCTTCATAGTATTAAAAGCCTCCATGGCATTTTTACTTGAGAATGATACGTTTTCAATTGAGATTTTAAAAATGACTTCCAAGTGAGGCGCAAACTTGCCAAGATGTACATAGTAGCATTCATCACCAACGTTTGGACTAGATATATCCAAACATTTAGGTTTAACCAACTTTTTGCTAAAGTAACTTTTATTTTTAATGTTGCAGGTTGATTCCTCAAAGAAGGTGTAATTTCTGTCAATCAGCTCTGTAATTTTTTATATCGAACTATTTTCTTTGGTGCCGTAAGCTCAGAAATATTATCTCCTAAGTAGAAATAGCTCATAAGAACACCAACCGCCCATACTTGTAAAAAAAGGGAATTGCGCTCCGGTTTGTCATTTCTTGACCCTGGTAAAACAAGATTCCCAATCAATTCATCCCCATCAATTCATCCCAATCAATTCATCCCCGTCAACTCATCCCCAAATCAACTCATCCCCAAATCAACTCATCCCCAAATCAACTCATCCCAATCAATTTATCCCCTTCAACTTATCCCGCAATAAACTCATCCCCAAATCTTTTCATACCCATCAGAATGTTTTAAGACAAATGTATTCTTTCGGTTGGGGAACACATCCAACAGCAATCAATACCTCATCGTACAACAAAACGATACTGCAGAATGGCGTATATATTTGTGCAGGGTCCATGAAGAAAGCCCCCAGAAAAAAGCCACTGCGAAAAAATTCCCCGGAAAAAAGCCCCCTACGAAGAAAGCCCCCTACGAAAACAACCACCTGCAAAGTTAACCACCTACGAAAAATGCCCCCTGCGAAAATTACCACCTAGGAAGTTAACCCCTAACGAAAAATGCCACTTTTTTACTTGATATGTGAATCACATAATGTGATAAGTCAAATTCCACAGACCAACATTTACAGTTTTAATTTAATTTCCATGAAATTGGCTATGTTTACAATGCCAGATGGGCTTATAAAATGGATTTTTTTCCCAAAGTTCAACACTACCAACCAAGTTGTAGTTTAATATACTGTAATTTAATTCTTTTTCAGTTATAAGACTAGGAGTTCAAAGTCCAGTTAACCGTGGTACAGCTGCAAGATAATTAATTTATTTCATCCATAATCCAGAGTCCAGAGTGCACTTGCACTTAATTCTTAATGTAAATATTTACATATTAAAAGCCACATTTTTACATTAATGTAGCAATACCTTGATATGCTATGAACTTCCTAGTATAAAGTACCTGATAGTAAGCAATAAGTATTTAAATACAATTTATCTACCAAGAGTAGTAGGAATAGGTGATAGGAATCGCCTAGAATGCTAATTTGTAATGTGCAAGTTAAATATTTTTATAAAAATCAGAAAATTGGACTTCGTAATGTTGGCTTTGTGGGAAACCGAAAAATTATTGTATATATAGTATTATTGTTTTGCGTTGGGCTTTATGACAACAAAACCCTAAATATATGCATCCTTCTGAATTTTTTAATATATAGTAATGTAGAAGCAATATTAAAACTGTATATTTTTGTTTGTGGAATTTGGCTTATCACATTTCAAGTAAAAAAGTGGCATTTTTCGTTAGGGGTTAACTTCGTAGGTGGTAATTTTCGCAGGGGGCATTTTTCGTAGGTGGTTAACTTCGCAGGTGGTTATTTTCGTAGGGGGCTTTCTTCGTAGAGGGCTTTTTTCCGGGGGATTTTTTCGCAGTGGCTTTTTTTCTGTTGGCTTTCTTCGTGCTTCCATTTGTGCATCGCTTTTCTTTGGCAAACAACACACTATCTGTAATTACAACGTTCAGTTACACAAACATACACCTCAGGGGACCAGTTTTCAGTAAACAATTCTCAAAATTTGAGTATGACGTTTTTGTTCTATTGAAATTGAAGAAACGGGATTTTTATAATTAATGTTGGGATTTCAAAGAGGAATTTTCAAATTTCAGTTTCGTGTAGATTTCAAAAGACGTATTGTTGGAAGTCGACTTGGGTTTAGTTCTGATACCAGATTTTAAAAATACAAATTGGATTTCGGTTCTAAAGAGATATTTTAAAAATTTGCTTGGCTTTAGGTTGCACCAATAATCGAATGTGTTCGCCGAATGGACCACTTGTAATGATTTTGACGCTCGTGTAAATGTACGTTGTAATTAGTACGCTGGGATATCGTGCGTGTAGGATGCATTTTTAATGGTTTACCATGGATGTTTTTATGCTAAATGAGCTCTAAACCAGCAAAATCGGCACTAAACCAGCAAAATCGGCATAAATCCGCTGGTGTTCGGGCTAAATCGGGTGGAGTTCGGGCTAAATCGGGTGGAGTTCGGGCTAAATCGGGTGGAGTTCGGGCTAAATCGGGTGGAGTTCGGGCTAAATCGGGTGGAGTTCGGGCTAAATCGGGTGGAGTTCGGGCTAAATCGGGTGGAGTTCGGGCTAAATCGGGTGGAGTTCGGGCTAAATCGGGTGGAGTTCGGGCTAAATCGGGTGGAGTTCGGGCTAAATCGGGTGGAGTTCAGCCTAAATCGGCTCGAGTTCAGCCTAAATCGGCTCGAGTTTAGACTAAATCGGCTCGAGTTTAGACTAAATCGGCTCGAGTTTAGACTAAATCGGCTCCAGGTCAGCCTAAATCGGATCGAGTTCCGGCTAAGCTGAACAAAATATAAGCGTGTTATAAAGAAGATTGTGTTGTAGACAATTTTACATTTTTATCGGTTTGGTATTTAGCAGCGAGCATTTTCAATGGTTTACCACGGATGTTTTACTTGTCAAAGAACCTGAGTTACAATAATGCAATATTTAAGTATGAAAGACTAAAGTTAAATAATAGGGTTAAAGGAATTTTTAGCAGCAAGCGTCTTTAATGGGTTTTTATTACTTACCTTACAATCTAGTCTTATCCTTTTCAGCTTTTGGTTTATTAAGGACTGTTTCGCCCAACATAAAAAACTACCTTAATATTGCAATTAGTATTACTTGAAAGTTGTTGACATCATGATTGGAATCGTGAGCGCTGTCGAGAATATTTACCTGGCTAATCACGTATTTTTGTAAAATGCTCCAAATTTTAGATAGTGGTAACTGGGTGAATTTTGAATAAAAGAAAATGTAAATGATTCTATCAACTCCGTTATGAAAAAATCAGTGGTTTTGGTTGGTTTGTGTGATTTATGCTTGGTGGTATATGCAATTCTCGTGCAGCGCATCCAACTTTGACGATAAATAACTCCTAAACGAGGAAAGTTGGCAACATGGGGTTTTAAACATTGAATAGACCAAAACGTTGTCTATCAGACAGGCAGAGGCTGCATCATAATTCAACCTGGAAAGATGCGAAAGTTCCACAAGATGCGTTGTCAAGGTTAACTCACTCCGGCACTTCTCTAGAAGTCTGGAGGGAAATTCGTTTACTAGAGTGGCCTTGTAATCTTTGGAATAGTCGCCCACTGGTAGATGGGAGCTTTCAAAGGATCATTCCGTCAAGAGAATCGTGTGATAAGAGAGCCGAGCCAGAACACTCGCCAAGCTCTGTGACTTGCTACACAGACGGCTCGAGGTTCCGCGAAAGTACAGGTGCGGCGTTCACGTACACCCTTGTTGAAAATGAACATGAAGTGAACCGAACATGAAGTCATACCGCTTTTTAGGAGTGCTACGGTTTTCCAAGTAGAAGTCCTGGCCATATCAAACCTGGCGAGGAAACTACGTCTTCTCCTTAAATAACGGAGGACAATTTATCTACTCTGACAGTCGAAGTGCCATGGAAGCACTCAGGAGCTTGTGGTATATGACTTTGTTAGTGGGAGAGTGCTTTAAATGGCTGCACCAGCTGGCGCTGCCGCATGAGGTAACTCTCGCTTGGATTCCTTCACATAGTGGGTTTACTGGTAACGAAGCTGTGGACGCTTTGGCTAAGCAAGCCTCTAAATTTACAGTGGAGGGCCCGAAACCAATTATTTCTGTTTCAATGAGCACGATAAAGAGAGCTGTTAGTGATTGGGGTGACAGTCAGTACTCTTAGTTTTGGAAGAACAAGAAAAATTGTAGCGTCTTTAAAGCGCTAATAAACCTGCCCTCGCGCTCCGCTGGAGCTTTTGTAAGCTTCCTGGAGCGCGATGGAGTGAGAGCTTTTGTCCAGATCATTCGACATTCGACATTAAGGGGTCATCTCCACAAGATGGGAATAGAACCCCCGAACATCTGTCCAAATGCGGGATGGAAGAGGTAACGAGCCTGCATTTCTTAGAAAAATGTGACAGGTTTGTAGTGTTGCGATGTGATGCGCTGGAGAAGCAAATTCTTGAGGACGAAGGAATTCGACAAGCTCCTACCGCCAGACTTTTGCATTATATCAAAAGTACTGGTCGGCTCAAAACGGCCCGAGCCGTGCGGAGAGCAAATAGGCCATAAAGTAAAGGTTTGGTAACTAGTGTAAGAATCATGGGAGAGTCTGCAAAAATTCCTTTAGGGATTAAGCGGCTGAAATACTACTACATATGTAGTTTCTTCTTCCTAACCAGACAACAGAGTGGCAGTTACTGTGTCCGTTTTCCGTACATTCAAGGACATAGGGAACTAAAAAATAATCGAAGCGGTAGCTATGCTAAGAAACCTCAGCGTAAAATTAATGAAGGACGGTTATTTGGAGCCCTACAATCAAATTTGTATGGATTAGCTGGGAGATGGAATTATTGAGGAGATGCCTAAGAATCCAGTATGTCCAGCAGGATTCTACCTATCTCATCGACAAGTTGTCAAGGAGGGTAGTACAACTCCTGTTCGTCCCGACTTTGATGGATCAGCAAGACCGGCTGGAGGAGTATCTTCACATGTCATTGGAGAAAGGACATGATTGGAGAAAGGACCTGATTGGAGAAAGGATCTGATTGGAGAAAGGACCTGATTGGAGAAAGGATCTGATTGGAGAAAGGACCTGATTGGAGAAAGGACCTGATTGGAGAAAGGACCTGATTGGAGAAAGGATCTGATTGGAGAAAGGACCTGATTGGAGAAAGGATCTGATTGGAGAAAGGACCTGATTGGAGAAAGGATCTGATTGGAGAAAGGACCTGATTGGAGAAAGGACCTGATTGGAGAAAGGACCTGATTGGAGAAAGGAGTTGATTCCAGCTAATTTGACTCGCTTCCGATTACGTCGTGTGGAAGGAACTGCGGATATAAGAAAAGCGTTCCTCCAGATGGAGGTGGAGGCGAAGGATCGTCACGTTTTACGCTGTTGGTTGGTGGAAGGACCTTAACTGTGAAGAAATGGAGTTCCATCATAGACGTTTGGGGTTTGGTGCAGACCCTGTCTGCTTGACTCTACGCTGCAGTACCACCTGGAATATTTTGACAAGGGATGCTCGGAAGTAGCAAAGAAACGACTTTGATCATTTTACGTCGACAATGCGGTTTGTAGCCATGATACTTGGGAGGAAGCGGAGTTCTTCAAATTGAAATCCCAGCAGCTGCTTTTACCGTCATGTTAAGATCTCAGTGGAAAAGTTTGTTCCAGTTCATGGTATGACTTAGAACACAAAGGAAGATTACCTGTCGCTTTGTTTGGAAAACACTTTACCGAAACCGAAGCAGGGATCAACGAAGAGTGGATAACTTGCTGCCATTAACTCCATCTTTGATCCAAAGCGCCTTGTATTTCCTTTCACTATTATACCTAAGCTGTTGATCCAGAAATACTGTGTCATGAGTATAAAATAGGATGAGAAGTTACCTGGGTAGATAGATATGACAAGTGGAAGCGACAAGTACCTCGTGTTCAAGAAGTGAAAATCCCTCGTTGGATGTGTGCAGTTGCCGGAGAAAGCAAGCTGTCACTGCAGACGTTTTTTGGTGCTTCCGGTATTGCGTACAGTTGCTGTGTATTTTTACGCTCGGAGTTTTCAGATGAATCAGTCAGTGTTAAACTGGTCACGGCAAAGCGCAGACTTGATTTTGAATGAAGATGAGGTATTGGGAGAGTTGAGAAAGACAGTGGTATCAGCCTTAACCCAGCCAAAACATGATCTATTGGACATTTTGAAGAAGTATAGTGACTTTATTTTCAAACTGCAGGTTGTGGCTATCATTCTTTGGTAAGTGGATTGCCTGGTGAAAAGGAGAATGGAGCGTAAGTCGAAGACGATTGAGAAATTGCATGTGCTTGCGAGGCATTATGTAATTTGGGATATAGTTCCAGTATTAACAGTGGACGAGATGGATCGTGCCAAGATGGTGATTTTGCGAAGAAAGTTGAAGAAGTTGAATGTATTCACGGATGACAACGGTTTGATACGCATTCGGGGTCAACTGTTGTATGGAGACGAGCCATTTGGCATACGATGCCCAAAAGTGCTGCCCAGTAAGCATGACATTGTTACTTCCATCATCAAAACGGAGCATACTAGTAATTGCTACGCTGGAGTTATGATTTTGTTGGCGTTGTTGCGGAGAAGTTTTTGGATTCTGAAGGGAAGAAGAACAATGAGTGCCGTTCCCGGTGAAACCCAAGATTCAGTGTGAGTCATTCAGAAAGATATATGAAAAATTAGGTTTTAAAATGGTTGGAAGGTTTTGAGGGAATTGGATTGGTCGTGTTATTATTGGACACATTTTGCATTCTTTTGCATTTTAAGATATAGTGTATCCACCATATTCGTTTTGGGAAGCAGAAACTTTATGTAGAGTAACACTTAAATGTCACTAAACTTTATGTAAGTCAACATGTTTATTGTTGGATTTTGTCTTAGTAAGCTATAAAATCTTTTAAAATTTTGTTTGTAAAAGTGCAAATGTTGCGGGGTTTGTTCGTTTTACTTTGCATTCAAGTATATGGTTGGGTTTTAATAATACGGTTTATGCTTCTAGTATCATGTAACGTAAAAAGTAATTAGTCACATTATATTTTGAAAATTCTAATGGTAGTGGCCCCTCAAATTAAAAAATACTTGGGGTTGATATTGTCCCAAAAGATATTGCAAAAACAATTTAATGCATGCGGCGACAATAAATAGTTGATTTTTGTTTTAACGATTGACGAAGTTTTTTAAAACGGATTTATCAAGAAAAAATTTGCTAAGTGAAGAATTGCATGGTGGGGTTTTCAAAAGGGTGAAACTTGCTCCATATTTGCGTATAATATCTACATGACTAGTTCATGCTGTTAAACATTTGTTCCTATTTGAAAGTAAAATAAGCATGGTAATTTTCGTCTGACAGTTAAACTTAGTGATACGTAAATATTTAAATTAGGTTTATTTTGATAGAACTATGGATTGGATTTAATTGACCAAAGACCGAATTTGTATACAATGCCCAAATAGGAAGACTTGTTAAATAAAAAATTTGAAACACGTCTATGTAACGGAAATGTAACACTATGTGTACAAAACGAACCCCATTTTGTAATCGACCTTTTGTAAAAAAGCATGCAGCTCCATATACGAACCAAACACGCAAATGCAAGAAACTTACTTGATTGCTTCAAAGCAGTCATGATAATGTGAGTTGCGCTGGTCATACAGGAGCCGCTCCCTTGCATTTAACGTTACTGATTGTTGATTTAGAAAATAAGTTTTACCAAGTATATTTGCCAACGTCTTAAAATTTTCAGTCCACAGTAACTTGTTAACTTCAGAAAAGTACAGAGAAAAGATGTTCCCTAATTCACAGAACTGGTGTTTGGATTGTAACAGGCAACAGGTTTTTATATAAAACAAATGTTAGCTTTTGCTAAGATAAGAACTCTAAACGTATTTGCAGACTGTTTTCATCACTCAGGAAATTTCGACGTCATATTCAGATAATACATGTTCATAATCGCCAAAACTTTGAGTGTCATATTTGTGACAAACTGTTTTCCCATAAGTAGGCTTTGAAAATTCATGTCGTGGTAATTCATGTAAAAAATGGGAAAGATATTGGGATATTCTTATATTATTATGATATTATCACTACTTAGTGCAAAGATTTTATAAATATTTGTGAGTTTGGTCAATACTAACATTATCAATATCAAATTATATCAATAAATTTCTTTACATTTTTAAATGTTACTCCAATAAAAGTGGAGAACAACAACAATATGAGGTTTTATTGATTGCATAACTACGTGTGACACGCCAAATGCCTCGCCGACACATGAGTTAACACAAACTACCTTGCTCCCAAACACAATGTGCTAGTTTCACTGCAATGTCTTATTAGTGCATCGTTACTGTGCCTCATGGTGTACCCCAAAATGCTTGTTTAATGCTGTTTTTGACACATAAATAAAAATTTATGACATAAAACCTAGTGCTACTTCGTCCAGTGGGCAATTTAGCACGACATTCTGAATTCACGTGAGCGTTTTTTTTTGCAATGTCATATGGGCTTTAAAATGACATGGCTTCTGAAACATACTAGACTTTTTTTTTATAATTTTCAAGTAAATATAATTGTTACTTGACCCAATTAATTTCTTTGTCGCTGTAATTATAATTACCCTCCACAATTTGAACATTCGTGCTTTCTTTCCCCTGTTTTAGCAGAATTACCGCGACATTTTAAAAGCCTACTTATGGGGCAACTACGACCATCAAAGTATTGGCGATTAAGAACATGCCTTATCTGTGTATTGTGTATGACCTTGAAGTTTGGTTGGTGCTGAAAAAAGACTTAGAGTTCTTGCAAATATGCTTAGAGTTCTTAGAGTAGCAAAGGCTTACATTTGGTTTATATAAAAACCAGTTGTCTGTTCGGTGATATAGGGAACATCTTATCCCTCCAGTTTTCTGAAGTTACAAAGTTACTGTGTTCTGAAAATTTTAAACGATTGGCAAATATACTTGGTAATACTTACTTTCTATACTAACAATCAGTAATTTTAAATGCAACGGTGGGGTTCATATATGACCAGCGCAACTCACATTATCATGACTGCTTTAAAACAATCAAGTAAGTTTTCAACCTGCGTTTCTTGTGTATGCGTTTTTGGTATATACACGCACATCCTCAAGACAAAATGTATTTTAACATCTGCGATATCAGTATATAATAGAAAAACAGATGCTATTCTTGTGCTTGTGCCTGCTTCTTATCCACCTCGTACTAGTCTGCTACAGCCTTGGCATTTCCGCCAATACCGTGGCAGAGTGGCAGCACATGGATTTGGCAGGAACCTTCCCAAAGAACATGTGCCTGATTGTTTTTGATGCTCACTTTAGTTGGCCCGAAATTTTTAACCTGCGTCACCACACAACAACGTCAGCAGTCCAAAATTAGGTCGTCTTCGAATAAATAAGCAGACTGTTACTGATAATTGTCGTCAAATCGTGTCCAGTGACAGATGTCAGATGACACGACATGTTGAATCTAAACACAGTAAACAGACACACGGTTACAAAACTCAACAAAAACAGCAATTTAAACCATAAAATATAATTAATTACCTGAAGTCTTCAGCACTTTGCAATTAAGGACTCGTCATTTTTTGTTCTGCGGGAACTCATAAGCTATAATCAACGAGATCACCTTTTGACCTTTAGTTTCCTTTTCCGGCCAATAACACTTCAAATTATTGCTAGTCAACTACTTAGATGTAACATTCCTACATTCCTGGTGCCCTTAACACAACAGCCATCCAGAGGCTGCTTCATCAAGAAATTGGCAGCTGAAAACTGGTGGAAGGGAGCCCCCTTGTATCAACCCGAAGAGGATTGGAATCGCAACACCCCCTGCCCAGATGAAGAGGAGGTGAATAAAGAAAAGAAGCAAACTGAAGTATCAGCTGCCAATCTCCAGAAGTCAGCTTACCAGTCCACGGAACAGGAGTTCCTCCGCTGTGGTCGTTACCCAAAACTGCTAAAGGTCATAGATTACATGACCAGAGCAACAAACAGGATGAGGAAGAAGTAGATTTCAGATGGACCAGTCACCGCTGCAGAAGCTGACCAAGCTGAAGTAACCCTCATCCGTTACATCCAGTCTTCAGTAACCCCCGAAAATTACAAAAAGCTGCCTGCTTTCCTAGACGAAGGGGGAATCCTCCGACTGAAGACACTACTGCTTCATGGAGAAAAGAATGAAGCTTTGACAAAGCCGGCCATTTTACCGGGACACAATCCCCGTGTTAAGCTGCTCATCCAACATGAACATGAAATGAATCACCACGCTGGAGTCCAGTATTGTCAAGCTTTCCTCCGGGAAAAGTACTGGATAACGGATAGTCGCCGTTCTATCCGCAACGTCATCCATCACTGTCCCACTTGCCGCCGCCATCTCGCCACAAAGTGTGAAGTTCGCCATGCAACCAGAACGAGTCAACACCACCAGAGCCTTTTCCGTTATGGGTGTTGATGTCACTGGTCCACTATTTGTCGAGAAGGGGAAGAAGATATGGGTGTTGCTCTTCACCTGTGCGGTGTACCGAGCTGTCCACCTGGAGCTCCTCAGCAGCCTGTCCACCGAGGCCTTCCTCATGGCCTTACAGAAATTTGTGGCGAGAAGAGGTCGACCGTCAGCTGTCTTTTCTGACAACGGGACTAATTTTGTGGGGGCAAGCAAGCTGCTCCGCAAAGTAGTTTGGAAAAGGGTGGAGGAGTACGCCACAGTCCAGCGGATCCGTTGGCGATTCAATCCCCCTAGTGCGGCCTGGTGGGGGGTTGGTGGGAGCGCCTCATTTGCATGATGAAAGCCATCATGCGTCGCTCCATTGGTTCCCGCAGCCTTACGACCTCCCAACTCGAAGTGCTGCTGACGGAGATCGAGGGGATCATGAATGATCGCCCCCTCACCTACTTATCTGAAGACCCCGACGACTTTCGCCCACTGACACCTGTCTGTTTCCTACGTGACCTCCCGATTGCCGTTATCGCCGAACTTGGTGTGGTCACTGGTGCTTCACTCCGTGGGACATTTCGGAAGATCCAGCGGATGAAGGAAGAGCTCCGCAGCCGTTTCCGCAAAGAATACCTTGGTCACCTCGTCGGACAACCCAAAGCCAAACGTGTCACTACCCACACCCCTGGATCCGTGGTCTTAGTTGAGTGGGAAAACCACAAGAGACTTGAATGCTACTAAGTAAATATCACGTTATAAGTAACATTTTCCATTATTTACAAAAATGCATAAATTTATAAGTCGATTAAAAATCAGGAAATCACGGATTTTTGGGCTTATGATAGTTTGTGAACTGAAATGCAATTTTGTGTGAACAAAACGAAAGGAAACTTGGTTAGAGCGAACGCAAATACATTGTACACTGTTTTTCGGGCGTTTAGTTTTACTTCATAAGCTAATGTAGTAATAGGTCTACATGGCGTTTCACTATATATCATAAGCATCACGCATCAAGAACGGTAATATATTATAGTTGTTTTAGTGTATTTTTTGCAGTGTATGGTGACACGTAAAACCAGATGATAACTATACAAAACAGTTACCATTGCGTGTGCAATTGAATAGAGTTTGTCCAAATTATCCACTGCAATACAATTGCCTCATCAGTAATGAGTCATTGCTGACTACATCGTATCTTGGCACGTTCTATTATATGGTTTGTTCTTCAAATAAAATGGATGTCTAATTAAGATTTTATTCATTCATATTTGAAAATAGAAAACAATTGTACTTTCATTTCCAAATACAATTATTTAGTAAACAATATAAAAAATAATTATAATTTGAATAAGTAACCATCTCCTAAGCATAAGATATAAAACTCAAAACACAAACACAAAACTGGCAAAATATTAGTCTTTCGGATTTAATTTTCTCTAAAAGTTACCTTTCAACCCAAGAGTGATTGATCATCCTCGGCTTTAATTTCAAATCTAAAGATTTAAGCGATGAAAATCTATTCGTAGCTGGCTCAATAACCTCTCAAACTTCCAGTTTCATATAATATTTATTTGGAATATACGGCTTGTTATAAGTGGCAGAATCTGCCCAAATTGAGGTCATCATATGACTCATTTCCAACTCCGAGTCTTCAGGTTTCAATGTCTGATAGTATTCTGGATTGCCTGGATAGCTGAGTAAAATTATTAATAATACGCCACACCAAAATTATTGTAGAAACATTTGTTAAATTAAAGTTAAGTTAAGTTAAATTATTTTGAACACCTTACTTATGGTAAAGATTTCTTTTAAATATGAAAACAAATCCCAGTCTTCCGGTTTGCCGGAAAATGTTGTAGATTGCTAAATCGTCCTTGATACGTAAACAAATAACCATCCACACTCTGATTAGAGTACATACTATGATACCTCTTAGCTTCCAAACTACCATTGGTTAAACTACGATCACTTAAAACACTTACAAATTCGTGCCTTGTATCCCAACCAAGCGTGTCATTGCCCATATAAAATTCCCAATATTTTATAGCTATTTTTGTATTCCCTTCTGTATTGTTATAATCAATTTGCATCGTAATTGGTCAAACTCAATACCGATAAGTACTTACATCCTTATAATTATTCATAAGTTGCGTACTGGAATAGCAATAAGAAGAACATTCCTAGCATCTACTAAAAACGTTTTTATCACAACGTTTGACATTAGTGGGCTAAACATATAATGTAAATACCAATAAGAGAAGTTTCATTCCTCTATCTATGTCATTCATTAAAAAATGCTTTATGAATAGTTTTATATATATACAGGTAGACATATGGGGTTAATGTTGTTGTTTTTTGAGTAAAAGTTTAATCTTTATTCAAAATTTTACTATCAACAGCATTTCAAAATAAATATATAGTACAACGTTAACCATTAAAACGTAACATGTCGTTTCAAATTTATTCAAGGTACGTTTACCAATTATATTTTTTCTAAATCTTCCATGATCATTATTCGACGCTCAGTCTAGTATGCCAAGTAATGATGACAACGTAGGCTCCGCCTTTTAACAACTTTATTACAATCTTCAACAAGATACATACAACTTCTCGATCTCGACTGGCAATTATGAATGACACTGGACATTGGCATCACACTTCCTTTTATATTCTTTTCGCCTTTCCCCGTGACTCCTAAACAACCCCAATTAGCTAATTAACAAGTACCGTTAGCAATTAACTGAATGACTGCATTGAACGTGCAGTCGACGACCGCAGCCCCAAACAGCTTATTTACTACCCCCTTTATACGCCATTTCGAACTTCAAAGACGATTATTTCAAAAACTACATTTTAAAATTAAAAACTAATTACACCATCGGAAGCAACGTAAAAAACTGCGTTGGATGATATGCATCTCCTTTTTGCCCATATAAAACAACATCATAAAAAATAGGCACCAATACTCCGGTGCCTACAATCATTCCATTTATAAAAAAATGATATTAAATGGAACATGAAATTGCTGAGAAAACTTGATAATTAATATAGAGCAGTCTGATTTGCATATTGCGCCCGTATACGCATGAAGGTATGAAAGCATCACTCCTATCGAAATTGAATTTATTTGAATGACTTTCCGTAGAGAACGAATTTTATGTAACACTTGAGTGAAAAAACCTATTCGGAGTAGTGAATAAATAAAGTACCCATATGACCAGTATTAATGTAAAAAGCATCCAAACGATCCGAAAAATTTGTGAATTTCCATAAATTTCGATATTTCTTCCAATATTTTTTTACTTCTAAACCTAATTAATAGGTTAACTTTGTATGGAAACCAAGTGACCAATAAAATATTACATAATTGATAATAGAGAGAATGAATGGATTTATGCTACCTGCAACCTTATTAACAATATTACAATCTTAGGTAAACAAGTTTGCTTCTATTTAATTATCGAGATAATAAGACTAGTTTTATATAAAATATTTACACAATAGCAAGTTACACACACGACCTAGAAGTTGTGTTGTACCTAATTTATATAATGAATGGATAAATCCAGTATGCTAGTATAGTTTTTTAAGTGGACACTCCCCCATTCTAATGCACTGAAAAAGCATGAAATATTTTATTATCTATTTTACTAACTTATACAAGGCGCAGTACTGTGCAAAATACGATGGATTATTTTTTGTTAAAAACAGTGAACTTTTGCTGTGCGTTTATAAGCAAAACTTGCATTTTAATTTTGCTCCTTATGGTATAAGGTGCATTTATAAATCAAGGGATATTTTTTTTCATTTTGTCATAACTTTTACAAAAATATTTGTAGCGGTTCATATATTTTCTTGTAGCGCACTTTGCCCTTGTCATTCTCCAGAATATTCATGATTATCATAAACTTAATTCGAAGACTACACAAGTTGTGTTTTATGGACAGCGGATACATTGTTTCAGTAAAGTAAATCATATCCTAATGGAACAGTTTTGCAAGTTCCTCGGACTTCTGCAATGAAGCACGATTCATTGAAAGCGACGACGATATGTTACAAAGTATTGTTTGTCATTTTAACTTATATTTGAACACAATTGATTATTTGATTGCAAAATGTATGGCTGGGTACTTAGACTAGAAAAACGGTAGATGATTTGGTTTTATAACATTTAAATGCATCTAGTTTGAAGTTATTTTAGTCCATTTTATTAAAACGATTTAGAAAATATGTGACCATTAAAGAAAGTAACGACATGTAATGTTAAGTGGTGTAAAATAGGTTCGATTTTTTACCGTTCGTATTCGACCATAATGGTTTTGACTTTTTTACCATTTTCATTCGACAACAATGGCTTCGACTTTATTCCCATCGACATTACTACCATTCGACATTTATGTTTTGACTTCCTTAAAATAGACCGGTGCCAAAACTCATAGGCAGTATAAAAAATGGTTTGCAAAAGTTTGTACTATGCTAGCTAATACGATCTTAGCGAACATTTGAAAATGAACAGTCGAAAGCCTGATATTAATCCAAAGCTATTTTTACGGTATGGTGCAATCTCTCATAACTTGCAGTGCTAGTAACTATTGAATAATGCATCATTTAGACTGACAAGAAAAGTTTTGTGTGTATGGAAATAGTAATTACTGTAAGTACGTCTGGTTTACGGAATTGACACTTTTACAAGGTTGATAAAACCAGTTCAAAACCAGTTATGTATGTAACTTGTATGAAGTAATACTGAATTTGAACAAAAGAAATATGTGACGGTGAAGACGTTTTCGTTTGTAAGAGTTTCTATTTAATTGTATTAAGTTGTTATATTGTATAATTCCTTTGAAATTACATTTCATAAAATCTGATGATGTAATACATCCTTAAAAATAACCATAGCTTTAGTGACTTAGTTACCTAGTTTTGTTGCATGTTCATTTCAACTTACCTGATTGAAACTGGTTTGAAGATAGATAAAATCATACTTAATGTACTTAATGTAATTTATGAATGGATAAATCCAGTACGACGATGTTTCTCACGCTGGTTAGTTTCTTTATCAGTGCTCCATCAATCCAGTGCACTGAAAATGCATGAAATATTTTATTATCTATTTTACTAACTTCTAAAATGCGCAGTACTGTGCAAAATACGATGGATTATTTTTTGTTAAAAGCAGTGAACTTTTGCTGTGCGTTTATAAGCAAAACTTGCATTTTAATTTTGCTCTTTATGGTATAAGGTGCATTTATAAATCAAGGGATGTTTTTTTTCATTTTGTCATAACTTTTACAAAAATATTCCATTCGTAGCGGTTCATATATTTTCTTGTAGCGCACTTTGCCCTTGTCATTCTCCAGAATATTCATGATTATCATAAACTTAATTCGAAGACTACATCAATTTTTCGAAAATGCGCAATTTTAAGGTGTCCAAAAACCAAGGGATATTTTATTTTCCATCAACTGTACTTTCGTTTTTTGTGTAAAGCAACTTACAACTATTACTTATTATGCTATGATAGGTTTATTTAACTGATTAGCAAACATTTTGAACATATTTGAAACTTTTAGATAGCTCTTCAAATCCACTATCTGTTTTCAAAGGACATCAGCTTACATAATCACGCATTGCGTGCCATGTTTGTTGTTAAAATTATCTAACCTTATCAAATAAGTTATAAAATGCATACTTAGTTTTATTCAGACGTATTTTGAAGTTCTATGCCAGTTGTTTTCTCAAATCTTTCTACAATCACCGGTACCATTTAATAATTTCATTTCAGTTCTGCTATTGTCATTTTTAGAATTTTCAGAGGAATTATTAAAAAAGAATACTTATATCTTGCGATAGTTATAAAATATGGATATTTATATTTTAATATGTATATTTAGAGCCAAAAATGTCCACTGAGTCCCCTAAGAGTGCATCTTCCTTGCTAGTGCCAGTAAAAACCTGAAAGTAAAAATACCCATGATAATTTACCAATTTTTAGCGTAATTTACACAAAGGCTTGCATTTTTATAAAACTTATGCAAAGTATACTAAAAGTAACAAACTTAGTGTACCATTGAATTATTTATCAATATATAATTACCCAACAAAACTTTTAGAATTTACTGCTTGAACTTCACAAAACCAGGAAAACGTGTTCTAAGCTATAAAAATACTTGCTTCCAGAGATCATATGACAAATAAGAACACCTTAGCTGAAAGGTAGCATATATGGTTGTATCAATGGTAGTTTATGTAAAGAACCCATTTGTTTGATTTCAAGTTTTTGGATTCGGTGTAAAACTCTTTTGCATTGTTTAGTGGTAATTGTTTGTATATAATAGCAAGTAAACAAACCATGGCATCCATTCAAAATGCTCGTTGCTAAATTAGCGCAATGAAAATCGAATGAAAATGAAAAACCGAAAAATGTACAAAAGCTCAATTTCATCCGTGCCCAGGTTTAAAGCCTACTTATCCTGGTCGAAAGACCACTGAGCCTGGTCTGGAGCAATGTGTTAGTTCTGGCTCAGTGAAGTTGCCCAGCAGGCCATACTAAAACTTTTCCCCATTTTCATCTTTCTACTGGAGTTTTGTGCTCGGGTAGCCGATGGTTTTGCATATTTCCTAAATAAAATTCTGATACTTTGTTACGACA
Organism: Entomobrya proxima; assembly: GCA_029691765.1. Classification (NCBI taxonomy): domain Eukaryota; kingdom Metazoa; phylum Arthropoda; class Collembola; order Entomobryomorpha; family Entomobryidae; genus Entomobrya; species Entomobrya proxima. The sequence goes on from CM056170.1 coordinate 49,246,442, forward strand.
GAATTTTTTAGATGACTAACGTGGTCACTAACTGTATTACAATACTGTAATACTTAAGTATTGTGCATGGTAAATAGTAATTTATTGTAATATGCTGAATGTGTAGCAAATAAATTGAGCCAGAGAATTAAATTTTTAGAATTCTAAAAGTTAAGTATACAAACTCGAAATATTTAATTTTTCCACGTTCATTTTTCATTTTCCTCGTAAGATTTTACAAAAACAATATTTGTCATGAATGAAAATTTATGCAATGTCTCCCTAAGGATGCATATTTATTGATTGAAAATTTTCAGAAGACAAGTTCTCATTTCAGCTAGTTTTAGTATCACTCAGTCATCATGGGTCGTTATTCGCACTTGTAGATTTATGCACAGTGTGCAATCTGTTGGAAGTTATCATGATCCCAAAAAACCTGTTTTAAAGGAATGTTAAGAGAAAAACCAACACCACTAGCTTCTTCAAGATGCTATAAACGCATATAAAGCTCCTAAACTTTCGATTTTCACTGGAGCAAATACATGTTGCCAGGATCAACAACTAAGCATTTTATTTTTAAAGCTTTCAAATTTGAGTACTTATAGATGTTTCTTATCTTAGCTTTGGTTCTCATGCTATACAATGTTTTAATTGCTTTTTGTAATGATATCTGACACGCATCGAAACTGGTTTCGTTAGACGTGTGCTTCTGATATAACCAAACTCTCACATTATATGAAATGGGTTTCACAATCTAGGGAATACAACGATACCTGCTATATTATATAACGCTTGTTACATAATGTTGAAAAGCAGTCTTGGTTTCAGGTTTTTATATAAAAAACTGAAAGCTGCTTAGCCATTGCTCAGTATGGTTTTGTTCATCATTGTGAGAGGAAAGGAAATTGAAAGCGTTGTACGTTTGAATTGTCGCCAGCTTCCTTTGAAATTGTACAGCGTCGTGCACAACGGTGCCATGCAAAAACGTTTTTAAAAATTTATAGAGATTCAAAGTAAATGTTTCCAACCAATCTGTGAAAATTATTGATTTGCTTATTATGATAATATTTCCCACAACAACATCTTTGTTTGCAGTATTGATTTTAATTGAGAAAGTTAATTTTACGTCATCCTGAGTCTGTAAATAAAAATATAGCAGTGCCAGTGCCATTGTAATCAACCGAACGCACATAATAATGAGTGTGAAGCAATCAAGTAAGTTTCAACTTACGTTTTATGCAGTGCTCCACTTTTTTAGTTAACGCCGCAGTATTCTTTTTAGAAATTAATTATGAGATGTTATTTCAAAGTTTAGTTATAAATTATATTAGCATAGCGAATCTAGTATTGATTTTGTTATATTTGTCCGTGTGTCTGTTTATCCTTGAACACGAAAATGTCTAGACGCTTTGTCAGAATTAGACCAAGTGCACCGTGGCATGTCTCTTTGTAAGAAGCGGCAAATGGGACTTCACAATGTTGAGTTTTTCAATTTTTTAAAGCATTTAAAAGCAAAATTAGCGAAAACTTTTAATGCACGTCCAAAGCACATGAAAAGTACTACATACTGAAAAACATTCGGACTTTTTGCGAAACTTGTTTTAAAATCTCCTATGCTGCTCCACGTTAATTTTCAGATTTTAAATATTTTTTGTGGCTCTCTGGAAGCAAAAGCGGGTGCTAGAGTTTGTTTTAAATTGTTTTAGGTGATGCATAGTCTATCATAGTGTGGGGTTTAGACACAATATTAGACTGCGTATGGCCCCCAACTTTTGCCCCAGAAAATTCCAGAAGGTTCGGATCACAGGATACCCCCAAAAACCCAAAAAACTAAAAAATCCCCAAAGTTTCTTATGACTCTTTTTTAATGAAAAATGCTCTTCTCCTCTGCTATGCTCTGCTTTTCTCACTGCTTCTACTTATCCGAGAATGCCTTTGATGCTGCCAGTTTTATAAAATCAATGCAGGAAGGACTTAGGAATTGTCAAGATTTACGAAAAAACACAGAGAGAAATTTATACAACTTTTTTAGCAAATTTACAGAGATCTGTAGCCCATGAAAGCTTCAGAGAGAGTACTGGTTTTTCAGCCAGTTTACAATAGGAAAAGGACGGTTCGTCCCAAAAAATTATAAGTAAATTATGAGTTGTTGAGGTGGGCTCCAGGAGTCTTCTTCACTTTTTTCTTATGGAAAATGCCTCACAGCAGACTAATTGTCTGACCTTGACTGCTGTGAGGTTAGAAACACCCAAAAATCTAGCCATTCGGCTTCACAAAAATAAGCTCGTACGAGCAAAAAAAGAAGGAAAAAGTTTGACAAACTTGTTGGCTCGATGAGCCGAAAAATATTTAAAATAAATTTGATAACGACAATTAGGCAAAGGAGGCGGAATTCCTGACATACTCCCACCTTTAATTAATCGAGGTGGAGATTAATTAAACAAAAGAAAAGGATTTCCGCTTTTACCGGAAGTTGTCACCTGCAAAGGTAAAAGAAGAAAGAATGACTGGACGTAAGCGTTTATAGCCTAGCCAGCTATTAGAGACACAGGACGTGAGCGTTTATAGCCCAGCCTGTCAATTAGGAGGAAATAGGTAGGATAAGGAAAGGTGACAACCACCACAACACATTTTACAACAAATTTTCATTTCATGATTTTTTTTATATTTTTCTTTAATTTAAATGAACTTTATTTTTTAATTTAGGTGCTGGATCTCTTCCTGGACTTCTACAGGCAGCTTCTCAGCTATTTCTGCTACCTCCAATGGATAAAGGCGTTGTAAGGGGCGAGTAATGGTTCCTTTGCTCGTTTTCACTCGAGCAACACGTCTTTCTCCGTCTAGCCCAGGAATAATCTCCATGATAACACCCATTGGCCATTCAAGTCTCTTGTGGTTTTCCCACTCAACTAAGACCACGGATCCGGGGGTGAGGGTAGTGACACGTTTTGCTTGGGGTTGCCCAACGAGATGACCGAGGTATTCCTTTCGGAAACGGCTGCGTAGCTCATCCTTCATCCGCTGGACCTTGCGGAATGCTCCACGGAGTGCAGCACCAGTGACCACACCAAGTTCGGGGATAACGGCAATAGGGAAGTCACGAAGGAAACAGGCAGGTGTCAGTGGTCGAAGGTCGTCGGGGTCTTCAGATAAGTAGGTGAGAGGGCGATCATTCATGATCCCCTCAATTTCCGTGAGCAGCACTTCGAGTTGAGGAGTTGACAGGCGACGAGAACCAATGGAGCGACGCATGATGGCTTTCATCATGCCGATTAGGCGCTCCCACCAACCCCCCACCAGGCAGCACTAGGGGGATTGAATCGCCACCGGATCCGCTGGAGTGTAGCTTGCTCCTCCACCTTTTTCCAGTCCACTTTGTGGAGCAGCTTGCTTGCCTCCACAAAGTTAGTCCCGTTGTCTGAAAGGACAGCTGATGGTCTTCCTCTTCTCGCTACAAACTTCTGGAAGGCCATAAAGAAGGCCTTGGTGGTCAAGCTGGATAGGATCTCGAGGTGCACGGCACGGTACACGGCGCAGGTGAAGAGCAGCACCCAAACTTTCTTCCCTTTCTCAACAAATAGTGGACCAGTAACGTCAACACCCGTAACGGAAAAGGCTCTGGTGGTGTTGACTCGTTCTGGCGGCAGGGCAGCTCGGGGAACTTCACATTTGGTAGCGAGGTGGCGACGACAAGTGGCACAGTGATGGATGACGTTGCGGATTGTACGGCGACTATCCGTTATCCAGTACTTTTCCCGGAGGGAAGCTTGGCAGTACTGGACTCCTGCGTGGTGATTCTTCTCGTGCTCATGTTGGATGAGCAACTTCACAAGGGGATTGTTTCCCGGTAAAATAGCTGGCTTTGTAAAAGCCTCGTCTTCTTCCCCATGGAGCAGCAGAGTCTTCAGTCGGAGGATTCCCCCTTCGTCTAGGAAAGCTGGCATCTTTTTGTTATTTTCGGGGGCGACTGAGGACTGAATGAAACGGATTAGGGTGACTTTAGCGCGGTCAGCTTCGGCAGCAGTAACAGGTGCGGCGGGAATCTGTTTCTTCTTCATCCTGTCGGTGGCTCTGGTCATGTAGGCGATGACCCGCAGCAATTTTGGGTAACTGCCACAGCGGAGGAACTCCTGTTCCGTGGACTGGTAAGCTGACTTCTGTAGATTGACAGCTGACACGACAGTTTTCTTCTTTTCCTTGTTCACCTCCTCTTCATCTGGGCTGGGGGTGATGCGGTTCCACTCCTTTTCGGGTTGATACATCCAGGGGGCTCCCTTCCACCAGTTTTCAGCTGTCAGCTTTTTGACGGAACAGCCTCTGGATGGCAAGTCAGCAGGATTAAGGGCACCAGCAATGTGCCCCCAAGCTTCTGTTTTGGACAACTCCCTTATTTGCCTCACCCTGTTGTTGACAAAGGTGGCCCACACTTCGTCCTTCTGGATCCAGGTGAGGGCGGTGGTGGAGTCTGTCCAAAACCGGACGGGAATGTCAAGCTTAAGGTCCTGCTTGACGGTAGAGACTAGACGGGCACCGATAAGGCAAGAAAGAAGCTCCAGTCGCGGGATAGTTACCCCTTTCTTGGGGCTAACACGAGTCTTGCACTGGAGCAGGTTAATGTGCATGCTGTCAGCTGACTGGACTCGGAGGAACACACACGTGGCAAAACAATCTTTGACCTCAAATTTAAGATTATAATTTCAAAACGAATATACATTTTTATTTTTCATGTGACCTTTGACCCCTGACCCAGTGGCCAGGTCACATGCTAGAGTTAAATAAATATATGTTTTGAAATCAGAATCTTTCAAAACATATATGCCAAGAGTTTCAGAACATTTTAAGACTATTTTTTGAATTCTGAATTTTGAAACTACATGTGATTGCGCAAGTCTGCTCAGTCAATTTGCTAAAGATTTTAAAAGTTAATTTTCTCAAAATGTTTACAAGCTAGAGATTTGAGGTCAAATCTATGATAGACTAAAACAGTTTAGAACAAACTCTAGCACCCGCTTTTGCTTCCAGAGAGCCACGAAAAATATTTAAAATCCGAAAATTAACGTAGAGCATCATAGGGGATTTTTTAAAAAGTTTCGCAAAAAGTTTGAATATTTTTTAGTATGTAGTACTTTTCATGTACTTTTGACGTGCATTAACAGTTTTCGCTAATTTTGGTTTTAAATGGTTTAAAAAATTGAAAAACTTAACATCGTGAAGTCCCATTTGCCGCTTCTTATAAAGGGACATGCCACTGTGAAGTACGATAAATAATTTGTTTGGCCAAAATAAAATATCCTATTGACTTTGGCCCTAGTTGGTCATCTCTCTGTGGTAGTAGGGCAAGGAAGTTTCCAGACCTGAAATCTCGTAAGATTCATGCCAAACTTGAACCACTACATTCTTGAGTCATTTTAGATTAGCCTACTCTTAGCCTGGACCAGTCTAGTATTTCCGTGTGGCAATAGGGTATTATGGGTATATTAATCAGGGAAAAAACACACAGTGGCAGAGCTAAGTATTTGAGACGATTTGTTTGTAAATCATATATTTGCCATAGACTAAGTTTGTCTAATAACAAGCTGATGCAGTGAGTTAAGGTAAACTGCAAAATACGTTCAGCTTAAGGTCAATTTTGTTTTGCTGGGAACATTTCCTTCGTCGAATGCCGGAAAGATACACAATCCACGCATGGCCACGCATGAAAAATTTCCATGTGCAAGCTGGTTTGGGAGACTTGTTTTAGATTAATTAAGAAAAATGCACGAAACTTGCCAACAGCAAATTTAAGGGTTGTACTATACAAAACGTCACTGCATACAAACTAAACACCAAATTTTTACACACAGCAAATTGTGCAATAATATGGTATTTTGCAACCTTCAAAATGTGCTGAATGATTTTTGAGAGTGTTTGAAATTGTGCATTATGCTGTTCAAGAATTTTATGGCATGATTTTTGTTTCAAAGATTGACTTCTCCACTTAACGTAGTATTTTTAGTTTGTTGAAAAAAGTTAAATAGCATAAATAAAATTGTGTTGCAAATTTAAATGCCGCATTGAAAAGTTTTAAAAGAAAGTGCTTCTAATTTAGCACTATCTGTAAGACTTTGGTAATAACACATTCTGGTATTTCTGGAAAACTTCACTTGAAGCTTTGAATAATTCCGAGAATGCAATATTGCTGAACAATATTTAGTTAATTAATTGTATGTTGCCTGGTACATACATTTTTGTAAAAATTCCTGTATTTCAACATAAACCCTAACATAATTTTATGTTTTTAGATCTCTATCCGCTCCATTTGTACGAGGAAATAAAAAAAGCTACCAGCAAAGTGAAACCTGTAAAATGTATGTGCAGCGTGGCCAATGGCAAAAAGTGCTATGACGACATATGTCCTAACGTAAGAAATCAAGTTGAGTGTGACACATCATTTTGCGGAAAACAATGTAAAAATCAACGTATCCGGAGAGGGTTTAAAGATGCTCCTACATATAAAAAACTTGTATCAAAAGAAATTGGACTTGGTGTTTATGCCAGACAAATAATACAAGAAGGGGACATAATATGCGAGTACTTTGGTGCTTTAAAAACAAAAGCGCGATACGAATTTGAGCAACGGAAATCAAAAAGTTTGTTTGGAATTATACTAGATTCTGGCTATGTTCTTGATGGACTGGAAATAGATTCAACAGGTGTCATATAAACACAATTTAGAACCAATTATAAAATTGGTTATGTAAAATTAATAATGGTTCTCAACTCTAATTCATAGGGCCGATATGTGAATCCCGGGTGCGTGGTTAACTCAGAGATACAAGAATGGGTTTCTGACGGCTTTCCACATATTCTTATTGTGGCATTGCACAAAATCATGGAACGGGAGCAGATATTATATGACTATAAATTACAAGTTGACAGGGGACAGAAAAAATTTGTAAAATTAAATCGACTCCACGTGCACATGATATTTTGAAGATGGTTCTTTTAATGTCATTTTTGTTATTTTTTAGAAATGCAAATGCGGGAAACGTGAATGCGCAGAAAACTCATACGTTAAACTCCTTGATTGCAAACCGAAGATACACAAACAAAAATTTAAATGCTTGGAATGTGGAAGGTATGTAGCCTAAAGTATGTTTTAATTTTTTTAAAGTTTAACAATGCAACGCTTTGTCTTGATATGACAGAGAGTTTGACTTACGGTGGAGATTAAAGCAACACTCCTTTGTGCATTTGAAACAACAAGAAAAATGCCACGTTTGCAACAAGTGCGGAAAGTGAGTTGATATTTCACGAATTTCATGTTAATAGCAATTCACATTCCTACGTTTTAATCCCTTATTTCAATTTTTCGTTGTATTTCATGATTAATGAAGAAAGTTTCCAACTAAAGCAAGGCTGGAAAACCATGTTTTATCCCACGGCAGAAAGCAGTTTAAATGTCCAGCATGTGAACTGTAAGTTCTCATATCTATATGAATTTCATCGTTTTTATCAACTTTAATTTCAGACTTATGAAATGTTGTAATTTAGAAAGTTTCATCGCCCAAATTATCTTCGAGTTCATCTCCATACCCATGATGAAGGAGTTGTCAATATGTTTGTATGTAAGGATTGTGGCCGGTGAGTACTTATTTCGATATTAAAACTATAACTGGCGATACAATGTTTGATTAATACGTTTGCTCCCTTCAGTGAGTACGCCTCAAAACAAGAACTTAATGCACACAAAATTAGACACAAACGGAAAGTTAAAAGGCCATTCAAATGCAGCAAGTGTTCAAGGTAATTGCCCAAACGCTGTTTACTAATTTGTACTATGAGTGAAACATTCAAGATAAAATTTGTTTTTCTAGAGTTTTCGAAAAAGCTTTGTATTTGACATGTCATTTAAAAGTCCATGACAACATTTGTCAAATTTGCAAACAGTAAGTACCCTCGGTTTCTTCTGTTTGCATATGTCTTGTCATGCATAAAATTGTTTGTTTCTGTTACAGATCATTTCTGACTAAAGGAAAAATGACTCGTCACCAATGGAAGGTTCACCCAGACGTAAAACAATTTATGTGTGACATATGCGATAAACATTTTGCACGAAAAAAATATTTAACGCAACATCTCAAGCTGCACTAGATGGATAAGATTGCATGCAATGTTTGTAGAAAGTAAGCTGTAGCACAACAATTTTTAAAAAGGTAACTATGTACTTGTTCCATTGGTAATGGTTTTTTAATTTGAGTAGTTGCCAATGCCACTTCAAGTAATTTAAGGCGGCACAGCAAAATTCACAGTCGAAGAGAAAACAGTCGTGCTTCATTAAAAACGTGAAAGATGGGACTTTTTGCCAGAAAACATACCTTTCACCGTTCCACATGCGACATCATATTGGAACGAAACATTAACATGCTAATTACATTAATCGTTTCTTTAAAATATATTAATATAATATAAAATGTTAACAGATCACAGGATTTATTAAAAATTATCCATGTTTCTAAGTAGTGTTGAGGAATTACATTATCGACGACAAGGATCATGAAACTATCAGAATGAAAACCTTGTGTTAATGGAATCGCTATTTGATTCGTACGTTCCACATGAATAAGTATTTTTCAAAAACTTGTAATACGACTAAAGTCATCGCAAAGTTCTCTATGGAGGCGTTCCTAGGCTAATCTGTTGAAAAGTGTATAATAAAGTTGGTATACATAACTCTTAAAACAAAGTTGTGATAAAATTTTTTTAAATGTGAAATTTCAATAGTTCTAAGGTTTTATGGAGATATTTTAATGACATTTAAGAACTTACCCGATTTGACTTACAATTTTATAAGAAATTGTATACAGTACGTAACACAATATTATGCATTTTAAAGATATTTATTTTATCTTTAAACTTTTACGTAATAATATAACCATCTGTTACACACAAATTCACAAAAGGTGATTAAAATCAAAAGCACTGTCATGGAACTGAACAAGGTTTCCTGGCAGCTAAAGTAAGGTTAAACTTGTTTTATCGGATATATCTCGTTGTGTGAGCAAGTACTGAAAACCAGTTTCAGGCAACAACTTTTCTTTCATTGTTCAGCAATTACTCAACCATTTCAAGAATAAATTAAATAGTAGATATGTTAGTCAATGTGGAATTATTGTGGACAAGCACATAAGTTCTAAATATTTTAATATAAATTTAACACTTAAATTTAATTGAATTTTCTTGGTGTGTTCAGTTTAACGTTTCGCTCAAGCTGATTATGTTTTCCATGACTATATGTGCAAATCTAGTTAAACCTCCACAAAACCAAGTTTTCGTTTCGTCGAATATATTTTGTTTTTTAAAAATTGCTATGCATTCTCATAAACGGATTAACTTTGGTTTAGTAAAAAACAGAAAAAAAAGTAAATGAGTAATGAATACTAAACCACGTAGATATAGTAAAGTAAAATATTTGCAAGAGGAACAACTTTGAAGAGCTGAGAACAGTAACAAAAGGTGTGGGTTGGTGTGGCACAGTGTGGCAGGAAGATCCCAAAGTTCATTTATCAACTTAGCACTACCACCAAAAACCTAGGTATATTTGGAATCCTCAAGCCATGAAGTATTCAATAAAAACTTAATGAGCTTTGACCCCACTGAGATTTTTTTCCCCGGAAATGAAAATTTTTTTGCCAAATTTTCAATAATAGTAATTTGCAAGTTAAAAAGAGAAGCTGCAAACCTGCTTCTATCCACTAAGTTTTAACTGTTATTGCAAAATCCAGGAATTACGACATTTGATTTTACGTATGTACTCATTTAAATGCCGCTTATATGCGTACGTGCGAAAATATGCAAAAACCTTATTTTACGTTTTCTCAGTACTTTGGAAACACAATGTTGCTTTTGCTTCATAAGTAATTAAATCCATATTTGAAATCGCGTCAAATGTAAATTGTCAAATCACTGATCTGTAACAAGTGTAAATGTTAAACGAACTCATAATTAGGTTCCAATGTACACGTTTGAAGAACAACCTGCTGCACATATTTGCCAATGCGTATTTGCGCACTAGAAAATCAAATTTACTTCAAAGGAATTACTTGCTTAGAAAATTATATAAACCATGCTCTTTTGTATCTTTCTAGCCGTATAAGGGGATGTATAACAAGTATTTAGATTCCTGTTGGAATTTTGTTGGGATTTGAAGGTCGAGGGATTTCTCGACTTCTCAAAGCAAAATTATCCGAAGGATGGTACGTGAATTTATTGCCTTCTGCATTTGCGGTATACGCAATACTTTGTTTCCCAAATTTAGCAGATTTGATTAGGTCGACCTTTCGGTATGCTTATATTGATTTTTTATGACTGCCTGACGGACGTCAGGGATATTGAAACCTGTTGTCTCACTAATGCGTAATTGCACACGATCAAATTCAATTCATGACTGATGCTTTATTTTGTGTGTTAGGGGTTACCTGAATTAATTCTTTTTCCTGACCTTTCGGTGTAAAGTAGTTTGCGTTTTCTTGGGTAACATCCTACAAATCAAGTGGTTTTTGATTGAGAGTTAATAGCCTGTCTGCGTTCACAATGGGATCCTTTCGATAATACTTCTGATTTGTATTGGGATACCCCAATTGCGAATTGTCTGTCACGTTTTCAGCTTGGTCACAATCGCAATTCGATACGTCCTGGTCGGGGCAATGTAACCTCTGTAGTGCGGTAGCACTGGTGGCTGGGCTTTTTGTAGATGGAATTCGGTTTCTCCTGTTGTGGTATTAAGTACTCTTGGTAGTAACTCTATTGACCTTTAAGGTGTACCTGGTCTGTTTATGGGTTGAGGCTGGGCTGTTGGTACACTTCACACCTCAAAATTTAATGCTGGTGCACCTTGAGGAACTGGTGTTAATGTTGCTCTTTCTTCACTATCACTTTCAATTTCTAACACCTTATTTTCACTTTTTTCCGTTTTTACTGGTTTCTTTGTCTATCTTGGAACCCAAATGCTCGGGCTCTTTACCCTGAATTATTTTGCTTTTTCTTTGTTGGTTCATTAGAGATCACTTTTTCAGTTACTGGGGTTACTAAATACAGTCACTTGGGTTACCAAAATGGTTGTGATATGGTTGAATGATTGGCTGATATATTTGGTCTGATTTGTTGGCAACGTGGGTTATGTAGCATAGACGCGACAATGAATTCATGGTGGCCTTCGGCACTTAAAATACTGTGCATGTTAAAAGTAGAGTAATTTGTTAAGCGTGTGTTTGAAAAAAGACATTTAAAAATTGCCAGTTTCGTTTTCTTAAGTCAAAATATCAAAATAAGGCAACAAAAATGCTTACAAGTTTATGTAAAATGTAAAAACGATTATAAACAACGCCCGATTTTTTTGATTGTCAATAATACATTGATAAAAACACTAAAAAACAAGTATTTCTATGGTGTACCAACCAGGCCTCTCCAATCAGCAACCCTTGATCTGGGATTGGTGATTAATGTAACTACTTAGGGGCGTATAATCTAACTTTAAATCTGGGTTTAAGTCGAGTTTAAACCCGGTTTTGAATTATTCTAATATGACAACTTTGGTTTAAACGTAAGTTAATCTAGAAAGATTATTTGAGCGAGATTAACTGATATTATGCAATCCGACACCCAAAACTGAAGTTAATCCAAAAGTTAGGATCGGTCAGGAGTGATCGTAAGCCAGTTTAGGCCTTACGCTTGCCTTTAAATATCGGATTAAATTAAATCTCACTTAATCTTGATCGCAGGATTAGCCCCAAATTTATGGAATTCGGATAAAATTTTGGATTCGACAAGATTAGTTAAATCCAGGGTTAGGAGTAAAGATACATTATACGCTTCTTAATCACCAGTCCCATTTCTGAATTTCTGCATTTAATCACAATGACTAATCCCAAAACTTAATCCCTGTTGAATCACTACAATTTACTTGAATATAACTCCTCGCTAAATAGCAGTGAACATTATAGATGTTTTTCTATATCACAAATAACATAAAATGCTTGGTTCTAATATATTGTTAATTAATTAAGCCTTGGTAGAGCTTGTATTTAAAATGATGTAATGGCTTTTGATATATCATAGTAGTAAGGAATAGACGTTTTTAAGCCTTTATTCATTCACTTTGCACCCAGGGTGACAGCGTTTTGCGAAAAATAGGTATATATTAACTTAAGAGCATAAAAAAGGAGCGTCACCGCATGAAAAATAGAAAGGAATATTGTATTTAACCTCTAAAATACAGATCTAGAGACTTTAAGTTTTAAACCTCGCAATAATGAAACTGCAACATAAGTATATGTTCTCATGCAATGTTTTGCTACAGAAAGTCGCCATATTTCTTGAAAATTTGCTTCATATTATTGTATTCATCAGTTAAATAATTTTCCATCTCCTTTCTGTAATTAGACATTTAGAAGCCTCACATGTAGCGTTGATTTCTGCAAGCTAATATGCTTCTGTAAATCTCTTCTCTGTGGCTTTTTTCGAACAAGTTCAGGCATCGATTGCCATCATTTGTTAGCTCATCTAGTTTATATCACACTTGGAGTAATTACGTAACTGAGCATATTGAAGCTTGTATTGAGATTGTAATATTTGTCTGTGGGTCCTTGTGTGCGTTTGTGTGAGCACGATACAGGTCAGGCGGTTTTTTAAAATCACACCAAATTTAGTACAGTGATTCAATGGATTATCGGAGAGAACCCTGTTGATTCGGTCGTCCTCCTGGGGTTATATAAGAAGGTAACCTTCCCTGATCATAAAACTTGTCTGAATCACCTAAAATTGTCACAGTAATTTACTGGGTTATGGGAATTAACCCTACTGATTTTGGGCCTATTTTGTTATATCATTGGGTGACAGGGCGGGAGAAGTCAGAAAATCAGACAAGTAGATACGTACAACTCAGCTTCGTATTTGAAATGAATATTAAACCGGTTTATTTGAAGTTTTTCTTAACTTACCTATAAATCAAATCTATGAACTCATTTAGCTCATGGTTTATGAAGCACTTAGCCTTGTTAAAAGCCCATTTAGCCTTATTTAAAGCCCAATTAGCCTCGCTAAAATCCCATTTAGCCTTATTTAAAGCCCAATTAGCCTTGTTAAAAGCCCATTTAACCTTTTTAAAAGCCCATTTAGCCTTGTTAAAAGCCCATTTAGCCTTGTTAAAAGCCCATTTAGCCTTGTTAAAAGCCCATTTAGCCTTGTTAAAAGCCCATTTAGCCTTGTTAAAAGCCCACTTAGCCTTGTTAAAAGCCCATTTAGCCTTGTTAAAAGCCCATTTAGCCTTGTTAAAAGCTCATTTAGTCTTGTTAAAAGCCCATTTAGCCTTGTTAAAAGCCCATTTAGCCTTGTTAAAAGCTCATTTAGTCTTGTTAAAAGCCCACTTAGCATTGCTAAAAACCCATTTAGTCTTGCTAAAAGCCCTCTAGCCTTGTTTAAAACCAGCACCGTGGTGGCACAAAGCGCTAATCATGCACTCTGCGGCTACTTCGCTCGGGTTCAATCTCAGGCTGGAACAATAAGCATGTGCTGCTTCTCGTATATGAGATTTATTCCTGCAGTTGTGAATGTGACTTCGTTATCGATGGTTACTTTTCGATTTGTGCTTTATGAAAATCTCTGTATTGCGATAGGTGCTTTATGACTTTTCTCACAAAACTCAATAGGTGCTATATGACTTTTCTCAGAAATTACGATTGGTGCCATATGAAACTTTGGGGCGAAATGAGATAAGATATAGAAAAAATCCACGAGAAAATTACGATCATTTTGGTACCAAAATCTCATATCACCCCATGCAAAATGCATATGGCACCTATCGAAATTTGTGAGAAAAGTCATATAGCACCTATCTTAATATAACGATTTTCATAAAGCACCAATCGAAAAGTAACCATCGTTATCTTATGATACGATGCCTGATACTGGTAATCCTTGTGAGATTGAGCATTGTTATTGATTTGTATACTTGCAATTTTCATAATACTTCCCGTAAAAAGCAGCACCGTGTATAAAACTGGGAGAATCTGCAAAAATTGTAATATGGATTACGCGGCTGGGTCCTAACTATTAGGGGATTCCTTCCCAAATTACATACATACATACATACATACATACATACAACCTTGTTTCAAGTTCTTTAGCCTTCTGGGAAGACATTTAGCCTTCACATTTGGATTCACAAATACTAAATAACAATTCAAAGTATTGGCAACAATGTTGTGCACCCTGACACAAATGTCGGAATACTTACCATAGTCTACTTAATGAGCTTGGTTTAAATTGCAACAGCCTTGGAATATTCTGTCGCAACTACACTAAACTAAAGGAATTACCATATTATTTTGCTTTGAAGCTGACGAAAATCAAAATCCTACTAACCAAGCCTTTATATTATTTATTTTAACTTTGCTGATGGAGTATCGGATTCCATAACAGCTAAAGTTTTGTCACAATGTTGCGTTAAATATCAATACTATTTTCAATGTAGCAAACTTATGTATGCATTAGAATCTACATATTGTGGCAAAGTAACTAAGTCTCATGGAATCTCAACTCAAGTTTTGGTATAGTAATGCATAGTACTAATTTCTTGGAAAGCCGAAAAACATTTCATAATACGTACTAAAGAACATTCAGGGGATCATTGGATAGCTCTAATTTCAATAAACAATTTGCTTTATGACGAATTTGATGGGTACAGAAATTCCATAAGAACGTGTAATAATTTGTTTCAAACCCTAATAATAAGAAACCATGATAAGCCATTGAAAGATGCTCGCTGCCAAAACTAACTGAAAATACACATTAACCGTGTTCTTAACACAATCAATCATACAAAAATGGTGTCCTGTGAGCCTGATTTTATATTTGGGAGCACAGTTAGCCTAGTTAGGAGGTCATTTAAACTAAGATAGAGTCCATTTAGTCCTAAACAAAACCCACTTCGCCTGGTTTTTAGGCTATTTAGAATAAGTTAGAGCCCACTTAGTCCTAATCAAAGCCCATTTAGCATGGTTTAAAGCCAGTTGGTCTGATTAAAAGGTCAAAAATAAAGTTAACGGATGGGCATGCGAACATGATATCTTGATTATCTGTTCTATAGAAGCAGCAAACTCAGCAACCGGAAATCATTGAATTAGGACTTGAAAACGTCAATCTCCTACCACTATAAAACGTCGCTTTATCAATACACCCGTAGTAAGTTCTAAGAACTATTGGTGCAACATGAGTATAATGAGGCTAATAATAATACAACTGCTACTACTAATGATATTACATACAATAAAAAGTTAAATATACATTATATCGTGGTTTCAGAAACATTGTTTTTTCACCAAAGTCACTCTCTTATGGCAATTATTGCAATGAATCCAGTCAAAAGCAAACATTAGGGTAATCAGCACAATTAAATCTTCAATATCAGTCAGAAATTGGCATGACTAGGTAAAACATATTTGCTGAATATGAATAACGTTTTATTTTGAGTATAGCAGGGATGTACAAAGTGCACAGTTTTTCAAAAGCGAGAACAATCATTGTTCTTCCTTATTTCGACTTTGGTTTTTGTAAAACATTTACTTTCTAAGCTTGCTGCGTATTGACCCGCGAATGTTTCAACTAAAAATCATATTGAGTTTCATGATTTATTTTGTGTGTCAATTATGTCGACAAAATGCTCAAGAGTGATGTAGTTGAATCCCAAAACGACCATTACCTATGTCGTTAATGGATATTTTATATTTGATTTCTTTTGCTGAATTGATAGCTCCTGAACAATTTACTGAATGCATAGTATTTGAGCAACGCTAAATTGCAAGGTGAACAATTGTTGCTAATACGCTCTCTTTGTGGTCACTTAACTTTTTGGTTGAAACACGTCAACTAGATTTTAACTAGTGTCGAGATAAAAGTAACACAATAACCCATGTTAAATCGAGCTGACCTGCGGAAATTATGGATGTTTCAAATTTCTTTCTGAATACTTAGCGCCGTAGGAATGCAATAACGATTAATCCAAAACTTCGGCTATCTTCATATAAATTTATATGATTGGAAGAACAGTTTATAACATAAACATAGAAAAGTATAATTGTAATTGCCCTGTTAGTTTTAACTGCAAATATCAACTTTTCGAAATACGTACCGGACTTGGTTGTATCTGAGTTTGGTACTTTAAACTGACTAATGTTGATGGTGTTGCTGTTATGCCCGAATTTTGTTTTGCAAAAAGGATAATATTATGTTTGTCACAATTTCAATTAAGATTGACCGGAAAATTAAAATTATAATTAACTTTCAGTTGTTTTATGTCACAAATAGTTCCTTCACTCCTATTTTTAGTTGAATATAACCAAATGTTTTTCTAATATTATGACAAATGGTCTCCCCTCCCGTGTCTGCCGTTAACCTGTTTTTCAGATAGTACGATAAAAAATAGAATCATAGTACTGGTTATGAGTTATTTATATACTTCTTTAAAGAAGTACTTAAACCACCCGTAGTTTTTAAATTCTAAGCCACAGTGTTGTTTATTTTGGCAAAATATAATGGTCTTAGAGGCAAAACACAAGTTACAAATTACATGAATTACAAATTTAATTATTTACAAAGTCTCAAATTACAAATATTTTTTACCTAAATACATAAATTACAAGAACTCAAACCAACATTTTTGAGCACAACTAAATAAAACCGATTACTCTTTTTAAAAACCTTTCAAATGAATTTCAAATTTTACGTAAATGAGCACACAGGAAAAGTGTGAATCTTAAAGAAATATCATTTATCAGTAAGGAAGCTTTTCATGAATGTTGCGAGAGCAAAAGTAGGATTTTGAAAGCCGTCAGCTTTCTGATAAAGTTAGAAAGATTTTAAAGAATCCCATTGGAAGATGTGAAAGGTTTAAAAGTTGAATTCACCATTTAGTTAGAAAGAAAATGGTAAGTAGACAAAATGCGGATAGCACAAGATGAACTTTTTTTAGTCACGTTTATCTACCTTGCGTCTGAGCCTAAACCTCAACCTATATTTAAACCTTCTGCTCCAGAAAGCCAGACAAACCCTGCCGCAAAATCCACTACGACCAGTATAGACTATGGATGAAATGCAATGATGATACCAAACTAGATAGACTGAATTGTTGTGACAGGAAAATAAAATTTTTTTTCTGACCTTTCGAAAGCACAAAAACTTATAGGAGTTGCTCCAAAGTTGTAGTTACCTCAATGTACATGCAGAAGTTTACCAAAAGTTATAAGTTGGTTCACCTTTATCTGTCCGTTTTTAGCATGAAATTTTGGTAACTCTAAGGTCGAATCAAAAAGCAAGGAATATTGAAGGATGCAAGTACTTTTCAGGTTTAATTTGAACTGAAAAGTGTTCTATGAAATACATTTCTAGGGGATAACATAAACTTTTATTTTACAACTTAACTGATTACAACGACCAAAACACAATATGGAAAAGAAAATCCAGAAATTGCATCTGACAACAGTTTCCATTAAAAATAATTAGAACCGTTAGACTACCTGAAATGTATAATTCATAATTGTAACCTTTTTTCCAAACTTGTATTGTATTTTCAGTCAGCTAATCTAAAACTGTAGATAATTGTCAAACACAGTACTAACTTTAGTTGAAGGTATACTAAACGTTGTTGCACTATAATTTATTGAGACTTCCAATATGTTACTACTCTCATGTTTGTTATCTAGTTACCCTAAAGAAGATCACAGTAGTGGTCGAAAGCTTGACGTTAATAAAAATCACCTTCCTCAAATACAGTTTATCATCATTTCAATAAATATGGATGGAGGATGAACCAGGATCTTCAAACTCCAAAACATAAATAATTGTTATATATCGAGGGACCTTTCAAGATATATGTGCATCGTAAGGGAAAATTGGAATGACAACATAATAAGAACCGCCATTAAATTCTCTACATTTCCTTACCCTTATCATATGATTTTCATTGAGAATCTGCATTGAAAATTGCAGTGGATTATTGAATATACAAGCTTTGTTCTCTACAAGTCAATTTTATTTCCTCATCTCATCTCTACAAGGAATTAAGAAGCATGCGTTTTTTCAATATACTTATGGTCACGAATTCATAATCATGAATGTAAAATCATCATAACATGTAAAACATAATGTAACAAAACAATATCGGTGGTGTAAGATGCAAAAGTGTTAAGTTGCTATCCCTTGAACAATAAGCTGCTTATCTTTGACAAAATTAGTAGACGACACTACAAAAATGTAAACCAAGAGAGCACTACAAGAGTTCTACACCTCTTTGCATTGTGTTTATCATAAATACTGGTTTTAGTTGCCATTGCTTTATTGTTGTTGATGACTATATTAATATTATAATTGAATAATCTATCGAGAAAATCACATGTATGATATAAATAATACTAAATAAAATCATCAAACATCTATTACTCTTAGAAGGCATTTTATGCATTCATACGATTTCTAAACATAACTAAATTATTTTATGTAAATGCACGTTTAAAACTATTAGCCAATGAATTTCCTGTTTTAAAAAATATGTCATTGGTGAAGAAAATCATTTTCCATTCCAGTATCTCTGTCCATTAAATGCGGTCACCTTCATACAAAATTGTTCTGGTAGGTATACATCACGTACGAATGATGAAAGCGGATGTGAAAAGGTATAGATAAAACATGACACGATAAATTGATGTCGTGTCGGTATCGTGCCGGCAAAGGACTTCACAATCTTGGCAGTGCAAGAAATGTTTCATACACGGCATGCTAAAACACCAAACGTGTGCGTTTGACAAATGTTTGTTTTTGCTGAATGTTTACGCCACACTCGAGCAAGACTACACCATGTGCCTATTACTATTACTACAAAGACATTCTTCTCAAAAGGTTTGTCACTTTGACAACAAAGAAGTGCTTCCTCCAACTATACGTTAAACTAAAAACATGAAGAAAACAAAGAAACGTTTCGAAACCTGAAGTCATATTTACAATCATCGGCATCTTTAATTTCAAAGTATATTTGTCACAAACTTATTGTGTCTAGAAGCAATTGTTAATACACGGACAATCGTATCGAGATAAGAAGCTTGCCGTGCGTAATTCACAAAGAAAAAAATATAATCATGCAATATAATATAGTATTGTCGTCGAATCCAAGTCCCTCAAAACAGCATTTAAGACGATATCATTTGATGAACTCCGTGATTGGTGCTGGATAGCCCAGTGCACACACTCACTTCAATGCAACTGACACATCTGAGGAAAGAATAGCAATCAATGTGCTTGCTTCCCCAACTTTCCCCAATGCTATTTGTGCCGACATTTTAGAAGAATATAACTGTACTAATACGCGTATGTTTTTGTAGTAATAGCAACATTGCTGTATGTGAGATATGCTTGAATGCATGAATAAGTACTTATAGGAAAATAGTTGTAAAGGGATAGTTACTCAATTGTAACAACATAGTATACTAATTAAGCGATACTTCAACTGTAACTAACTTCTGGAACTCCTATTGTTATTGCTTATCTTCACCAGATTAATTGCTAAGGCGTTTACTTTGTTATCACCCGGAATTCTACTTAAGTGTATTAATTTTTACGCATGATTGTATGTCTTATCTTTTATACTACAAAAACACTGTAAACGTTAACTTATTATCATGCTTATTCTAGATAATTCCTTAGATCTCATCATTAGTTAGCTAACAGTATAAATACCACTATTATTTATTTATTTTCATTA
Source organism: Entomobrya proxima (assembly GCA_029691765.1). NCBI lineage: Eukaryota > Metazoa > Arthropoda > Collembola > Entomobryomorpha > Entomobryidae > Entomobrya > Entomobrya proxima. The sequence continues at coordinate 49,266,207 of CM056170.1, forward strand.
CATCCATCTCACATTGCCCCAGGAACATTATAAGTCCTCAAAACTCATAAGGGTCAATTACATAACAATAAGCGCGAACAAAACCAAGTTGTTGACTTATATCATACTTGATCATATGAGCTATTGCAAACAAGGTGTTGTTCAATACAGTTTACACTGCCTCTTGCTATTAAAATAAGATTATTTTGGGAACGTAGAGTATTTCTTAATAATAGTGGGAATGTTCTCTTAAAGCTCTTATAAGAAATCGAATCCTATCCTTTCACTGACTGAATCATTATCAGTCAAGCAAAGTTTATATTGTAATTGCGTCGCGGATGTGACGTACACGCGCTTATGAAGTAAACTAAACGCCTGAAAAACAGTGTCCAATGTATTTGCATTCGTTCTAACCAAGTTTCCTTTCGTTTTGTTCTCACAAAATTGCATTTCAGTTCACAAACTACCATAAGCCCAAAAATCCGATGATTTCCGGATTTTTAATTGACTTATAAATTCATGCATTTTTGTAAAAAATGGAAAATGTTACTTATAACGTGATAATAAAATTTCTGGCATTTAGTTTGTTTGTTTGTTTTACACCACTAGCTAAGTCCCGTCTTGAGTCGTTATGCTGGCTGAACGTTTTTTTTCTAAACAAAGATTCGTTTAATATATGCCGATCACTGAGGATTGAACTCGGATCAAGGCAGCCTCAGTAGTATCGTGATAGCCACTGGGCTATGCCGGCTCGGTGGTAATTTAGTATCCTACGTCAACACATATGAAAGCAGGGATCAAAGGAAAAATGTTATATGCAGATAATGGAGATAAATTGTGCGTGACGCATGATTCTAAATCCATTTTAACGAAAACGAGGAATCTGCAATCAAATTATTAGCATTCGAATCGAAATGCAGTTCATTAAAGGGCAGAAGTAGCGGGTCCAATCTGTCATTATATTTATTTGGTCAGTTTCAAAAAAACCACAAACATAAGGACCATTCTACACGAGGACAAAAAACTGTATTTGTACTTAATCAGACTCTAAACTCCTCGAATAAAAATTACACATTATGATACCACTTTAACCATAATAATTCAATGTGTTTATGATATTTTTAATACCGTTACCAAATCCCCCTTTTATACGCACCAATACATGTTTTTGACTTGTTGATGATCTTTGTTTTGTTGATAATTAAAATTGTTTAGAGCAATATGTTTCAATAAAAATAATATTGTTGAAGAAATTTTTTAAAATTATAAACAAATTTCTTTGCAAATCTGGTTGCATATTTTCACAAACTTTCAAATGTTACTAAAATGCTACAAAAACCTAGTTTGGTATCTAAAAACAATTTCATAGCATCAGAGCATGTACTTCGTTTACTTTGTTCAGCTAGAGAAAATTCACATGAGCTCATGTTCAACCATAAAGTTTACAGCAGAAGCAGAGACAGCCCGAAGGATCAAATTGTCCCAAAAATTATTCTCAGAAAAGAAACAAAAAAACTAGATTAGGCTATCAAAAGAGATTGCTAAACCCTCTTAAATGTTTGACCAATTATCCATTATAAAAGTCAAAGTACATGAGTCAGTAAATTGAGCAAATTATTCGTACCATTTTTAAGTCGATTTCAATGTCAGACTAGAATTCGAGGCGGTGAATGGTTTCAATTTAGGTTTATAAATTTTAAATTATTTAATAGATATTCTAATTGCTAAACTACTTAGTCATACAGTGTGCTAAAGAGCATTAATATTGGGGTCTATTATTTTGGCAGAAAACCGTAAGGTATATGGTTAGCAGCCAGCACACCCGAACCAGTTAGGACGTAGTTCATAAATTTCGAGGAGAGATAATGCGGGGGTAAAAGGTGGGGAAGGAGGAGGATTTTCCGGGATTTATTATGAACGGTATGATTCCCGATTTAGAATGGCTTGTTAGGGAGTAAATGGATAATAATGCATTTTGAAGATTAGTCATAGTCACGGAGATGTATGCTTTGAAACGTTATATTAAAAAGCTAAAGTTAAGTGAGTTTGGTTTTTGTAGCATCGATTTTTTTGTGAGGAGCAGTTTGAAACCCTCACCGCAAACCTGGTCATTTGCTTTGTTTTGGATTGGAAATGTCTAAGCACCATCCCCCCAAGAGACTTTGTATTTAAGGGAAGCCTTTCCAGGGCAGTGATGTAACGCTGGATCCATCGCACCGCACACCGTACACTATCAAACCTTCGCACCTTGGCAAAGTTCGTCCCAACCCAAACCTAACCGCACATAGCTCATGAAAATACTTCAGCCGAACCGCACCGATCTCGTTTTTTCAACGAATCAAATGATCAAAGCAGTGTTTTGCTAAATATTGCATTAGGTTGCACTTTACATAACTCTTAGCCCAGTTAAGACGATGTAATTGTTACTGTCAGCTGATCAGTAAAGCGTACAAAACGTCTACTTTATATTTATGTTCATGTGATGTGGTCACACGTCGGTGGATGAATGCAAGTAACAATGTAACAGACAGGTCTTATAGCGTATTACAACACCAAATAACATTTTTTGCATTCCATACTTTCAACTGAAAACTAAGTGAATTTTTGTAGCATCGTGTTCGTAAATTTTAGATATATCATGCAACTGTCGGACCGACCTGCTACTAATTTTCTATTCCTTTTCGAACCGCACTCAATTCGAACCCGAACCTATGATATGGCTCAGTCGAACCGCACCTAGTGCGTGTACAATCACATATTGTTCTAACGCTAGAACTTTTATTATTAAATTACTGAAACTATTATTATTAGATTATTAAAACTGCTGAAACCACAATTACCGTTCTTTAGTGGTCAGCTTTAGTCAGTTTAAAAAAATGTTGCAAAGTACGGAGTATTACAGCTTGAAAATACTAGAGCTCTATCACACTCGGAGCGTAGAACAGGGACTGGGCAAGGACGAATGGGTGCACTTTCATTTTATAATATTTTTCTGTACAGCTTTAACCCCAAAATTACACATCATGCCACATAGGTAGTCGTTAGACCACGATTTAGCATCTACAGACACGCCTACAGATCTCTGCCACACTATGTATCATCACATCACATTGGCTTATAGATTTTAAACTTAACTTGTTACAACGCATAATATTGGCTTAAAAATACAGATCCATTCATGCATACTGCTTGGTAAGTAAGTGCACACATTTCTAGAAAGAATAAAGATCACACGCATAAAAATACATTTTAAGATTCGTGAACACACATTTCTTGGTGTTTTAGGTCAAATAGGATTTTACAGATTACAAATAAATAGCCAAGGTTGCAGCATATATCACATTTTCATAACTGAACAAAGTAAAGGAAAAGTAGTCGCAATTTAAGAAAGAAGATGAACATGTTCTTAACAGTCGGGTTCGGTGCGTGTGCAGAGCGGCATATTTTCGAACACATAGTGCGGTCGAACTCAATTTTTACATCAGTGCCCCAGGGAAGCAAGCACCAGATCCAATTTTCTAAAGTAAATTAACTTTATTGCCAGTTAAGTTTGCATGAAATGAGCAGCAGAGTTATGACGGGAAGTGGCAGCACAATCAGTGCAAAACTGCGTGCACTTGGAGGAATGGCACTGTGAAAATTTGGAACTGCAGGTCAGTTTCTGCGGAATGTTGCATGTTAGATCGGCTAACGGATTGGTTAAATTAGTGATTGCATTTGGAAATGTAGTGGAATTTAAAAAAATGGCAAAAATGATAATATTATTGACCAATTTGACATGAGAGCCTAGCACGACCAGGAACGAGAACTTTCTGCTATACGACAGTGGACCTTCTCGCCATCGCATGATTATTTTTGGCACACAAAAAACTTGGATTTTATGAGTACATGTGAACATGCTGGTTTCATGGTTTGCTGACGATACTTTCAAAGTGGCTCTACAGTTGTTTTCACAGGTAACTTTGTATAAAAATTCTTATTAAATCTTAAATTTTATCTTAACTGTATGATTATCAGGAACTTAACTGAATTAATTATTTTGCATTAATACAGATATACACGATCCATGGCGTGAAGTACAGCAGTGTGATTCCAACCTTGTTTGTTTTATTGACTCAAAAGTCGGAAAACACTTACACAACGATGCTTCAGGTTGTAAACAATTTATGTCCAGCAGCAAATCCCACCTCAGTGTTGACAGATTTTGAGCTTGCCGCAATGAATGCTTTTAGAAACGTGTTTCCAAACATTACCTTGTCTGGCTGCTTTTTTCATTTTTGACAATGCCTATGGAGAAGGGTGCAGAGATTTAGTGACATGATAACATCTTACAAGGAGGACGCCGAATTTGCACTTAAAATTAGAATGCTGTCAGCGTTAGCTTTAGTCCCTCCTTCTGACGTTGTTACCGCATTTGAGACCCTGACAGAGGAACCGTTCTACTCATCAGCAACAAGCGTGACGGAACTAGTCAACTATTTTGAGGACACTTGGATTGGAAGGTGGTCGGCGCATTCAAAGGCTATCATTGTATCCAGTCCAGCGCTGGAATTTTTATCGAGTTTTGGATGACTTATCAAAAGCCATTAATAGTGTGGAAGGTTGTTTCAGGTATATGGGTGTGGGGGATGCTGTTGAAGATGATTACTCAGAAATATTTAGAGCCGGAATGCCAAATAAAAATAGACGATGGTAACAGGTAGAGCTGCTTCGTAATCATGCTTTTATTTTTGTCGGTGTGCGGTATTAATACCCCACACTGACTACATCATCCATAAAATTTCATCAGAATAGATGTTTACAAAAATCAATATTGTTTCTCGAATTATTTTAAGTTTTAACCAGTGTGGACGTGTGCCCATTACCCACGGGTTGGGTGACCCAGTAAAACCCGGGTTTTTGGGTACCCAGCCCACCTTGTTTTGAGAGTGGGTTTCGGGTAAAAGTGGGTTTTTAAAATTTTGTTCTTGAAAACCACTATTTTTGTAAATAATTTACCATTTTGCTGCATAGAATATCAAAATTTTCCAAAATATTCATAGTTTTTGCATTCCCTAATCATTTATTACCTGATATTCTTAATGAGCTACTGCCTTTTGGGGCGCCAAATTCTTGGCGGGTGCAGATTTTATTGCATGGTATTGTAATACCCACCCAAACCCAGAAATTCCCACTTTTACCCAAAAACCCAGATAAACCCGGGTGGGTTGGGTTTTTGTCAAAAACCCGCGGGTTTCGTCCACTCTGGTTTTAACAGATCAATAATTTGCGTGGGTGTTAGTGTGCATTGCGCATGGTGTGTGTTGGTGCTTGCCTGTAACTTACTAATTTGGTTATGTGGTGCATGCTTTAATGCTTCTGCTGGTGTAGTAGGTGACGGTGGAGCGTATGCTTTGCCCATGACTCTTGAAATCAGTTGCTTGAGATCCTCCTGACTGGGTCTTTGTTCAGGGGGAGTGGCAGGTGGTTCAGGGGTATTAACTGACACATCAATGGGTTCTTTGGTTTTGGATTCTGACTCCATGCTGCGGCGTAGTTGGTTATTGATTTAGGTAGGTATGGATTTGGTAGGTAGGTGAGTGAAAGGAAAAGGAGAGGTGTTAAGCGTGTGGGAGTTATTGGATGAATAATGGTGTTGCTTAGCTTAATCAAGTTGATGTTGCATGACCTTTGGCTTTGGTTGTGGGTTCTGCTTTCTTTGTTTTGTGCAAAGTCTGGTGCATACTAAGATGAGAATGGGGATTATCCGCGTCATGTATTGTGACTTTTGCTCTTGCTTTGTTCCAAGAGACGCTGTCAAAAAGCTTTAATGTTGTAGAATGCTTCATTTTCCAGTAGATAAGGAAGAGGATGGTCGCGATCGCAATTACCAAAATAGTTTCTATGCTTTCGAAGACAAAGCTCACTTCTTGTGTATTGGATAATGGAGCTGCGTGGCTTCTTGTAGTAGGTGCAGCCAATGTAGATGCTACCAGCGTTGCGGGATTCATGGTGCCTAATTTTTTGCAAAGTGCATAGATAATCGCGACGATGACTATGATGACGATGAGAATTAGGTATGACACCTTGGATCCAGAGTCTATGTGAGTAGGTATTTCATAGGGAATTGGAGCTGGGAGTGATAATAAAGTTGAATGTAGGTACTTCGTCTGTCCAAGTAAGTTTGAAGATAGTGGAGAAATTTGAGAAGAGGGAAGAGGGTGATAGTACTGTATCTTCAACTTTAGCAGACCATGCTTCAGGTAATAGATGAATGATGGATGCTTCCTCTTCTGTGTTTTCACATGGCCAGTCGGGTTCAATGTTATTTTGTGGGGTAGTTAATTGACATCCACACTTAAGTCGTACTTCGAGCATTTCATGAGCTCTAGTGTAGAAGTGGGAAATACTTGTAGTATTTGGACAGGATAGGGTGGTTTTTCCATAAATGTTGAGTATGCCAAAACGGTTGGGAGTAAATTGTATTACTCTTTCCAGGTTTGCGTCTAAGTGTGAGCAGCCGCATGCGCATGCGCCCTTGAGTTTAGAAATTGGCTGATTTCTGACTAGGGTGCCTGCTAGGCAGCACAGGTCGGTGGATGCTGTTGTGTGGTACTTAGAAACTTGGCAATATTGAGAACCGGTAGGATTGCAGCGGTCTTCGTGTTTTCCACTTAGAGGGAAGACTTCAGCCTGGTTTTTGATTATGGCATAGTGGTAGTTCAACAGTAAGGTGCACATGGATTTGTCATGGCGGAAAGGAATTGGAGTGAGGGCTACTAGCTGATAGTTGTTTCCTATGGTGATAATGGGAATCTTTATTCTGACTATTAGCTTGTCTGCGGTGATCCAGCATGAAGTGGTTTTCAGTGTGAAGTATGAGTGGATATCTCTGGGATTAATTACTACTGTTTGATTTTGTGTCTTCAGGAGCGAATTGAGATTCAGGATTTCTTTCTGTAGCGTTTCTGCGTTGATGAGTTCAATTGGAATGATGTTTTGTCGACAACTGGATATGGCTCTGGAGTACAGGTGGGTGATAGCGATTCTGTGCTGTGCTTTGGTTATCAGGGAGATGACTTCTTCTTCATTGTCAATGGCTTCTTGTAGTGTTTTAAGGATTTTCTCAGTTTTCATGTATTCGTTCCTGGTCTCGGTCATTTGCCTTTTGAGATATTTCTGCATTTCCATCGAATAGTTATTCAAGAGGGTTCGTCTTTGTACAGCGGCTCTGTGCTCTGCAAGTAGTTGAGTGCTGAGTTGACTGACTGATTGCTCTAGATTGTCTGTGCGTTGGCCAACGGCTCCTACCATACAACTAAGGTGGTCTTTTTCTCCAATTAAGTCGAAGAGTGCGCGTCTTTGGCGGGATGGGAGATCGTTTAGGGAAGGTAGGGACTGGTTAACCATGGTTAGGGTGTCTTCTGGAATCAAATGTACGTGGTTGGAGAGATCACACAAGGTACCTTTACATGAGTGTGTGGCTAGTAAATCCTCTGTCAAGTTGGGAAGAGGTATTTCGTACATCAGATTAGTTGCTTTCTCATAGAAGATTTTGGGAATTCGTTCAGTGTGGATTCCATTAGAGAGTCGGATCAAGGGTTCACCAGTGGTCTTAGAGAGTGCGGTGAGGAGTACAAGGAGGACAATACCGGGCCCTGGTATCATTTTGTGTACTTGAATTGCTTCCTTGGTCTAAGATTGTAAGATCGTGGAGTCCTGAAATTTGATGAATACAGATAGTGGAAATCTTCTACTTCTGCAGTGGGTGGCGGGGCGACTGAAGACTGGGAAGCTTGAGATGGGATGAATGGAAATCTGCAGACTGGCGGTATATACTGTATTTGTTCTGAGAATCGCACTTGCTTGATTTTCTTCTGTGGTTTCTGTAGACTCTGGGAAAACTGAGACTGGTTGTGAAGTGTTCTGAAGTTTTTGATGATGCGAGAATGGTTTCTGAAAACTGCTTCTGAGAGTTGCTGGGAGAACTTGGTCGTCTGTTGGACTTATTTTGACTGATGGCTGGTGCTGGCGCTCTGGGCTCTTTTATACTGGATTTTAAGGGAGAAACGTTGGTTGTAACGTTAGGATGAAGTGATCGATCTAATTGATCTGCTTCGATTGATGACTCATTTGACTTGGTTGTGGGGATCGATGATTGATTTCTGGGTAAGGCATCTGATGGGGGCTGACTGATTGATTGGCTGTTTGTCGATTGATCAACGATCGGTAGTCTTGGGATAAATGGCTTCAGCTTTTCTACATATACTGTCAGTTGTGTAGTCTTTCTGCCTTTGGTCATCTTGACTACGTAATTAACGTTGCCAGATTTCGAAATTACCTTGAATGGACCGTAGTAATGAAAGAATAGCTTCTTGCTTTTGCCTCAAACGTTTGGGTATCGGCGAACTAGTACAAGATCACCGATATTGTAGGTCTTCTGTTCGCGTTTCTGGTCAAGGTACTTAGCGTAGATCGTCTGCTTGTGTTCGAGTCTTGAGACTGCTAAGTTACGTGCGTGCTTTAACCTTTCTGCAAACTCTGCGACGATGAAATATTTGGGCAGGTCCAGGTGGATTTCAGCTGGAATGCGGGGCTCTCGGCCGTAGATTAGGAAATGAGGACTGTACTGGTGTCCTTCGTGAATGGCAGAGTTCATTGCAAACTGGATATGAGTTAAGTTGGCGGACCAGTCATTCTTTTGGTTGTTGACATAGAAAGACATAGCGTCGTTTATGACAGCGTGCTGGCGTTCGCAGCAGCCTATTGACATTGCGTGGTGAGCAGTCGTAAAGATATGTTCAATTCCAAGAAGCTTAGTGAGTTCAGCCATTAGGAGACTTGTTAGGTTTGTTCCTAAGTCGGTGGAAATCTTTTCCGGAATTCCATGACGGAGAAAGATTCTAGTGGTTAGAAAGTTAGCAATTTCCTCTGAGGTGCCATTTCTTAAGGGAGCAAGTTCTATGTAACGGCTCATCACGTCAGTTACAGTAATTATGTATTTCTCGATCCATTTACTTGTATTGAATGGTCCCATGAGGTCTAATGCAATATGAGTGAATGGTCGTTCCGGAATTGGGAATTTTTGAAGGAGGCCACTCGGTGTTTCCTTAGGAATTTTTCTCAATTGACACTTAGTGCAGGATTTGACATATTGGACAACGTCTTGCTTCATGTTAGGCCAGTAGAAACGGGAGGAGATTCGTCTCATGGTTTTGAAGATATCCATGTGTGCAGCTATGGCACTATCGTGACACTGTTCAAGGATTTTTGTCCGAAGACTGGGTGGAATGAATGGAACGGGTTCATGTAGCCTGGGGGAAGCGTAGAAAAGAACGTCGTTATTAATAAAGCAGTGCTTATGTCGGCCTTTAAGTCTATTCTGGAGACAGTCCAGCTTTATTTTTCGGATTTCTGAGTCAGCGTCTTGTAGGCTTCGAAGTTCGAAAAGGTTCACCATCAGAATTGGGAGATCGACAATGTTAGGATTCTCTGGGGGTGCTGGGTCGACCGGCTGTCTGGAAAGTGTGTCAGCGACAGCTTGTGCCCTGGCGGGTACGTGATGAAGTTCAATGTCATATTCTTGCAAGCTTAGAAGTAGGCGGGCTAATTTTGAGGGGAGGCGGTTCTCAGGACCCTTGTGAAGATAATGGCAGTGCGCTGTGGTCGGTGTAGACTTTGACAAGTCGGCCGAAGACGTAAGGTCTGAGTTTTTGGAGACTCCAGACGACAGCTAGTGTTTCTATCATGCTTATTGTGTACTTTGATTCAGCGGCGTTAAGGCAGCGGCTGACAAAACAGATTGGACGTTCTATTTTGTGTTGTACTAATAGTACTAAGGCAAGCGCCGATTCCGGTAGTACTTCCATCGCAGCGAAGGATTAGGGGATCGCCGGGTCGATAGATGGCAAGGCATGGTGCGGAGGTCAATTTGTCCTTCATGAGCTGGCTTTAGCATAGTCTTTAACATGGGAGCTGGCTTTTGCATAGTCTTTAACATGGGAGCTGGCTTTTGCATAGTCTTTAACATGGGAGCTGGCTTTAGCATAGTCTTTAACATGGGAGCTGGCTTTAGCATTACCAATTTACCGGCAGTTGTCGTACCGGGAATTGTCGCGACCGGCGGTTTTCCACTGGCAATTGTCGTACCGACAATTGTCCTACCGGCAATTGTCATGGAACCAAAACACCAAGCACCCTCATTATTAATCATCTCCGAAATCATTCCTTGAATTAATAATTAAAATGTTATGTCCACTTACATTCCGACAAACACTTCAATTAACTTCCAAATCAAGCTCTTTCCCCTGATTTTCTACGTCTCCATTAACTTGGCTGGTCTCAGCGCTTACTCTAAACCCCGGTTCCATGACAATTTGGAGGTTAATGGAAGTGTTTGTCGGAATGTAAGTGGACATAACATTTTAATTATTAATTCAAGGAATGATTTCGGAGATGATTAATAATGAGGGTGCTTGGTTTTTGTGTAGCACCTGAAGTTCAGCATCCGCTCTTCTGGTGTAGTTTGAAAGTTTGGAGGAGTCATTCGTGTCTGCTTCGAAGGCAAGTACATGCAACCTAAGGCGCCCAAATTGCAGATGTTATAACAAATTCTCCACCTTTAAAATGGAGGGATGTATTAGTACTTTTGGGGAAGATAGGAAAGGACACGAGGGAAAGCGTTGGGAGATTCATATCGCCATGCCCCTCCATGGGTCCGTCGATTTCCCAATAATTTTATTTTTAACAAATTTGAAGAATTTAGAATTCAATTCGTTCAATACCCAACATAGAGCAACAGAACAAGGCTTCGTCCACTAATGACGTCACTTTAAAAAACCGATTTTTCGAGTGACCCACTGACCCCTTTCACTATTTTTTAACATTAGAGGTTTGGCCACTTAATATAGGCCGTCCCCTTTTGACCCGAGTGACTCACGGACCCCTAAAAGTGATGTTAATTGATGATGCCCAAGATTTTGGGGTACGATGGCTTGCTAGGGGTTTATTTTGTTACTTTGCTTCATATCACAATACTAGTCGTTACGTCGTTTTCACTAGGTTTTCAGATTAATAACATACAGATTCAATTCGAGGAACAATTTGGCATCTCGGACACAAGTCAAAATCACTTTTTGGAGAAAGCAATTTGAAGGCAACCGACAACCTCCAAAGCACTAATAGATTGAAGCTAGTACTCCACCATTGTCCATTGAAGTGGTTCAGCAAAATTCAACACAACATCGGAAGCGAAGTGGGCGTGCACAGATACTCCCGAGGAAGCTGAGGAAATCTAAGAGGAGATAAAGTTTGACTTACTAGTCAATGTGGATAAGGTAGTTCATGGGCATAAAACAAAGCTGGGCAACTTTGGAATGAAATGTGGGTTGGAAAACGGTGACTTCATGCAGGTTCTGAATGAGGAAGATAAAATGCGGACCATATTAAAGCCAAGATAAAGCAGCTCTTCTAAATAAAGAATTAATGACGATTCTTCTACAAAGATTTTATGCAATACCAGTTTGGGGGGGGAATAAGGAAAATGATGGGAATGCTGGGAAAGATATTATAGACCTTCGCTTTTTTGCTATGTGGGTTTTTTGGGCAAATATGTACAACGCTAGGGACACTAACCTGAAAGAAGGGCAGCTCGAGAAAACTAGCTTTGGTTCTCCTAGCCCATGAGAAAAAAAGAAGAGTAGAGGAGTATTATCAAGGTATCATTTAAAATAAGTTTAGTGGTTAGAGTTTTGTCTGTATGTAAAAAAGTATAGTTCAAAGCATACTACAACTTTCTGGGGACTAGATACGATAGACTACCTGATGGGCCGGCGTCCACAGCGATCTCTACTTGAAGCTTCCTTGGGCAAAGGTTGTTAGGAATGAATGATAGCAGGCTCTGTTCTGCTGAACACGCCAGCTAGGCTCTCAGTACAAGTTAAGTACCACTGCTACTCAAATTCCAGCACTCGTCAAACAGAACACATTTGCTACATGTGAGAACAATGAAGAAAGCTGAAATTTGAGTAGCAGTAATCGGTATTAATTGTAATATTGTTGTGTTTGATTTAAAATTAGGTACTCCCGAACGTTTCACTCATCGTTTATTGCAGACTCATTCAAATACGTTGTGTTACGTACTCATGAGGAGGATAAATTGGCTTGGAAAGAATAGTCATAAAATTGTCTTTGTTTAGAGTCTTAGATTCCCCATGTAAAATTAACGTGTATAGTTTCTTGCTTTCCTTATTCAAAGGATTGCAACGTGTTTTCTGTAAAAGTAGCAACGATCATCTCACTTGCAATGACCCCGCAGTCTTGGTACGCTGGAAAAGGGATAATACTACGGTCTTGTTATAGAATAATATTGTAATTAGTTTCTGTCAGCAAGCAAGAAACAAATTTTTGTTCACACAGCATCGTAAAATGGTTTTGCTATGCCCAACGTCGTTAACTGACTTCTTGTCATGTGTGGAAAATACGTGTGAAACAATTTCTGTGAATCAAATGGAAATTTTTTCATTATTCAAAACGAATTTACTTGCTATTAAATCGGATGTGGGCACATGTTTAAACATGTTAATAGGCCGGGAATTAGAACCAAAACACTGAAAAATCCCGTGAAATCCAAATTTTATAAATAAGCACTTAATATGAATGTGGTCGTGGAAAAAGTTGACATTTTAATTAATACTTCACACCCAGTTGCTATTGTTTCGCTCTGCTCAGTCGAAGATGGAAAGAAAACATTTAGAAATTGTCATCGTTTCAAGTCCTTCCATGAAAAAGTGTCAATTACTGATGACATTCCATCAAAAAATCAAAGAAGAAAAAAACGGACTCGAAAAAATCTCATCGGTAGAGTGCAATACAGAATTGAATGAACCATCCACTTCATCTGAAACAGAAAATACTGAGCTGGAGTCATCAGGCGACCTTGGACAAAGCTATAGTGAAGAAGATACGAAAGCATATAAGGAATCACTTTTATATCTTTGGCGTGTATCTGAAATCGAAGACAAAACCAAAGAATTATTTGCCGTTGGGAACCTTTACGGATATGAACATGCATGCATGCATGTTCCGGACATGCATTCCATTTCCGAGCTTATTGCCAACGAAAACCGTAGGCGTCTTATCGATCAAACTTGCATCTGTAAAACATTTATGTTAATCAATTGAAACCTCTCATGGAAACATTTGAACTAAACTTGCCCAATAAGTTCATTAAAAAGTTGAAGGCCATCACATACGAAATTATTAGACTTTGGAACGCGTATCAGCGGAGGATCGTGGGAGAGTACTATTGTCATCATGTTACGAAACTTCACGGAGAAAACGATGACTAAGCTAAAATACAGTATCTGATTAGTTGCCATTTTTGTGTAATATAGAATGTACGAATATAACTTCTTGATCTTATGTTGTATGAACAAGCAGAATAAAATATTGTTACTACCTAATTGATTGTATATATAATTATATGGTAACTGAATATGAATATGAAACAGAATATTGTAAAATGATGTTGTTAAAAAGACGGATATACATGTTTGTCAAAAATTGTAAAAATGTGTATTGATGCTACATAGGTCTCAGTCCTGAAAGAGTTTTTTTGGGATGACAAAAAATACATGATAAAATAAAATATGTTAATTGCCAATAAAATTGTTCTGATGTTTCATGTAAGATTTGTCACGAATGCTATTTGTTGTCTTGCTATATTAAAATCTGTACCATTCTGACTTTGGACACAAAAAAACATTTTATTATAAGTAAGTTGGTAGATAGAAAACTGAAAATAAACTAAACACATACATTGTATGATTCCAAACCGGTTTTATAATTCATTCTATATATCTTTTTGCGATCGGACTGGTAAAACATGGTGTCATACTAGCTCCGCTGGCCGTAAAACATTTTAAACACGGATTTGCATTCATGGTGTGATAAAACCGACGTTGTCGGGGGTGCAAATTATCTTTAATATATTATTAATATTTGAAAATTTGCTTACGATGCTTGCAAATACAACATACATACCTAATATTGTCGTGAGTATAAAGCTACGACACGACAAGCGAGAATTTTGTGAGTGCAAAAATGGCGACCCAAAAGATAGTCAAAGCCCTACGCAAGTTGTAAATCGCAAAAGGTTAGACCTGACAATGGTTACAAACTTTTAACATTATATTCATTTGCTGTTTGATTACCATAGCAGATAAGGAACATTGTGATGATAAAGGTAATCTAAGGTTGCACTTTTACTGCTTCCAGTGGATTTTTGGCAAACTATATTGAAGTTGTCCCGATGTAAATAGTATTTTCCCAAGTTTAGCTGTTAACTGCGGTATGCTTGTGTGGTATTAAGGATAGGGTAAATCAGGAGGAAGGAGTCACAAACAGAGATAAAGTTTGGATGAATTTCGCCAACTTCATGTAAACGGAATAACGCTGGAAACGACAACAAATTTAAATCAGACACTAAAATCAAATTATAAAAATGTATGTGTTTGACACGGTTTTGCTTTTAATATTGCATCAGCTAAAATTTGTACGTATGAATCCTTATAATCAAAACGCTGGTTTAAAGGAACACTCAGAAACGATAACGACTTGGATTTCAGCCAATCTTGATATTATACTCCTTGGTTTATGAAATCTATGAAAGCTTTATACGTTCAGGTGAGTATTTTGTTAAATCAACGCTTGAGCTCTTGCTTGTAATGTCTCGTTCATTCTAATGCAATCATTCTTATACTTTGCTTTTCCACTTTTAATTTACATGATTTTTTTAACCGGCCTGTTAAACGATGATTTTGCATTAAACCCAACACCTTTGAACATTTTTGAACCTGTGTACGACAACCAGAATCTCATGGGTGTGTGTGTGTACTTTATTTTTAAACTGCAATATGAATGCCCCCGGAAACGTAGTTAATTAGCACTTTTGCTGTTTCCTGATAATACTCGTTTTTAGTTTTAATACAGCCAGCAATATCAGGAATACAGAAACCACATGTAAGGAATCAGTATGTTGTCTATCTTCATGTTGTAATTGTAAGATATCATAAGATATAGAAGTAACGAAGAATCTGTTGTAGGCATGAAGGCTTTTTTAAGGAAGTCAATCGTTTTAGGCGCCATTCACTAACAGCGTCACAAAAAAGCGTTTCTTTTTGGACCACCGACTGACCCCTGTCACAATGCTGTTACATTTTTAATTTACCACTGACTCCACTTGTCATGTCACCTTAGGTTTCTTGAGGTCACCTTACACAAATTGGAACCTCAATTCTGAAGTTTGATTACGATGGTTTGTTTCACATTTTACAAGTTTCTTCTTACAAATTATTATATTTTTAAATACCAAGAAGTACGTGTGATTAAAAGTCAGTATTTTTCCGTAAAACTGAAGGATTATTAGCTCACTGCTTCAGCAGAGGAGCTATTGCAAATGTTGGTGTCCATGTACCCGTCTGTCTCTCCGTGGACTTTATTTTTACACCAGCCTAAATCGGCCCTAGACCAGGCTAAATAGGCTCTAGACCATGGTAAATCGGCTCTAGACCATGCTAAATCGGCTCTAAACCATGGTAAATCGGCTCTAAACCATGGTAAATCGGCTCTGGACCATGCTAAATCGGCTCTAGACCATTGTAGATCGCCTCTAGGCCATGCTAAATCGGCTCTAGACCATAGTAAATCGGCTCTAGACCATGGTAAATCGGCTCTGGACCATGCTAAATCGGCTCTAGACCATGCTAAATCGGCTCTAGACCATGCTAAATCGGCTCTAGACCATGCTAAATCGGCTCTAGACCATGGTAAATTGGCTCTAGACCATGCTAATTTGGCTCTAGACCATGCTGAATTGGCTCTTGACCAGGCTACAAAATTTAATTTTAGATGCTGTTGACCTTTATAAAGTAGACGCTGGATAATTATTCATAATGTAGCGATGGTCTGTTCCGGGTCCGTCCGTCGCCCCTAAAACGTCCCTTAGAATTGGAATTTTTGATTTTTTTTCTAAACGGTACCTCTCAACATGACCTCGCGCCATGTCCAAAAACATTTTCATAAAAAACACCAGAGGGCGCTAAACATTGTGTATAACTCCATTCCCTTTCTGGAATAGGTACCTCAGGTCCTACATCATCTATTGACACCCCAACTTTTCCCCAGCGCACGATCCCTGTCGGCCAAATTTAAAAACGCCGTAATTCTGACCCTTTCTGACTTCTTTGCCTCTATTGACACTTCAAGTTTTTAACAGCGCACGTGCTTTGGGGTTAAATTTAAAAACGTCATACCTCTGGTCCTTTAAGATATTTTGGAGTTCTGTTTTTTGGAATAGGTTACTTTGACCCAAGTGCATTTCGTTAGCTCGTTGGTTTTGAATTAAAATTTCTATGCGGCTACTTACTTCAACATTTACAAGGGTATTATCACAGGTGTCAAAACCCAGGCTAGCTAAGTTACATTGCAGTGCTTAAATTTGAAATTCGCAAATTTGCTAAATACAGAAAGCCAAACTAAACAGTTATTATTAGCTTTAGTACTGAAATTCTCAATCAGGAACAAAAAAATAACAATAATATATTATTTTGCATAAAAACTGCTTTCGAACGTTTGAGATACAAATATAACAAAACCACAAACAGGATAACCGTTTTTCTTTAGAGGAATTCAATAAGAGATATTTAAATTACTTCTGGTACGGTAGTGACGTCACTTTTGCCATTAGCCACCCACCCATCCATGTCACTAGTTGTCACTGTCAATGTCACAACCCACTGACTGACAATAAAATGTGACGTCCTTAGTGGATGGCGCCTTATGCTTGAAAATTTGTTTTAAAATTTAAGGGTCAAACGAGCCATTTTTAACTTAAAGGTATTAACATTTAACCCCAAATATACTCCAAATTGTATGCCCCCTTTATTTTATAGGTATTCTCTATTTTCAGAAATTCTTTGATACAGTTAACCTTCGCTCTAATCAAAATTGGGCACATGGGCTTATCTACTTGCCAAGGCACCTTGTCTATGCTTCCTAAAATATCTCGTAACAACTTCTGCATGAAAATCAAAGCTGGCTAGAAAATTATACAGGTAAAATTATTTAGATAAAAGGACCTGTATATTTTTAGCCACACAAAGCTGCTAAACGTAATAAAAGATACTTTGTACATAAAATTTTTTGTGGTCACCTGTCGTTTAGTACGTGCGGTCAGGTACCTCACCAAAACATTAAATATTACGTCAATAATATGGTTTTTAAACCAGGTAACAAAATCCAATTCACTAAAGTGTTGGCAGTAAACGTGAGTTTAAAACATGTTTAAAGTTTTTATTCCATTGCTTAATTTAAACTAGTCTACTTTATGTCAACTGCAAACGTTAGATTTTAATGTTATGGTCTTTAGTGTCAGAATATAAGCTGAAATAACATGTGTACCTAACCCAAAGCAATTTCTGTGAAGTACGGTATCCTGTATTTTTCTTCTTTCAATCATGTGCACAACACAATCTGAACATTTAAACAAGTTTCCTTTTCTTCTTGTCAGTGGTTTTATAACAAATGTATAATGTGAATGTTGTATGTAGCTGTAGTATCGAGAAGCACCATATAGCTATTTTAACAAATGATGATATATAAATTGTATAAATTGATAATCTGGTTCTCAGTTTAGTGCGAGCACACGACGCAATTATCAATCTAACCAATTTCCTCTCAAGGTGTTTCCTAAAATTTTGAAACGTCCTTTGTGAAATATTTCGTAATGAATATTTTCGTTCATACGAGGTTTTGGCTTGCCTTGCTTGCGTCTATTGGAAGCGTTCAAGCTTTGTGGAATCCAGCCTACTCTTTTAGCAACTATTTTCTTGGACCGTGGTTGCACGCAAATTTTTCAAGATTACATTCTGAATTCAAAAGTGAAAATCAGGGCGCTGTGCAAGTTTCTGTATCTAAAAATGTTCAAGACATATATCCAGACAATGTGTTTGCCACCGTTCTTGCCGAGGCTACACAGTATGTTAACTCAATTGAAGAGAATCGCAATCAATCATACTTTCGTGGAGCGAATGGACACGGATTGGAAGGACACAATTACTGCAAATTCACTCCGTTATCAGAGAGAATTAGACGCGTCTCTAATATTCATATAAGAGCTTACGAAATTCTCACTTCGCGATACAATATGGAAAGGGAAAAAGTTCTTCGCTACTTAAATTCCAAATTACCCAGAGAGTGCAGTACTAAAGTAAGCAAAACTCCATTTTGTGACATAAATGCGAGATATAGAAGCTACGACGGAACTTGCAACAATCACCAAAATCCTTACTGGGGAGCTTCCTATACAGCATTCAACCGTTTGCTACCTGCAGTTTATAACGATGGATGGAACGAGCCTAGGGGAGCCAAATCAAATGCTAGAGTTGTCAGTGTGCTCGTGCACTCAGACTACGTAAATCCGGATAAGAAATTGACAAACATGGTGGCCCAAGTAGGACAATTTTTGGATCACGATATAACGTAATGAATTTTTTAAATGGTTTGTATCCAAAAATCGTTCTCACAAGGCTGTGTTTTAAATATTTGTAAATTGGTATTCTTGTACAGTTTAACTCCTGAAGCTGATAGGCGTTGCTGCAGTTACGATTCTAGAGATTTGGACTGCTGGAACATTAATATACCAACGGACGATCCCTTTTTTTCCAAGTTACGAAACCCCAAGACGTGCATGGACTTTACTCGATCCACAGCCTACTGCTTTCCCAGTTTGACGGGCGTGCGAGAACAAATGAACATCATCACCGCTTTTGTTGATGCATCTCATATTTACGCTTCCGAAGAAGACAGAACAAACCTCCTTCGTTCTTTCCAGGGTGGCCGTCTCCGTGTAAATTCCCAAAATCCAAATTTTCTTCCTACCGTTGCTGAAGTAAAAGCAGAATTGCAACAAGATTTTGAGTTCATGGGTACATTTTTGGGAGGAGAACAACGTGTAAACGAGATGCCTGCACTGACTGTTATGCACACTCTTTTATTTCGTGAACACAACCGCCTGGCAGATCAAATCGTGACCATCAAGCCATACTGGAATGATGAAACTGTGTTTCAAGAAGCTCGCCGTCTTCTTATTGCCGAATGGCAAAATATTATATTTGGGGAATTTCTTCCAATTATCTTAGGAAATCAAGCGATGAACACATACGGCCTGACACTTGAGTCAAATAATTTATACTCCGATTACAACCCCAAAATGAACCCTACAATTTTTCATGCATTTGCTGATGCCGCATTCCGTTTCGGACACACTCTTATTAACGGGCTTATTCGTATGTTGAATGGCTTTCAAGACATTAGCAGCTACAGGATTCGTGATGCATTTTTCAACGATCAACAAATTTTAATGCACAATGGGAAGGGCTATGATTACATTCTAAGTGGACTTATGCAACAAAACGCCCAAACGTACGACCCGTTTGTTACGGAGGATGTCACCAATTTTTTGTTGCGAGAGAAACACCAAGATCACGGAGGTGACTTAATTGCCAGGAACATACAACGAGGAAGGGATCACGGACTGCCTAATTACAATGCATATAGACAATACTGCAGGCTCTCAGGCCTTTCAAACTCTTGGACTAACTGTCCCTCTAACATTCCTCATAGTACTTGGAAAGCCCTTCAAATAGTCTATGAGACTCCTCTTGACATTGACCTGTTCACTGGTGGGCTATCTGAAACTCCAGTTACCGGTGGTGTAACTGGAAGTACATTTAATTGTTTAAAAGCTTTACAGTTTCAGCGAATCAAGTTTGGCGACAGGTACTTCTTCACGCACAAATCAAACCCAGCTCCATTTAGCCCAGAACAGGTAACGGAACTAAGAAAGAGGACTCTAGGAGATGTGATGTGTGACAACAGTGATGTTGAAATGACAACAAGAAATGTTTTTATAAGCCCATCAGTGGATAACCCTATGATGTACTGCGATGATCCTAGCCGAAATCGGTTTAAAATTGAAATGTTCTTTTAACTCACTTTAACTTTAATAAAAACATAATTGTAGTATCCAAATGCTCATATTATCTAAATTTTTTACTGCTTTTAGTACAGCAGTTAGTCGCAAGAAATGTTTTTAACAAGTTGCACATATTAAATTTCTCGTCGTGTCGAGTGTCTTTATTTAAATTAACAGTCGTGTCCTATTAACTTCTACTTTTAGCTTTCGGACGGTATGCAATGTTTCATGCCATAAAAACCAAGTACGGGATAAATCGAGGTTACGTTTTTGCAAATTTTGTTATTAATGAAATTAAAGAGAAAAAGAGTGGGTAAACTACCAATAAGTGCAAATATTCGTCTAGTTGTGTTCGGTTGTTAAAATCTAAAATCCTCAAAACGGTCAACTTATTGAGTTGACAATGTTGAATTTTTCGATTTTTCAACCGGAAAGATGGAACGCAACGTTTGTCAAAAATGTTCTTCTAAGATACAGTTTTCTGCAAAGATCTGGGGATGCTTATGTATGCACTCGAGATATTTTTGACTTATCTGAACGGATGAACACTCAGTATCACCCAAAATGCTTTGATACAATAGCACCACATTTTTGTATCAAAACTTCTCCTAAACGTGACGAGTCCCATTAGTTCGAGCAGACGTGTCTTTGAAATTTTGAAGTCTGATGATATCCAGGACTGTTCGTATACGCTGGTATGACTGTAATTTGTCATCGAAACGTCACTCGCCCGAGCATTAAATCAAGCAAAATTTCGTCACATCGTCAGAGCGTGCATCTAGTTATTACCTAGCTACGACCCTGGCGTCATTGCAACGGGTTTAGGACCTTTCACATTTCCGCAGTTGCCATTAGGACTTTCTTCCCATTTCGACATTCCCATTCCACAGAGTGCATGCATAGGCCACATGGAAGATGGAATGTTGAACTTGGTGCGCTTGGTTTAGAAGGCTTTACGTCATGAGTGGGGTTATAACACAAAAAAAATTTCCCGGTGACCACAAAATTTAATCATTTCTCGCTAGATATACAACGTCTCAGTACGTTACACCCGAGTTGTAAAACTGGTAAATGTGGTGCTTTTCTGGGCACCTTTTGTGAGACGACTTATCATAGTGGTACGATTTAGCAAAAAGAAAAAAGCAATAATTGTGTCGTGGGAAAACTTTGTAATAGTAAAATGGAACAGTATTGAAGAAACAATTAATTAATATTGAAAATAGGTATTCTATTTTTAAAACGAGATTTTTATACGAAATTATTAAAACCAAAAATAAATAAAGATTTCAGAAATATCCTAATGGCTTTAAGAATTTTCAATTTATTTACTATAGTTGGGAAATTAGTAAAATTGTTGCTCCATTTTCATGGAGAAAATGGAACAAAAGCTAGTAGCAAGTAATAATAATGTCAAGTTTTATTGCAGGTTCGGGGACGATATCTTTGTCATAATTCGAAGCATACAGGTTTCAAAGTTTCATGCTTTGCTGAACTCGTTTCACAAAAATGTCCAATTCACTTTTGAAATGGAAACGAACAATTCTATCCCTTTTGTCGATGTACTAGTAATGAAACTGCGTGATGGCAGTCTAAGATTTAAAGTTTACAAGAAGCCAACACACACTGATAAATATTTAGACTGGAAATCCGTCCATCCCCGTGCTCACAAGATCACTGTTGTGAACACTTTACTACAAAGAGCCTTAAAAATCTGCAGTGATGATTTCTTCGACGAAGAATTGAAACATATTGAAAACGTGCTAGTGACCAAAAATGGATATCCTGGAAAGTGGGTTCAGAAACAGACTAAACGGATTATTGATTACTTCAATAATGTCCAAAAACCTGCATCGGAGGATTTACCACGCTCTATTTTTCCTTATGTACAAGGACTCACCGAAGGTGTGGGAAGAATTATTACTAGACATATGGGTAACCCACTAGGATACATCCCATCCCAAAGGATGTCAGAACTCATTAGTACTCATAAAGATGCTCCAAAATGTTCAAATTGCGGAGTATACCTAATCGATTGCACATGTGGACACGCGTACATTGGACAAACGGGTAGGGATTTTAACCAACGCTTAAAGGAACACAAAAACTCTACGCGAACTGCCGACGACAGATCCGCCGTCTCAGAACATGTTTGGAACAATAAAGATGACCAAATTGTTTCACATGATATCATGTGGAATGAAGCCAAAATAATATGTCCCGAACGTCGGCAGTACCAACGCCTAATTAAAGAATCGCTTTACATACAGAAAGCCCAACGGGATAAGAAACCGTTGATGAACAGGAAGACTGAATTGGCCAAGAAATTCCTTCCTGGATACTGGAACGAATTTTTCTTCGAAATTATAAAAAGCCCATACTCACACTGCATTACCTAAATACCTCCAAATTATAATTAATTTATCGAATTGTTGGTCAAAAGAATATTGTGTATGTTCGTTTTCAAATGTTCATTTATAAACCCCTGATGAGGATCTATGTAAAGATCGAAACGTGGGGACTCTTTTGAAATAAAAGTTTTAAAAACACTCGTTGAATTACCTTTATCAACATTAATTAAATTTACTAAAACAATGTGAAAATGCTGTTTAATAATTGAATCCGATTGCGTAATCCTGTAAAAGTACTGTATTAAAATACAACAATGTTTCATGAAACTCGAACAATTTTTATAAATATGGACTTTAGTTTGTAGGATAATGGGAAAGTTTTGATGGAAACTTGGATTTATAAGGACTATTTGGAAAATTTTGCATCAAACTTGAATTTCAAAAATGAAATAACGTCAATTTGTCAATAACGTTTTATACGAAATTTTTTGTACAAAACAGGAAAAAGTTAGTTTGAATACAGAATCAGAGGGCGTAGGACTGAAAACGTTTTGTATTGAAATGAATCAATTATGCAAACTAGAATATTTTTGTGTGAACTTGGGCAAATTTTCAATGAAAATGTGAAAGTTTTGCGTAAATGTTTTGTATAAAATTGGAAAACTAGTTTTGTACAAAACTGTGAAATTTTTGTATGAATCAGAAAGATTGCAGTGACAGTGATTACAGGTTTTGTTTAAAACCAAAAACATTACAGCGACAGATTTAATTTATGAAATCAATAAACAATTTAGTTCATAGGTAAATTTTCTTACAAAATCGGGAGATCTAATGAAGTT
Organism: Entomobrya proxima; assembly: GCA_029691765.1. Taxonomy (NCBI): domain Eukaryota; kingdom Metazoa; phylum Arthropoda; class Collembola; order Entomobryomorpha; family Entomobryidae; genus Entomobrya; species Entomobrya proxima. The sequence continues at coordinate 49,289,387 of CM056170.1, forward strand.
TCGGGGAATTTTGGCACATTTTTTTCACATTTTATGTCTTTTTCACATTTCCGTTTTCTTCTCTTTACGCTACTTTGCTGTTTCTTCCCTTTCATTTTCTTTTCCTTCCTATTCATTTTCCTTTCCGTTCACTTTTCCTTCCCTTTCCCTCCCTCCTCTTTCATTTTCCTTCCCTCTTCTTTCCTTTCTATCCCTTTGCTTTCCTTTTCCGTCTCTACCCCCTACGCCTCAAAATTTCCCGGTATCCTAGATACCAGGATACCGAATTTTTCCAGCGGCGAATAGACATGACATTTCTTCATGGATACCACTTGCGATAAAACTTATAAAATGTAAATATATATATGTTATGTAAATAAATATAACTTAAACTTATATGCTTATACTTGTAAGTATATTTTGTTCATGTGAGGTAGTATCAATTTTCCCCATTCAATCGTTTCGATAATTTGTTGTATTTTCTCTTTAAAAAGCTAACGGAAAGTTAGCGAAAGCTTGAGATATTAAATAAATCAACCTTTTTTGTCCTGAAAGAATGGATTTTACTAACGATTACAACTGCATGCCTATGTAATTCCACCTTGATGCAGCTAGTAATTTCAAAAGCGAAGTCAATACAAAAACTTCATGTAAGTGGTCAGGAAGTTATGTTTCTCTTGCTTGTAAGCTTGTGCCATGACAATATCTACGTACGATTTACTTTATTTCGTTACCAAATAAATCGTTAGATTCCGTTTCAGTGAGCCGTCCATTGTCTTGTTTTTGGTTTAATTTATTCGTGTCAATAAATTTTCAGTTGTTGAACCTTATATATACTTCATAGACTTCAATTTATTATGGCTCAGTGCTTTCCAAAGAAGCTATTTCAGACTGTGTCCACTTGTACGTCTACTTTATATAGCATTCCAGGATTTTTTATAAAAGAAAAAATATTATAAAAACATTCAATTGTACTGTGTTCATGCGTTTGCATTTTCCCTACATCCGACAAATGTTGTTGTGCAAAGAATAAGGATTCGTCGGCCTTTTTATGGTTTGAAACTTTCATATTTTCCGAACGGCAAGTAGGAATATCCATATTTACTTTTTTAAATGCGCAAAAACCTAGTTAACTTGGACACTCGCAAACACTTCTTGAAACTTTAGAATTTGGTTTCATTTCAATTATAATTGGGTCTAACAAATGAATCGAAGATGTATTTTGACATGATCTATTATTGGAAAAAAAATAATGTGGAACAATTTGCAGTTGCAGCTTTAGAACGATGTATTTATGACTATGACATTCAGAAAGATTGAGCTGACTTTGAAATGGTTTTTTTAGATTGGAAGAATCAAGTGCTACGCATTTTTTTAAATTGGATCTTAAGATAATTTGTGTACATACGATTAAACTTTTTTCAGTTGTCTTGAATTGTCTTTGACTTATCAAGTAATCAGGACGCTTGGCCCACCAAAAACTAAGATTAAAAACTTAGAACTAGTGTGTAAATGGATGATCTTAGGTTCCATTTCCTATCGGAACTAAACAATATGGTCAATTACGAGACCAAACTGATGTTCCAAAGGTGTGCTGTGTAGCTAGTGACCTAAGGGCAAGCTGGAGAAATTTTCGATTCGAACAACCAGCAGGATTGGTGGTGTTGTCATGCACTTTTTGATTCAAGCCAGCACGGTCTGTTGGAAAGACAAAAATATTTTCAGGAGGTTTAGGAGGCTTGCCGCTATTGCAACTGGTCCTAAAGTTAGCTTTGCATCGTGTTCACATAGTGAAAGTTTGCAAAACCTTCAAATCTCTTTGAAAGCCTAAATTCTGCACAAGTTCAATTTAAAATTTATTAAATCGAAGTCTATTTACACAAGCATCAAAAGTTACGGACTACTAAGTTGGCTGCCCGATGCTGGATCCACTTTGATCGTCTTGGCTCAGGCTGCTGCGGTAATGCATCCTCAGTTTTTCCACTTTCTCCAGGAGGGTCTTCGTGTACAGCTAACAACTGTCTTCTGTTTCTCCGGTAAACTCCTCCGTTGACTCTCACGGAGTATGACCTTTTCGCTTCCCCCTTTATAACAACTCCATTTTCCCACTTATCTCTCCCTGGCAGTTTCATTCGGATCACGTCACCAGGCTGAAGTACTGAAAGTGGATGGGCACCGCGGTCGTAGTAAGCTTTTTGTTTCATTCTACTTTCTTCAACCTTGCCATGTACACCTGCTGGCACCTCTGGATCTAGTTTTTTGGGTAGGGTAGACATGGTGTTGCTGGTTCGTCTGCTGCACAATCTTTGTACAGGACTCGTGCCATTGACACGGACGGGGCATTTCGCCAATCCAGTAGCGCCATGAAGAAATCTGTCTTCCCCTCCAGGACTTTCTCCATCAACTTCTTGCAGATTTTGACAGAATCTTCTGCTCTGCTATTGGCTTATGGATAACCGAGATTGGAGGTTATGTGCTGAAACCCGCAACTTCTTGCAAACATCTGGAACTCTCCAGATCGGTACGCGACCCGGTATCAATAATCACCCGTTCAGGAATCCCATGAGTCGCAAAATTTTTCTTTAGGTTGCTGATCACTTGCCCCGTTGCATCCGTGGTCAGCCTTGCGTGCTCAAAATAGTTACTGTAATTATCAGCAACTATAACATAATTAACACCTTTCAACTTGAAAATATCGGTGCTCACTGTTGACCATGGTCTTTCTGGCACGTCGTGGCCCATCATGGGCTCTTTCGGTTTCCCCACGTAATTACACTGTTGTTCATGTTAGCTTTCTTGCGTGATCATGTACACAGGGACATCTGATGAACTCTCATCTTGGTTACACTATTGTACCGTCACTATTCCCATCAGCTCATATTCTTTTTCCTCCATACCCCTTCACCGTATTTTCTTCGGAACAATGTTGTCGTGGTTCATGTCACCGGTACACTCTTCATATTCGTCAATCGACATGACGTTGAATGGTTATCCCGTGTCAATCACATGGACTACAGACTTTCCACTTCCCATCATCTTGATGGTCACGGTCTTCTGGGATGGGTTGTTTGAGATGCTGAAAATGTGGTTGGCGTCGATTTCTTCTGGCTCGGCATTTTTCTTTTTACAGCACCTAGCAAAATGATTCTCTTTGCCACAGCTGCTGCACTATTTCCCCCAGGCTGGACACTTTTCCTTCCCCTTCTCGTGCTCTCTACCGCAGAATCTGCACTGGATCATGACTGCGGCGTCTTGAGTCTCCTGCTACTTCTCTGGTCCTTTACTTCTCTGCTTGCTAGACTTCCCTATATGGCTCACTTGCTCAAAATCCGACTGCTGCTGTTGTATTTTACTAGCTTCATTACTAGCTGCTTCGAAAGATCTTACAAAATTTATCACTTCGGACAACAAGGGACCCATGAACCTCAACAAGAATACCGGATTTGATATTCACTCATGGATACCATTAGTGCTAGATTTAATGTAATATTTGTAACCTTAAAATTACATTTTTATTACGCTGTTCGTTTGTCTTTGTTCAGTTTTCGGCAAGTCTTGTATGTACTCTTGACAAAGATTACGGCTAGTAATCGAAAGGTAGAGTTATAAATAAATGTCAACCTCGTTAGCCAAAAAATGTCTCTCTCTAACAACAAGGGATCTTCCTGCCTCAACAGTTCCGTTTGTGCCTTGGAGTCTCATTCCAAGCACAATCTGGTCACGAATTCGTCGACGAAATTGCAGTCTTCTGCCAGTTTCCGTAGTGCGGTCACAAACTGGTCAACACTTTCTCCTTGTCCTTGCACTCTTTTCGCAAACTGGAATGTGGCAAACTACGCTTTTCCTCGGATTACAATAATCCTCCAACGCTTTTACCACTTTATCTCATACCCACTTGTCAGCTGGATCTACCCACTCGAAAGTTCTGAAAAGGTCGACTGCTTCATCACTTATTATCGACAATAGGACTGCTACTCCAACTTTGCTTGACCTCAGATCAAATCCAGTCGCCACTTTATAGAACCCATACTGCTGTCGAAACTTCTTCCAGTTTTCAGCAGTGTTTCCAATGTTGATTCTCAACGGGTTGGGGTGGGGCACACTAGATCTCGAACTAGTCACCGTTGTCATCGTAGTGTATTTCAGTGGTTTGGTATCGTTGGTACTGGTACTATCTTCTCTGTCAGTGTTTTGACTGATTAATTTTCATTTTAACCTCTGTCACCATGTAATAATATTCTTTTCGTTGTGCAGTATTATGACGAGAACGTAGCGGCTAAGAGATTGGTGAGACGGAATAACAGATACTGGACACAGGAGTTATTAAGTTAATTCTTTATTAACTTACAAGTAGCCAGTTATAAGCATGTGCTTAGGGCTCTATTGCTAGAGACCGTCTGGTTCAGACAGACTGGACTACAAATCTCATACATGCCCACTCGGGCTCTTTCCGCGTGGACAGACACGCCTACAGTTTTAGCTTACAAACTACTCAATAGAATGCAGTATAAGTACACATCATCACATTAACAAACACAAACAAATGATCAACAATATACCACTTGTAGTCATTAATAGTATACGACAAGTCGATATCTCAATGTTGCATGTTTTGGAATTACTGACAGCGATTTAACGCAAAACGTCTGTAGTGTGGTTGTAGCTTATTTAATTTACCAAATTTACTTCCGTGTTTCAGAGGCCTCTTTATGGCTATTGCATCAAATTGTGGTTCGGTTTTGATTCTCATATACTCTGCTAAGCATAACTGAAATACCCTTGCTCACACTAAATAAGAGATAAAAGAAACCTTTTGGCTTACAGCCTCACAGAAACCACTCATGTTGGTCAGATGCATTTTAAACAACGTTTACGTTCCACAGATGACGTGAGGCCGTCAGGGTATGTACAAGCACATACTAATTGTAGATAAATGGGGCGTTTTATGGCGCTCAACAATTAATTTTGATGAGTATGGGCGTGCCTAAAATTTTATGCACCAAAAATCAGTCGCATCACACTATTTTCAGAAAAGGTTCGGATCTCAGGACCAGTGGAAACCAGGAATGATTCAGTAACTTGTAGGCAGTTTTAGCAGTTATTTCGTCAACTTTATTTAAGGAATAATTTATTATTTTACAAAATTTAATGGCCAAATGGCACAACGACAAATAGACAAACTTGCTCAAGGCAAGGTAGAAAAGAGAGTAGTAATGGGTTTAGTGGTGGTGGTGGAGCTCTGCAGCACCGGCGGACGAGGATGATGATGATATTTTGGGGTGTTAATTCTGCTGCTGCTGCTGCTGGATGTGCTCAGCACATGTCTCCCAAATTTTTAAAACTGAATCCCTCCGCTAATGCTGAGGCAAAATGAACACCACCGTTCCAACACACAAAAGTTGCCAATTTTGCAATATACTCCCACCAGCCAAACAGGTTCCGTAGGTCCTGATTGGCTCCAAAAAGGCAAAATGGTGAGAGGTCAAAAGAGGGAAGAGACGATAGCCGATTTCAACTGCTTCATTTTTTGTTTTATTTTAAATTGGGACGCTGAGAGCCGGTATATTTCACCCCTCCACCTCTTGCTCCATGGCAAAAAGCCGTTGAGCTGGTCTCAGGGTTACTCCAGCCCTCGTTCGGACCCTAAACAGGCGTCCTAGTCCATCTCTGCTGGGCAAGGTCTCTTCAATTACTCCAAGCGGCCAGTCAACTCGCTTGGCATTCTCAGTCTCGACGAGGACGATATCTCCATCTTTCAGCTCCACAGTGCCCCTTTTCCCCATTTCACCACGCAGGAAACCCAGATATTCCTTCCGGAATCTGGACCGCAGTGCCTCCCTTAGGTTCTGAAGCCTCCTAAAGGCTGCTCGAGTTGCCTTGGAGTCCCTTAAATCCGCCTCTGGAAGATGAAGCTTCCCACACGAGCGCACAAAGTGATTGGGAGTTAGAGGCATCGGGTCGTCCACATTTTCAGATAGATAAGTGAGGGGCCTACTGTTGAGGCAGTCCTCCACCTCCACCAACATAGTCTCCACTTCCGCGCGGTGGACCACTCTTTTCCCCAGGATCCTCCGGAGGAGCTGCTTCATCAGTCCTATAAGTCGCTCCCACCAGCCCCCCCACCAGGGAGAAGCCGGAGGATTGAAGCGCCGCTGCATACTCTTTCATCTTTTCTAGGCTGGAACTTGACAATGCCTTCGCCGCTGCCACAAAGCCCCGGGCATTATCTGAGTAGACCACCTCCGGTCTACCTCTCCGTGAAATAAAACGCCGAAAGGCTCGTAGGAATCCATCCGCCGATAAAGTGTCCACGAGCTCCAGGTGAACAGCTCGGTAAGTGGCACAGGTAAACAGCAGCACCCATGCCTTTTCACCACCGCGCAAAATCAGTGGTCCAGCTGCATCCACGCCAGTCACAGCAAACGGGGGCCCCAAATTCGTCCTTTCTTTTGGTAGTGGGGCTTCAGGGACTACACTCTTCTTTGCCAAGTAGCGGCGGCAAGTCCAGCACTTGGTGATAACACTTCTCACGGCTCTTCTGCCGTTTATAATCCAAAATCTAGCAACTCCAAAGAAACACCGAAGTCAGAACTCAAGGTCAACTAAATTTTTCATACATGGACAAAACTAGCAGCAGAAAAATTACTAAAGCTGAACCAAGGTTGTGAACGTAGCATGATAAAATCACTAAAATTGTTGGTCAAGACAAGACTCAAAATATTGGAGAATCGAAAATTTTGCATACCGTCAAACCAGACTCACTGCATGTGTGAATATCTTAACATGTATAGGAATCTACCAAAACACACTACAGATAGGCTAATTATTGACAGACAAACATACTTGCGTACATGGAAAGAAACCCACGAAGCAATAAATGAAGTACGAAATCAACTAATACTAAATGATGACATGGATTGTTTATGCATAACAACTGATCTGGAAAGTTATATTTTACAAGAATGCGAGAAATTATGTGGAGCAGAGACGGCAACTTTGGATACGACAGGCAGCGGCTGTGAAAACCGAAATGGACAAGAACCCTGATAAATGACTTGGCAAGCTTAAAAAAGTCTAAACTCGTTTCACAAGCTTTTTACTAGCTTGTTTTACCAAAGCCACGTTGAATATTTCAATAATTCCTCAAATTTTATTGTATTGAATTGTCATTTGTCATACTTATAGTTTGAATTGTTAATTCGATCAAGACTCATTTTCTTGTACTGATAACACAAACAAAATGTAATTCTTTGTTTATCTGCATGGATCTTAAGCGAGATTTAAGAAATAAATCATTCATTCATTCATTAATTCATTCAGATCAATCAGAGTGGCTTGGAAAGCTTTGTTGTAATAAAGAAGTGTAAAAGAGCTTTTAAAAAATGAAAACAACCAGCGACTTTGATACACGCAGAGCAAACGGAGGCACTGACAGTATATTCTACGGAGCGGAAACCCTGCAAACCATTATACTTCTATATATCAAAGAAACTCGTCGAAATTTTCTAATCCTGTTGTCCTCACCTGTTGTCTAGTTGTGACAAAATCAAAGCAAATCAATGAACCCACTTTACGACCATCACGCAAAGTCTTTGCATGATAAAGTTATGCATGGGTAAAATATTCTTTTATGCTAATAATTTTTTTTTTAAAGGTTGCAAATAGATGGTGTATGTGTAGATTTTAACATTACTCAAGGAGAGCCTATGTTTATGGCTGTTTGGTAATGTAACATTTACGTACAGTATTCTGTTAGTTGCTGAGGATTAGTTAATTTGGAATTCGGAACAATGAATGATGGGTTAGGGTAGGGATAACAAAGGGTAAGCCGCAGGCTTGCTTTTTGTTCGTCCAAGTCGTCACTCCTGCATTCAAAAGTTTTCGGTGTAACATAGCACCATGGTTACTAACGCTCACGCGGAGCCTGATTCAGGTTCTTATTATTGTGCCGGTTACTGTAAGATAATTGTTAGATGTTAGGTGTTGTTCGGTTGGGATACATTCCTCGCTCCAAAGCGGTCACCAAACGGTTTGTCTCTAGAAGCCAGCCAGGATAATCTTTGCTTGTCGCACTGTATCTGTTTTGTTGAGGGTAAAATTTGTTTTAAATCCTTCGTGCCATGTTTGAGTTATGAGTGTCCAAAACATAACAGCAACTTAACAGTGTTGGTTTTGTACGTTGCTTATTGGATCCTCCTACATCTATAGCATCAGTGTGCGTGCTGCAAACAAGTGGATTGCAATTCAAACATACAAATCCGCCTAAAATTTGCTAAATTTTTTGAAAAGCTAGACCATAATCATGTGATGCGCAGTACAATTGAGTGAGCGGCTCGAATATAGCATGTTTTGTTTCTATAATGAAAGTAGCTCTAGGTGAAACATAAATATACGAAAAATTACTGATGCGTGTAATTTGTCCATCCTTGTTCGTGCCTCTTACTCAATTATTAGCTCGCTTCTTCAACAGAGGAGCTATGTAAGATGTTGTGTGTCCGTCTGTCCGTCCCTCTACTTTATTTTTTACACCAATGAAATAACTTTTAAACCAAGCAAGCTTAAATCAGACAAGAATAGCAGATTTTGCAATTAGCGGCCTGATGCAAAATGCCAGGGAGGAGTTTCAACGACTTTTTGTTGACTGGGCTGGAGGTGTTGAACTCACCTAGCCTGCTCAAGTTTCGGCAGATGAGAATTACATTTTCTGGTGACATACCCGAGATGTTCCCCCAGCTACGGATCCGGCTCGAGGATTGTCGATTGCAGCATTTTATATGGAAATAAAATCTGGAAGACCACATTCCCTTGCCCAGAAGCCTTTCATCTTGACGTTATGATGTTTGGACCAGTGTGCGCCCCAAACTGTGCCCAATACGTCAAAAACCGAAACTCTGTCGTGTTTCAGGAAGACTACCCAGCAGTCATGCAAATGCACTAGGCGATCAAATCCGATTTGACAAATCGGCGCTGGAAGTGAAGGAAGTCCATCAAAAAGGCGGATTTTACATTGGCAAGTTGATATCCATTTCCACAACATTCCTAGAAGCTTTGGGTGCTGGCACTGGACAAGAGACGAAAGACTTGGCGGCATGGTCAGAGATACATAATGAGAGGACACTGGAACTGCACTGGATCATGATTTGTAGTGCTTGTTTTCTTAGGTTTGGTTCTTATTCTCTTCGGTTGAAATAGCTTGATTGGAATCTAGAACTGGGTTGGCTACTGTTACTACTGGCGTTGTATCAGTCTGCGTATCGTCTGTCGTAACTTCATTCTGCCGCTTTTGGTGATTTGCTACTGAATTTATGCGATCACGACCACGCGCGAGAATGCGCTGAACGAGCGGGCACCACACAGAAAAACGTTCAGCGAATGGTACGTCAAAATCATATTTTCTCATTGGCTGGTAAATAAAAAATTAACGTGGTGGGTCTTGTAAAATCAAGTGCTGGGTGCAAAGCTAGGACTCTTTTTGTAGAGATTGATGGGCTACGGTTCTCTGCAAAAATTACTAAAAAAGTCTCTCCTGTGTATTTCGTTCGTCCTTCTCCTTTGATTGTTACAAAACTTGCAGCATAAAAGGCAATGCAGAAGCAGATGGTAGAAGCAATGGAGGAAAAGGAGGAAGAGAGTTTTTTTCATTAAAAGAAGCATAAAGAAGCTTGGAGGTTTTTGGGGGAATCTTTAGTTTTTGGGGGTTTTGGAGGTATCCTGAGATTCAAGCTTTCTGGAATTTTCTAGTGCTAAAGTTGGGAGCTCTACGCAGTCTCTTAGTCTGTCTAAACCTTTTATATATCCATATATGCATTGAATAAAGAGTGACCAGGACACTTTAGGTTCTATGCCTTGACGGGGTCTGGTAGAGTGACAGGTGGGTAGTGTGGCGGCCATATCCTGCTTCAACAAGTTGAGTAGCGACCGGAGCCTCCTGCGGAGCACGATCTCTGCGGGGCTACTACCAGTTGTGCTGTTAGTGTTGGTGCGGTGCGACAATAGGAACCTTTGGATGCGCTAATCTTCTGGATTATGGAGCGTTAAATGTCTAATGTTAAAAGTCTATGAAAATTGGATTTTGGTAGTAGAATTTCATATCGACCTATTCCTAATAATCTTTCCTTTGTTTCATCTAGGAGATTTCCGCCATAATTACGACGAGCAAACTTGTAATATCTAGCTTATTGATTCTATCTTGATTATCCGAACAAATACGAATTATTCTTAAACCACATGAGTATGGCAGAGATTTTATCATGTGTTTAGGGTAATTGGAATTATAGTACACATATTCATGTTTGGGCATGGGTTTCGTACAGATGGTAGGTGTGATAGTATTGTCTGAATTTAGACTTAGATTCACATCCAAAAAGTTTACATTTGAAAAGGAGCCTTCCGTTGTGAATTTCAAAAAATCTGGTTTAAAACAATCTTTCAGCCAATCATTAATATCTATAGTCAACTCCGTTGCATCAATTATTGACAAAATATCATCTATAAATCTGCCTTTAAATTGCATTTCTGGTTTCCATATAGATTCCAATTTTACTGCAGCTGTAATATTGGCTATAGATACACTTGAATTATTACCCATTTGACTACCTCGTTTTTGGAAGTACAACTTTTGATCATGTATTGCATAACTGTAATCTAAACTTGAATCCAGTAACAGTTTAGTTGTATTTCATTAGTTTTAAATGGGAACTTAGTTACATCTTTGAATCTTTGGAAAAAAGTTAGACAGTTATGTTTACAAACATCAATAGGCAATTCCTGATACATGGCTTGGAATATCCGCAACAACAATGTAATATTTTCTATTGGAGTACATTTTTAAATTATTCAACAGTGTAATATGATGTGGTGTGTCGATTAACATTGTTGCAATATGTATAGTTCGAGGTTTCAAAATTGTATCAAGTCGTATTGCTATGCCTCTTTTTATTGTATGTATAGTGCTACAAATCGGCCTTCCTACTGGAAAACTTTCCAAGGTTTTATGAATTTTAGGTAAAATATAGAAATTGGTGTGTTTTCGAAACTACAGATTTTAAACTGATTCTAAATCCTACAAAATTTACATTGTGATTATGACTGACTGCATCTTTAAAGTCTTCGATCGCATTTTCATATTGAGTTTGTCCGAAAGCTTGGGGAAACTTTCATGCAGCAAAGGAGTGGGTTTGCAAAAAATGTGTAAATATCCTCAAAAGAAGTATTTCAATACGTGCAATAGCATTCTGAAATATGAAACGTCCCCGACATTGAAATTTGGTATACGGATTCATTTGGCTTATATTTCAATTCTACAAATTAAAACGTTTTTACAGCATGATCCTGCCTTCATTTTTTTAAATCGTGATGTGCAATAGCAATTTGAAGCGTCCCCATATTATATAACCAGAACGCTTAATGAACTGTTACATTGAATGGTGCCCAGTTTGGTTGTAAAAACTCTTAGTATTTTCTGCCTAATCTTAAAAAGCCGTCTGCTTTTTTGTCAAGCAAAAGCATGATGACACTTCATCACAAACGATTTCAACCAAACAAACTAAACGTACGCTTAGATAGGATTTATATCATTCAACGTTTATATTTATATCGTTGTTTACTTCTCCAGGTGTAAACCACGAAATATTTGTGGTCACTTGCATTTGATTTTTTCATTCATTCTACAGATTATACTGTTAGTATCGTGGTAGAAATCAAATACATTTTGTCTTGGATGTGTGAGGATGTATGTGTACATGCCTTGACGCACTTTAAGGCCTCAAGCCGTCTGGGGGAACATAAGCGTTGTACAATTTGCAACTGTCCTAATTCAGTGGTTTTTGTGAGGCCGTGTGGCAAAAAGTGTTTTGTCTTACTTAGTGAGAGCAAGGGTATTTTAGATGTGTGTAACCGAGTATATAAGAAGTAAATCCGAGCCAAGATTCGTAGGTATAGCCAAAACAAGGCCTCAAGACCACGCTGGTGTATTTCTTTAATGCCATTTCTGTGCATTTTGTAGGCTTGTCTACACCCGAGGCAGATTTGTCAGGCTTTCTTACGTGATTAGTGATTAACAAGTTGACGAATTTGATTAAGCAACAACCACACTACAGACGTTTTGCATTGAATCACGGTCACCAATGCCGGAGCAAGCTACCTAACAGAAATCACATTGAGATATTGCGTTATAGTATACTATTAAATGCTTACCAGTGATGTATTGGTAATACATTGCACGTGTATGTTCCTTCATTAGATTGTCCTGGTCAAAAATCGCAAATCGCCCATATAAAGAAAATTCAATCACTTACTCCAATCACATATTCCAACTTACCCTTTTGATTAGCTTTTGACTACATAATAACCAGCGATTGGGGTTGATATTAATCACCACTCACTTTTTTAAAAGCTTCTTCATTTAATCCCATTTACTAATTAATCTATAAAAATCGGATGAAAAGACGAGTCTAGAGCAAGGCTGACAGATTACATGTGTTCGATTTCCAGCTTCAAAGCAGCTTTATGATAGGGTTTTAGTGAATCGTATGCAGCCCTATCTACAAGTTCGTGAGTTCATGAGTGTGACGCCCTATACTGTTACCTTGACCTGACCAAAATATGCCTTTCTTAGTAATTCTGATCACTACAATTATAACTAAATGATGTACGAAGCTTTCTACTAAATTAAATCAACTTTTAACTTTTATTTAGAAACGAAATGGATAAAAGTTTGTCAAATATGCTGTCTAGATTTCTCAAGTGTTGTTGTTGATGATCGAAATTATTTGACTATGAGTATGACTTTACGAAGATTTAGCACAAAAGATTATGAAAATGAATTAAATTTTATTCCGATAAACATTAACAGTAATCTCCTCGGTTTTTGAAAAATAATTCACAATCTCCCTTCTGGTGCTTTGGTACGTGTCAACGGTGCAAAAGGAACTTCAACAACTACTCCGTGCGAAATTTTTAGATCCGGCTGATACAAAACTAACTCTATTATTGTTTTGTTTCTCTGCTACCAAACTTCGAATATTCAATTTGAGACTTCAAACTAACTATATTCCCTTCTCACACAACAAACTGACTTTCCTGGTGCAACCAGTCAAAGAATCATTTTTTTACAAATACCACAGTCTTACTCTCAGTTATCATATTTGTAACTTTGTGTTCCCAAATCGGAAGATAGCAATAAGTAATTAAATATTCTCGAATATTTTCCAAACAAATTTCGTACTAAATATTTAGAGATTTTGATTTTAATTCTGTAAGTATTTCTAGCATGTGTTTACAAATGTTGTATTCATTCAAAGTCATATTCAAAGATTTCCGTGACAAATTTCTCAATCAAAGTTCAACAACAACCTTGATTTGAGACTTGAAAAATGTTGGCCGCATATTTCAGTAGGTTACGAAAGCAATGAAAAATACCTCTTCAACCTTCCTGCATTTGCTGCATCATGCTAGCCATACGTCTAAAAAATATATTGCGTTACACAACAATTCACATTATCCAGATTACATTATACAATTTATATTACAATGCGCTGCATTCTTCCTACCAACCTTTTGTTGCGTGACCAGCAACATCATATTTGTGTAAACTACTATCGATTGTAATGTTTAAAAAATATTTTAATACGAAATTTGTGCCTTGAACAATTAGATAGGATTTACATTAAGTTTATTTGGCGGCTGTCATAGTGAGGTATCAGACATTTTAATTCCTTCGTGTTTTGCAATACTTATCAACCTCCATATTTTGGTATAGTATGGATGCAACTAGTAGGACGTTCAAATATGTGTGGTTTTGCATATTGGTATCACTGCAAGGATTTTTGTATAAAAACGAGAGTTGGTGTTTTACTGAACAATCAGACTGCACCTGTTGCTTTGAGTAATCGCATCTCAGTCAATCAACCGAAACCAACTTAATCATGAAGATCGCTGTAAGTTATATTTATTTTCAATTTATCTGTTTTATAACAATACTGCACTGAAATCCCGCAAAACACTGGACTAAAACAACTTTGTAACCATTTTATTTGAAATTTGTTGCAGCTTGTTCTTGTCATTGTTGCTTTTGCCACAATTACTTCTGCTAATATAGGTGATGACAAGGATATTTACCGGTTACGGCAACATGGCCATCCATTATTCAACCAGGCATTACACAATATCGGAGCATGCAGCTTTGTGCAACCGGCAGGTGTTGATCTGCACGCACTCAACTACATTCCCGTCCATCGTGTACCATCTCATCATGTCAACAATAGATTTTTTGGGCAACACATTTTCCAATGAGTCGAGAAGGATAACCCGTTTTACCTAGGTTTAACTAAGTGAAGATTTAATGCGCAGTGGTCTAGGAGTGCCTACTTGCAAAAACCGTTGTTTGTTTGACATCTGCTGATATGAGCATATTGCTCATTTCCGTTGCACCATCAGAATGTATCAGAATGCGTCAGAAGTTTTGGTTCAAGTAGGTTGATTGGTTTAATAAATTCAAATTGTCTAAGAATACAAAACTGTTTTGAATTTTCATGTAAAATTTGTCACGATTGGTATTTGTGGTCTTACTGATAAAAACTGAAAATAAAATAAAGGTATACATTGTGTGAATCCAAAGCGGTTTTATAATTCATTATATTTATCTTCTTGCAATCAAATTGGTAAAACATCATACGCGGTGTCATGGGTGTCATACTGGCTCCGTTGGCCATACGACCTTTTAAATACGGATTTGCATCCAGGGTGTGTGAAACCCAACGTTGTCGAGGGTACAAATTATCTTCAATATATTATTAATATTTGAAAATTTGCATACGATGCTTGCAAATACAACATACCTAATATTGTCATGAATATGAAGCCTAATGAGAATTTATGAGTGCAAAGATAGCGTCCCAAATGCTAGTGAAAGTAGTATGCAAGTTGTAAATATTGAAACGTTAGACCCCAAATTGATTACACGAGACGATAGATGTCATAAAGAAACCATCTGGCACACTGTTATTGCGTTTCTAGAACAACAAGTTGTTGTGCATTTAATTCAAAAATATTTTGAAAACAGATAATATCAATATTATTTGCTCTACTTGTTTGGACCTGGATTGACAATGGTACTGCCATTAAAAAGTTGCATTGCCATGTTCAAACCAATGAATATTAAGATATTGAGGCGAATTGTAACCAAGCTTGGCTTGGTTACAATTTGATTGGACGTCGCATGAATTATAAATTGCTCAAACTTTTAACAAATCCTAAATAACACACTGTCCCTACCTCCACCATGTCCATTCTATTAAAATATTGCTTTGTTACGCGTAAATGAAAATCCCTCAAATGGCAATAGGATATATATTTACAGAGATAGACTAGCAAAAACATCTCGCAATAGTGGTTTGGATAGAACGATTCATAGTAGTGCATGAGCTAATTCATATAAACACATCATTAATACAGACTTGGATTTCGGCCAATCATTCTTATCTGCAGAATTTGAGAGATCACCGCTGTGAATCTTGTTTGTAATTTTTCATTCATTCTATATTTAGTTGCCTGATTGACTAGTAAACTAATTTGTTCTTTTGTAAAAGCACATGGGTTTCCTTCTTCGATAAACTGTAATTTTGCTGACCCCAATACGCGTTTCTCTGACAATATTAAGGTTGAATACATTTACACTTAAACAAGTGCAACAATAGAATTATCTATGGTGTATCGGAATTTCATTAAAACGCCCAACCTGTTAAACAAGCACTTACTGTTATTGAACAGGTTACCGTTCTGTATTTTTGGCATTTGTTGCTGAAAGACAAGTAACCATCAACACATTTTCACATCTCACCATTTTTGGATAAATACGAAGAATTTGGTATTGGAATCTATCATTCTGTCAAGGCATTCCAAAATCAACGTACTAAAGATAAAATCCATTGCAGTCATGAAGACTTTTGTAAGCAAACATATATAGCAGTTTAGAAATATTCTATACATGTGATAAATTACTCACTGATATGCCTGCAGTCTTTGTACTCGGCAGTTTATTTCTTTTATTACTCTATTTTCTGAAATCCCACAGGTTGCGTTCGCTCTAATCATTTTTGCGGGCTTGGTCAGAGCAAATATTGACGACGAAGGACTTTTTTACTTGCAAGGGCACAATGGCCTTCCAACTTACAAATACTCGTACGGTGTTGCTGACAAGTTTACGGGAGATCAAAAGCTCCATAAAGAAATTCGTGATGGCACAACCACTAAGGGGTTTTATCAGTTTGTCCAACCTGACGGTGTCGTACGGCTGGTCAAATACGTCTCAACACCATTTGGTGGATTCCAAGCTCAAGTTGTTAATAAAGGAATTGCTGGACATACAGTTTTATCCAAACTCGGAATTGGGCACGTATGACATATCATTTTTTTGGTAATCGTGTCTGCTTGTAAACCTGTGCGATGACAACATCTCTTTACTTTTACGTACGTTTTACTGTACTTCGTATTCAATTATATTCGATAAATTCGGCTTCAGTGAGCTGTCCTTTGTCTTGTTTTTTGTTTACTTAATTTGTTTCAATAAATCTTCAGTTTTTATACCCACTGGACAAATATTTTGTATCATATAACAGTTTTTTTGTGGTTCAAGTACTTAATGGATTTCAATTTATTATAGCTCAATGTTTTCCAGAGAAGCTATTTCAGACTAATCGTGTCATCAGGATTTTTTATAAAAGAAAAAATTGTGTACAGTATGCAAATGTAATGTGTTCATGTGCTTGCTTATTTCCTTTGGAACTTTGGAGATGTCAAATTACCCGTTTGGCTAGTAGGTACTTTCGCATATTCAGGTATATTTGAACTCTAGCAAACACCATTCAAACTTCAGGTACAAGATTCAACTACGATATTTGCTACTCTCCGGATTATCAATTTCCGGCATCCAACTGTTTTTTGGAGGATAGTTTGTCCTTTATCCACCTGTCCATTAAACAGCACTACCTCTAGAATACGCATTTCCATATTTAGCATGCTAGTGGACGGTAAAAGTGGGCAGCGGAGGTCCACTTTCAACCTACCCAATGTCCATTGCTGCACTGTTGTTGTTGACGTTGAGATGTTTGCCTTTGCCGCTCAGAACTATATAAATCTGACTTTAAGAGGGCTTGAGCTGACTTAGAAATTCTTTTTCTTGGATTGAAAAAACAGGATTGGATTTCATAGAATTTTGTTGATATGATAAATAGTAAACACGAGCCAAATTTCATGCACCTTAACTATGATTCAAGGTTTATAAAAAACATTTTAAAAGCTTTTTGCAATATCTCAGATCAGAGGTTTCTTTTATTCTTGCTGGGTTTGGGGTTGTACTCTTCTTACAAGCAAACTCACTGCCTGTTGCCTCAAATTCTCATTGACTTTTTCAGGTAATCAGGACGCTTAACACACTTAATGCTAAGATCGTTGGGAAGTTGCTTTCCTGTTTTTCCACCACGTACACTTAAAAGAAGTTTAAATTGGAGTTTTTAGCTAAATGCTGCTTCTGCTGAAAACACGTTGGTTCAAAACATTATTGATCTAAAAGTGGAATGTTACAACAACAGTCTGACGTGGATGAAGAAGCACATTAATGAAACAAATTAACAATTTCAAAAATCCCCAGTAATACATCCATTAGTTTTGGATTGACACATAGAGTTTTGCGTTCACAAGGAAAACGAAGCAAAATAGCGAATTAAACTTGTATCCCTAAAATCAATTAGAAGCTTTATAGATTAAATCTCCAAGGTAGCAATTTTGTTTGCTCCGTATTTGCTATTCTAGAATTCCAAACATTTATTTTATTGACCTGTAGCGTGTGAATGGATGAATCTAAATTGCATTTCCTGGCGGGACTGAAGAAAACTTTCCGTTGAACATGATTCTGAAGCTCAGGTTACGACAGTGAGCTGTGCAGGCAGTGTAATTTGACTTATATTGTACCAGCTGCAGAAACGTTTGACTCAAACGTTTAGCGGGTTTGTTACGAGTGTGGTCCACCTATTTGCAGATGTTGTCAATTCCTTCGCAATTCAATTTAAAACTTATTAAACCAAAGAGTGTTTACCCTTGTATACAGTCAGTAAAAGTCAGTTTTGAGTAAGCTTTACACTTTTGCTAATCGTATAAAATTATCATAAAACAGCAACTGTTTGAACTGAGTTCTGGTTGGAGCACATTTTGACCTAGCTGCAGGGCATACTGTGCATTTAGTAATACTAGCACAGAGATTTGTTGCTACTAATAAATCAATGGTTAATAGAAAGGAGGCAGTAAATTTTAAATGACCTTTCGCACACCAGTTGTTTCGAGTAATAAATGCATCTAGCACATGTTTTGAAAATGTTAGGGTGAAGAACTGGGAAATTTTTAAAATGACATGGCTGCTGCGAGCAAGGGTAAATGTACCTTTTCGTTGCTGCAATAATCGTTGCCGCAGCTCAGTCGTTCAGTTTCAGTTCGCTTATCGTCACCTGTCAGTTTCAGAGTGAAAGGCAATGTTGTAACTTTTATCCATTTGGTTTCTAAATAAAAGTTAAAAGTTGATTTAATTTAGTAGAAAGCTTCGTACATCATTTAGTTATAATTGTAGTGATCAGACTTACTAAGAAAGGCATATTTTTGTCAGGTCAAGGTAACAGTATAGGGCGTCACACTCATGAACTCACGAACTTGTAGATAGGGCTGCATACGAGTCACTAAAACCCTATCATAAAGCTGCTTTGAAGCTGGAAATCGAACACCAGTAATCTGTCAGCCTTGCTCTAGACTCGTCTTTTCATCCGATTTTTATAGATTAATTAGTAAATGGGATTACATGAAGAAGCTTTTAAAAAGGTGAGTGGTGATTAATATCAACCCCAATCGCTGGTTATTATGTAGTCAAAAGCTAAACAAAAGGGTAAGTTGGAATATGTGATTGGAGTAAGTGATTGAATTTTCTTTATATGGGCGATTTGCGATTTTTGACCAGGACAATCTAATGAAGGAACATACACGTGCAATGTATTACCAATATATCACTGGTAAGCATTTAATAGTATAAAACAACGCAGTATCTCAATGTGATTTCTGTAAGGTAGCTTGCTCCGGCATTAGTGACCGTGATTCAATGCAAAACGTCTGTAGTGTGGTTGTTGCTTAATCAAATTCGTCAACTTGTTAATCACTAATCACGTAAGAAAGCCTGACAAATCTGCCTCGGGTGTAGACAAGCCTACAAAATGCATAGAAATGGCATTAAAGAAATACACCAGCGTGGTCTTGAGGCCTCGTTTTGGCTATACCTACGAATCTTGGCTCGGATTTACTTCTTATATACTCGGTTACACACATCTAAAATACCCTTGCTCTCACTAAGTAAGACAAAACACTTTTTGCCACACGGCCTCACAAAAACCACTGAATTACGACAGTTGCAAATTGTACAACGCTTATGTTCCCCCAGACGACGTGAGGCCCTAAAGTGCGTCAAGGCATGTACACACACATCTTCACACATCCAAGACAAAATGTATTTGATTTGTACCACGATACTAACAGTATAATCTGTAGAATGAATGAAAAAATCAGATGCGAGTGACCACAAATATTTCGTGGTTTACACCTGGAGAAGTAAACAACGTAATATAATTGCAGTGTCACGACTTGAATTGAAACTGAATTCTTTCTCTAAGGACTAATTCATGCACAACATTGTGTTGAATGATATAAATCCTATCTAAGCGTACGTTTAGTTTGTTCGGTTGAAATCGTTTGTGATGAAGTGTCATCATGCTTTTAAACAGAACAGCAGACGGCTTTTTAAGATTAGGCAGAAAATACTAAGAGTTTTTACAACCATAGTGGGCACCATTCAAAGTAACAGTTCATTAAGCGTTCTGGTTATATAATATGGAGACTCTTCAAATTGCTATTGCACATCACGATTTAAAAAAATGAAGGCAGGATCATGCGGTAAAAACATTTGTAGAATATAAGTCTAAATTCAGACAATACTATCACAACTACCATCTGAACGAAACCCATGCCCAAACATGAATATTTGTACTATAATTCCAATTACCCTAAACACATGATAAAATCTCTGCCATACTCATGTGGTATAAGAATAATTCGTATTTGTTCGGATAATCAAGATAGAATCAATAAGCTAGATATTACAAGTTTGCTCGTCGTAATTATGGCGGAAATCTCCTAGATGAAACAAAGGAAAGATTATTAGGAATAGGTCGATATGAAATTCTACTACCAAAATCCAATTTTCATAGACTTTTAACATTAGACATTTAACGCTTCATAATCCAGAAGACTAGCGCCTCCAAAGGTTCCTATTGTCGCACCGCACCAACACTCACAGCACAACTGGTAGTAGCCCCGCAGAGATCGTGCTCCGCAGGAGGCTCCGGTCGCTACTCAACTTGTTGAAGCAGGATATGGCCGTCACACTACCCACCTGTCACTCTACCAGACCCCGTCAAGGGATAGAACCTAAAGTGTCCTGGTCACTCTTTATTCAATGCATATATGGATATATATAAGGTTTAGACAGACTAAGAGACTGCGCAGAGCTCCCAACTTTAGCCCTAGAAAATTCCAGAAAGCTTGAATCTCAGGATACCTCCAAAACCCCCAAAAACTAAAAATTCCCCAAAAAACCTCCAAGCTTCGTTATGCTTCTTTTAATGAAAAAAAACTCTCTTCCTCTGCTTTGCTCCTTTTCCTCCATTGCTTCTACCATCTGCTTCTGCATTGCCCATCAAAATGCCTTTTATTCTGCAAATTTTGTAACAATCAAAGCAGAAAGACGAACAAAATACACAGAAGAGACTTTTTTATTAATTTTTGCAGGGAACCGTAGCCCATCAATCTCTACAAAAAGAGTCCTAGCTTTGCAGCCAGCTCACAATAGTAAGAAGGACGCTTTCGTCCAAAATATGATAAGAAAATTAAGAGTTGACGAGGAACGCTCCAGGAATCTTTCTTCACTTTTCCTTATAACAAATGCCCCATGGCCGACTAATTTCTTGTCTTGAACTGCCATGAGGTGAAATACAAAACTTGTAGCCATCCGGCTTCACAAAGCTAAGCTTGTACGAGCAAAAATAAATGGAAAAAGTTAACCAACCCTTTTGGCACTTAGAGCCCAAAATCATTTAAAGGAAAATGAAAATTGGGAAAATTAAAATCTGGGCAGAATCCTGACACATCCTCCATATACCACAAAGAGCTTTGTTGTAATAAACGAGCTTTAGAGAAATGTAAACGACCAACCGCTTTGATGCACACAGAGCAAACGGAGGCACCGACGGCATAATCTACGGAGCGCACACCCTGCAAACCATTAGTCTGCGATCCATCCATGAGACTCCTTGAAATTTGTTAACGTGTTGTCCTCACCTGTTGTCCAGTGGTGAAAAAATCAAAGCAGATTTGCCTTTCAATAACAATTTAAAATGTCGTGCTATAACACAACGTCAGTAGTTTCAAAATTTGTGTGTGATGTAATGTGTATGGGTAAAGTAGTCTATTATGGTAGTAAAACAAAAGTAGAAAAGGTTTGTACAGACATTATATTTAGAGATGTTCGTCAAAAACAAGCAAATTAAGTCATAGGCGCTGGGCACAACTAACTAGGCGCTGTGATACTAGTAGATATAAGGTTATAGTTGACATGCCCTCCGATACGTCCAATTGTTTTTTTGCTCTTACTGAAATTTTCAGCCCGAGAAATTCACAAATTGTGTTTACTTGGTAAATCAAATTAAAGAGAGCCAGAATGGGTAAATAACCTCAAGGAGTATTTTAATAGCGTGGTGATATATGAAACGATCCCGGCATTGAAATTTGCTGTGAGGATTAATTTGGCCTACTTTCCAAACCAAAATTAAAATATTTTTACAGTGAAAACGAGATGGGTGCATTTAAATCTGCCCCCTAAACGGTTATGCACACTGTACAAAAATGAAGCTTCAGCTCTCGATATTATGTTTTGGCGTTTTTTACCGTTGATTTTAAAGGTCAGTAATCTGGATATTTTCTTATTGATTCTATACAATTTTTACCTAATCTTTCCAATGGAGAAGGTTTCAAGTTCGAATTTTATAAACTTGTGCGAATTTGTTAGCAAAAACCGCCAAAAACCTGTAATTGTTGCAAAAACGTTTGTTTTTTGAAAAAGTGCGAGCCCGGCACAGCAAATGGTTGCCGGATTCGAATTCAATATCCTTTTTTACCCCTGCATCCACTAGCACTTAAGTGTGCCGGGTTCGCACTCTTGAAATACAATGTCATTTATAAACAGATTCTTACATGGTGTATGAGACCGTCCATATTTGACGTACCCACAATTGCATTGTAAGTGCAAAAAAACGTGGAAAACAAAAATTTCAGTTACAGAGATCAAATTTACTACAATTATGTAGTTTGATCCCCAATTTTGGGTACGTCAATCGTGGACGGTCCCTTACACCATGTCAGAATCGGTTTATAAATGACATTGTATTTGGAAAGTGCGAGCCCGGCACACGTAAGTGTTAATGGATCTAGGAGTAAAAAAGGATGTTGAATTCGAATCCGGCAACCATTTGCTTTGCAGGGCTCGCACTTTTTCAAAAAACAAACGTTTTTGCAACAACTACATGTTTTTGGAGGTTTTTGTTAAAAAATGCGCACAAGTTTATAAAATTCGAACTTAAAACCGTCTCCATTGGAAAGATCAGGTAAAAATTGTATGGAATCAATAAGAAAATATCCAGATTACTTACAATTAAAATCAACCGTAAAAAACAACAAAACATAATATCGAGAGCTGAAGCTTCATTTTTGTACAGTGCGTTATGGCAATGTGTAAAAGCATGTGCTTTAACGTACACTATCAGGCGCTTTAAAAAACACTGTTATTACAGTGAAAACGAGATGGGTGCATTTAAACCCGCCCCCTAAACGGTTATAGCAACGTGTAAAAGCACGTGCTTTAACGTACACTATCAGGCGCTTTAAAAAACACTGTTATGCCAAACGGGTAATTTGACATCTCCAAAGTTCGAAAAGGATGGTGAATCTTGATTCTTTGCGCATCAGCATGTTTGCAATTTTACGAAAACCAGTACCCCAGCTGAGTTTAATTTCCGAGTAAAATGCCAAGATAAAAGATATTTGCCTCATGAAGGAAATAAGCAAGCGCATGAACACATTACATTTGCATGCTGTACACAATGTTTTCTTTTATAAAAAATCCTGATGACACGATTAGTCTGAAATAGCTGGAAAACATTGAGCTATAATAAATTGAAATCCATTAAGTACTTGAACCACAACAAAACTGTTATATGATACAAAATATTTGTCCAGTGGGTATAAAAACTGAAGATTTATTGAAACAAATTAAGTAAACAAAAAACAAGACAATGGACAGCTCACTGAAGCCGAATTTATCGAATATAATTGAATACGAAGTACAGTAAAACGTACGTAAAAGTAAAGGGATTTTGTCATGGCACTAGTTTGCAAGCAGACACGATTACCAAAAAATTTTATCTGTCACACGTGCCCCATTCCCAGTTTGGATAAAACTGGATGTGATGCAGTTCCTTTATTAACAACTTCAGCCTGGAATCCACCAAATGGTGTCGAGACGTATTTGACCAGCCGTACGACACCGTCAGGTTAGATAAACTGATAAAACCCCTTAGTGGTTGTGCCATCACGAATTTCTTTATGGAGCTTTTGATCTCCCGTAAACTTGTCAGCAACCCCGTACGAGTATTTGTAAGTTGGAAAGGCATGCTGCCCATGCCCAGGCAGGTAAGTGAGCCCTTCGTCGCCAATATTTGCTCTGACCAAGCCCGCAAAAATGATGAGAGCGAAAGGAACCTGTTGGGTTTCAGAAAATAGAGTAATAAAATAGTAATAAATTGCTGAGTACAAAGGATTGTATGCATATTAGTGAGTAATTTATGATGTGTTGAGAATTATTCAGTGTCTTTTAAACCAATTATTTTAAAACATTTTTTCAATTAGGACAAGATTGTTTGCTTACATAGGCCTTCATGTCTGCAATGGATTTCATCTTTAGTACGTTGGTTTTACAATATCTTGACAGAATGATAGATTGCTAAACCCAGTCCTTCGTATTTATCCTAAAATTTTGAGATGTGAAAATGATGGTGACGAGTAATTCAGCAACAAATGCCAAAAAAACCTGTTAACAAACGAACGAAATACCTTTGCCAATCGTTAACCTGTTCAATAAAAGTAATTTCTTGTTTAGCAGGTAGGGCGTTTTAAAGAAATTCCGATACATCAGAGATAATTTTATTGCATTTGTTTAAGAGTAAATGTATTCAATCTTTGTATGATGTATGTTTTGTCACAGAAACGCATATTGGGGTCAGCAAAATTACCGTCTATCGAACAAGGAAACCCATGTGCTTTTACAAAAGAACAAATTAGTTCACTAGTCAATCAGGCATCTACGTATAGAATGAATGAAAAATTACAAACATGATTCACATCAGCGATTTAACAAAATTACACAACTATGAGTAATAAGCTCCAATCTCTCAAATTCTACAGATTAACAAGATTGGCCGAAAACCAATCTGTATTAGTGAGGTGTTTATATAAATTAGCTCATCCACTTCTATATCAAACATCATGCAAAATCCTTAAATTAAAATCGTTCAAATGCGAGATGTTTTTGCGTGTTTATCTCTGCATACATATTGCCTAATGCCATTTGAGGGATATCCATGTAATAAAGCAACATTTTAATAGGATGGGCATTGTGGGGAGGCACAGTGTGTTATTTAGGATTTGTTAAAAGTTTGCGAAATTTATATATCGTGCGACGTCTTACCAAAGCTTGTTTGCATTTCGCCTCAAGATCTTACTATTAATTGCAAAGGTATGAACATGGCAATGCAACGTTTTAATCGCAATAACATTGTCAATCTAGTTCCAACAGTGGCATTTATACTCCAGCATCAACGCGTGGCCTGGCGAGAACTACTCAGGTCCAAACAAGTAGAGCGAAGAATATTTATATTATCTGTTTTCAAAACATTTTCGAATTAAATGCACAATTACTTGTTGTTCATAAAACGCAATTACAGTGTGTCAGATGGTATCTTTATTACTAAAATCAGTTTCAATCATCATAAACGGCAGGATTTTCTGTAATCATTTTGAGGTTTAATGTTTAACGATTTACAACTTGCATGCGGCTTTGACTATCATTTGGGGAGCTATTTTTGCACTCACAAGATTCTCGCTTATCGCGTTAGGTATCGTACTCATGGCAATATTAAGTATGTAGTATTTACAAGCATCGTATGTAAATTTTCAAATATTAATAATATATTGAAGATAATTTGCACCCTCAGCAACCTTGATTTTCACATACCCTGGATGGAAATCCGTAATTAAAAGGTCGTATGGCCAACAGGGCTAGTATGACACCATGTTTTTCCAATCCGATTGCAAGAAGATAAATATAATGAATTATAAACCGGCTTTGGATTCATACAATGTATATGTTTAGTTTATTTTCCAAATTTTTCATTTACCATGCAACTTATGATAAACGTTGTATTTTGTCCAAAGTCAGAAATGTACAGGTTTTAATTTAGCAAGACAACAAGTACCAATCGTGACCAATCTTATATGAAAAATCAAAACAGTTTTGTATTCGTGGACAATTTGAGTTTATTAAACCAATTGCCCAAAAAATCTATTGTTGACATGATGAGATGGTACATGATTGACGGGAATGTAGTTGATTGCGTGCAGCGCAGCGCCAGCCGGTTGCACAAAGCTGCATGCTCCGGTATTGTGTAATGCCTGGTTGTATAATGGATGGTCATGTTGCCGTAACCGGTAAATATCCTTCTCATCACCAATATTAGCAGAAGTAATTGTGGCAAAAGCAGCAATTACAAGAACAAGCTGCAACAAGTTTCAAATATAATGGTTACAAAGTTGTTTTAGTCCAATGTTTTGCGGGATTTCAGTGCAGTATTGTTATAAAACAGATAAATTGAAAATAAATATAACTTACAGCGATCTTCATGATTAAGTTGGTTTCGGTTGATTGACTGAGATGCGATTACTCAAAGCAACAGGTGCAGTCTGATTGTTCAGTAAAACACCAACTCTCGTTTTTATACAAAAATCCTTGCAGTGAATCCAATATGCAAAACCACACATATTTGAACGTCCTACTAGTTGCATCCATACTATACCGAAATATGGAGGTTGATAAGTATTGCAAAACACGAAGGAATTAAACTGTCAGATACCTCACTATGACAGCCGCCACATAAACTTAATGTAAATCCTATCTAATTGTTCAAGGCACAAATTTCATATTAAAATATTTTTTAAACATTACAATTGGTAGTAGTTTACAGAAATATGATGTTGCTGGTCACGCAACAAAAGGTTTGTAGGAAGAATGCAGCACATTGTAATCTAAATTGTATAATGTAATCTGGATAATGTGAATTGTTGTGTAACGCAATATATTTTTTAGACGTATGGCTAGCATTATGCAGCAATTAAAGGAAGGTTGAAGAGGTATTTTTCATTGCTTTCGTAACCTACTGAAATATGCGGCCAACATTTTTCAAGTCTCAAATCAAGGTTGTTGTTGAACCTTGATTGAGAAATTTGTCACGGAAATCTTTGAACATGACTTTGAATGAATACAACATTTGTAAACACATGCTAGAAATACTTACAGAATTAGGTTCAAAATCTCTAAATATTTAGTACGAAAATTGTTTGGAAAATATTCGAGAATATTTAATTACTAGATGCTATCTTCCGATTTGGGAACACAAAGTTACAAATATGATAACTGAGAGTAAGACTGTGGTATTTGTAAAAAAATGATTCTTTGACTGGTAGCACCAGGAAAGTCAGTTTGTTGTGTGAGAAGGGCATATAGTTAGTTTGAAGTCTCAAAATGAATATTGGAAGTTTGGTAGCAGAGAAACAAAACAATAATAGAGTTAGTTTTGTATCAGTCGGATCTAAAAATTTTGCACGGAGTAGTTGTTGAAGTTCCTTTTGCACCGTTGACACGTACCAAAGCACCAGAAGGGAGATTGTGAATTATTTTTCAAAAACCGAGGACATTACTGTTAATGTTTATCGGAAAAAAATTTAATTCATTTTCATAATCTTTTGTGCTTAATCTTCGTAAAGTCATACTCATAGTCAAATAATTTCGATCATCAACAACAACACTTGAGAAATCTAGACAGCATATTTGACAAAGTGATTCTAGCAATGAAAAAATTCTATTTCAGTAGGTTACTAAAGCAATGAAACATACCTCTTCAACCTTCCTGCATTTGCTGCATCATGCTAGCCATACGTCTAAAAAATATATTGCGTTACACAACAATTCACATTATCCAGATTACATTATGCAATTTATATTACAATGCGCTACATTCTTCCTACCAACCTTTTGTTGCGTGACCAGCAACATCATATTTGTGTAAACTACTATCGATTGTAATGTTTTAAAAATATTTTAATACCAAATTTGTGCCTTGAACAATTAGATAGGATTTACATTAAGTTTATTTGGCGGCTGTCATAGTGAGGTATCAGACATTTTAATTCCTTCGTGTTTTGCAATACTTATCAACCTCCATATTTTGGTATAGTATGGATGCAACTAGTAGGACGTTCAAATATGTGTGGTTTTGCATATTGGTATCACTGCAAGGATTTTTGTATAAAAACGAGAGTTGGTGTTTTACTGAACAATCAGACTGCACCTGTTGCTTTGAGTAATCGCATCTCAGTCAATCAACCGAAACCAACTTAATCATGAAGATCGCTGTAAGTTATATTTATTTTCAATTTATCTGTTTTATAACAATACTGCACTGAAATCCCGCAAAACACTGGACTAAAACAACTTTGTAACCATTTTATTTGAAATTTGTTGCAGCTTGTTCTTGTCATTGTTGCTTTTGCCACAATTACTTCTGCTAATATAGGTGATGACAAGGATATTTACCGGTTACGGCAACATGGCCATCCATTATTCAACCAGGCATTACACAATATCGGAGCATGCAGCTTTGTGCAACCGGCAGGTGTTGATCTGCACGCACTCAACTACATTCCCGTCCATCGTGTACCATCTCATCATGTCAACAATAGATTTTTTGGGCAACACATTTTCCAATGAGTCGAGAAGGATAACCCGTTTTACCTAGGTTTAACTAAGTGAAGATTTAATGCGCAGTGGTCTAGGAGTGCCTACTTGCAAAAACCGTTGTTTGTTTGACATCTGCTGATATGAGCATATTGCTCATTTCCGTTGCACCATCAGAATGTATCAGAATGCGTCAGAAGTTTTGGTTCAAGTAGGTTGATTGGTTTAATAAATTCAAATTGTCTAAGAATACAAAACTGTTTTGAATTTTCATGTAAAATTTGTCACGATTGGTATTTGTGGTCTTACTGATAAAAACTGAAAATAAAATAAAGGTATACATTGTGTGAATCCAAAGCGGTTTTATAATTCATTATATTTATCTTCTTGCAATCAAATTGGTAAAACATCATACGCGGTGTCATGGGTGTCATACTGGCTCCGTTGGCCATACGACCTTTTAAATACGGATTTGCATCCAGGGTGTGTGAAACCCAACGTTGTCGAGGGTACAAATTATCTTCAATATATTATTAATATTTGAAAATTTGCATACGATGCTTGCAAATACAACATACCTAATATTGTCATGAATATGAAGCCTAATGAGAATTTATGAGTGCAAAGATAGCGTCCCAAATGCTAGTGAAAGTAGTATGCAAGTTGTAAATATTGAAACGTTAGACCCCAAATTGATTACACGAGACGATAGATGTCATAAAGAAACCATCTGGCACACTGTTATTGCGTTTCTAGAACAACAAGTTGTTGTGCATTTAATTCAAAAATATTTTGAAAACAGATAATATCAATATTATTTGCTCTACTTGTTTGGACCTGGATTGACAATGGTACTGCCATTAAAAAGTTGCATTGCCATGTTCAAACCAATGAATATTAAGATATTGAGGCGAATTGTAACCAAGCTTGGCTTGGTTACAATTTGATTGGACGTCGCATGAATTATAAATTGCTCAAACTTTTAACAAATCCTAAATAACACACTGTCCCTACCTCCACCATGTCCATTCTATTAAAATATTGCTTTGTTACGCGTAAATGAAAATCCCTCAAATGGCAATAGGATATATATTTACAGAGATAGACTAGCAAAAACATCTCGCAATAGTGGTTTGGATAGAACGATTCATAGTAGTGCATGAGCTAATTCATATAAACACATCATTAATACAGACTTGGATTTCGGCCAATCATTCTTATCTGCAGAATTTGAGAGATCACCGCTGTGAATCTTGTTTGTAATTTTTCATTCATTCTATATTTAGTTGCCTGATTGACTAGTAAACTAATTTGTTCTTTTGTAAAAGCACATGGGTTTCCTTCTTCGATAAACTGTAATTTTGCTGACCCCAATACGCGTTTCTCTGACAATATTAAGGTTGAATACATTTACACTTAAACAAGTGCAACAATAGAATTATCTATGGTGTATCGGAATTTCATTAAAACGCCCAACCTGTTAAACAAGCACTTACTGTTATTGAACAGGTTACCGTTCTGTATTTTTGGCATTTGTTGCTGAAAGACAAGTAACCATCAACACATTTTCACATCTCACCATTTTTGGATAAATACGAAGAATTTGGTATTGGAATCTATCATTCTGTCAAGGCATTCCAAAATCAACGTACTAAAGATAAAATCCATTGCAGTCATGAAGACTTTTGTAAGCAAACATATATAGCAGTTTAGAAATATTCTATACATGTGATAAATTACTCACTGATATGCCTGCAGTCTTTGTACTCGGCAGTTTATTTCTTTTATTACTCTATTTTCTGAAATCCCACAGGTTGCGTTCGCTCTAATCATTTTTGCGGGCTTGGTCAGAGCAAATATTGACGACGAAGGACTTTTTTACTTGCAAGGGCACAATGGCCTTCCAACTTACAAATACTCGTACGGTGTTGCTGACAAGTTTACGGGAGATCAAAAGCTCCATAAAGAAATTCGTGATGGCACAACCACTAAGGGGTTTTATCAGTTTGTCCAACCTGACGGTGTCGTACGGCTGGTCAAATACGTCTCAACACCATTTGGTGGATTCCAAGCTCAAGTTGTTAATAAAGGAATTGCTGGACATACAGTTTTATCCAAACTCGGAATTGGGCACGTATGACATATCATTTTTTTGGTAATCGTGTCTGCTTGTAAACCTGTGCGATGACAACATCTCTTTACTTTTACGTACGTTTTACTGTACTTCGTATTCAATTATATTCGATAAATTCGGCTTCAGTGAGCTGTCCTTTGTCTTGTTTTTTGTTTACTTAATTTGTTTCAATAAATCTTCAGTTTTTATACCCACTGGACAAATATTTTGTATCATATAACAGTTTTTTTGTGGTTCAAGTACTTAATGGATTTCAATTTATTATAGCTCAATGTTTTCCAGAGAAGCTATTTCAGACTAATCGTGTCATCAGGATTTTTTATAAAAGAAAAAATTGTGTACATTATGCAAATGTAATGTGTTCATGTGCTTGCTTATTTCCTTTGGAACTTTGGAGATGTCAAATTACCCGTTTGGCTAGTAGGTACTTTCGCATATTCAGGTATATTTGAACTCTAGCAAACACCATTCAAACTTCAGGTACAAGATTCAACTACGATATTTGCTACTCTCCGGATTATCAATTTCCGGCATCCAACTGTTTTTTGGAGGATAGTTTGTCCTTTATCCACCTGTCCATTAAACAGCACTACCTCTAGAATACGCATTTCCATATTTAGCATGCTAGTGGACGGTAAAAGTGGGCAGCGGAGGTCCACTTTCAACCTACCCAATGTCCATTGCTGCACTGTTGTTGTTGACGTTGAGATGTTTGCCTTTGCCGCTCAGAACTATATAAATCTGACTTTAAGAGGGCTTGAGCTGACTTAGAAATTCTTTTTCTTGGATTGAAAAAACAGGATTGGATTTCATAGAATTTTGTTGATATGATAAATAGTAAACACGAGCCAAATTTCATGCACCTTAACTATGATTCAAGGTTTATAAAAAACATTTTAAAAGCTTTTTGCAATATCTCAGATCAGAGGTTTCTTTTATTCTTGCTGGGTTTGGGGTTGTACTCTTCTTACAAGCAAACTCACTGCCTGTTGCCTCAAATTCTCATTGACTTTTTCAGGTAATCAGGACGCTTAACACACTTAATGCTAAGATCGTTGGGAAGTTGCTTTCCTGTTTTTCCACCACGTACACTTAAAAGAAGTTTAAATTGGAGTTTTTAGCTAAATGCTGCTTCTGCTGAAAACACGTTGGTTCAAAACATTATTGATCTAAAAGTGGAATGTTACAACAACAGTCTGACGTGGATGAAGAAGCACATTATTGAAACAAATTAACAATTTCAAAAATCCCCAGTAATACATCCATTAGTTTTGGATTGACACATAGAGTTTTGCGTTCACAAGGAAAACGAAGCAAAATAGCGAATTAAACTTGTATCCCTAAAATCAATTAGAAGCTTTATAGATTAAATCTCCAAGGTAGCAATTTTGTTTGCTCCGTATTTGCTATTCTAGAATTCCAAACATTTATTTTATTGACCTGTAGCGTGTGAATGGATGAATCTAAATTGCATTTCCTGGCGGGACTGAAGAAAACTTTCCGTTGAACATGATTCTGAAGCTCAGGTTACGACAGTGAGCTGTGCAGGCAGTGTAATTTGACTTATATTGTACCAGCTGCAGAAACGTTTGACTCAAACGTTTAGCGGGTTTGTTACGAGTGTGGTCCACCTATTTGCAGATGTTGTCAATTCCTTCGCAATTCAATTTAAAACTGATTAAACCAAAGAGTGTTTACCCTTGTATACAGTCAGTAAAAGTCAGTTTTGAGTAAGCTTTACACTTTTGCTAATCGTATAAAATTATCATAAAACAGCAACTGTTTGAACTGAGTTCTGGTTGGAGCACATTTTGACCTAGCTGCAGGGCATACTGTGCATTTAGTAATACTAGCACAGAGATTTGTTGCTACTAATAAATCAATGGTTAATAGAAAGAGGCAGTAAATTTTAAATGACCTTTCGCACACCAGTTGTTTCGAGTAATAAATGCATCTAGCACATCAGTTTTGAAAATGTTAGGGTGAAGAACTGGGAAATTTTTAAAATGACATGGCTGCTGCGAGCAAGGGTAAATGTACCTTTTCGTTGCTGCAATAATCGTTGCCGCAGCTCAGTCGTTCAGTTTCAGTTCGCTTATCGTCACCTGTCAGTTTCAGAGTGAAAGGCAATGTTGTAACTTTTATCCATTTGGTTTCTAAATAAAAGTTAAAAGTTGATTTAATTTAGTAGAAAGCTTCGTACATCATTTAGTTATAATTGTAGTGATCAGACTTACTAAGAAAGGCATATTTTTGTCAGGTCAAGGTAACAGTATAGGGCGTCACACTCATGAACTCACGAACTTGTAGATAGGGCTGCATACGAGTCACTAAAACCCTATCATAAAGCTGCTTTGAAGCTGGAAATCGAACACCAGTAATCTGTCAGCCTTGCTCTAGACTCGTCTTTTCATCCGATTTTTATAGATTAATTAGTAAATGGGATTACATGAAGAAGCTTTTAAAAAGGTGAGTGGTGATTAATATCAACCCCAATCGCTGGTTATTATGTAGTCAAAAGCTAAACAAAAGGGTAAGTTGGAATATGTGATTGGAGTAAGTGATTGAATTTTCTTTATATGGGCGATTTGCGATTTTTGACCAGGACAATCTAATGAAGGAACATACACGTGCAATGTATTACCAATATATCACTGGTAAGCATTTAATAGTATAAAACAACGCAGTATCTCAATGTGATTTCTGTAAGGTAGCTTGCTCCGGCATTAGTGACCGTGATTCAATGCAAAACGTCTGTAGTGTGGTTGTTGCTTAATCAAATTCGTCAACTTGTTAATCACTAATCACGTAAGAAAGCCTGACAAATCTGCCTCGGGTGTAGACAAGCCTACAAAATGCACAGAAATGGCATTAAAGAAATACACCAGCGTGGTCTTGAGGCCTCGTTTTGGCTATACCTACGAATCTTGGCTCGGATCTACTTCTTATATACTCGGTTACACACATCTAAAATACCCTTGCTCTCACTAAGTAAGACAAAACACCTTTTGCCACACGGCCTCACAAAAACCACTGAATTAGGACAGTTGCAAATTGTACAACGCTTATGTTCCCCCAGACGACGTGAGGCCTTAAAGTGCGTCAAGGCATGTACACACACATCTTCACACATCCAAGACAAAATGTATTTGATTTGTACCACGATACTAACAGTATAATCTGTAGAATGAATGAAAAAAATCAGATGCGAGTGACCACAAATATTTCGTGGTTTACACCTGGAGAAGTAAACAACGTAATATAATTGCAGTGTCACGACTTGAATTGAAATTGAATTCTTTCTCTAAGGGCTAATTCATGCACAACATTGTGTTGAATGATATAAATCCTATCTAAGCGTACGTTTAGTTTGTTCGGTTGAAATCGTTTGTGATGAAGTGTCATCATGCTTTTAAACAGAACAGCAGACGGCTTTTTAAGATTAGGCAGAAAATACTAAGAGTTTTTACAACCATAGTGGGCACCATTCAAAGTAACAGTTCATTAAGCGTTCTGGTTATATAATATGGAGACTCTTCAAATTGCTATTGCACATCACGATTTAAAAAAATGAAGGCAGGATCATGCTGTAAAAACATTTGTAGAATATAAGTCTAAATTCAGACAATACAATCACAACTACCATCTGAACGAAACCCATGCCCAAACATGAATATTTGTACTATAATTCCAATTACCCTAAACACATGATAAAATCTCTGCCATACTCATGTGGTTTAAGAATAATTCGTATTTGTTTGGATAATCAAGATAGAATCAATAAGCTAGATATTACAAGTTTGCTCGTCGTAATTATGGCGGAAATCTCCTAGATGAAACAAAGGAAAGATTATTAGGAATAGGTCGATATGAAATTCTACTACCAAAATCCAATTTT
This sequence comes from Entomobrya proxima, assembly GCA_029691765.1. Classification (NCBI taxonomy): domain Eukaryota; kingdom Metazoa; phylum Arthropoda; class Collembola; order Entomobryomorpha; family Entomobryidae; genus Entomobrya; species Entomobrya proxima. The sequence continues at coordinate 49,323,602 of CM056170.1, forward strand.
CATAGACTTTTAACATTAGACATTTAACGCTTCATAATCCAGAAGACTAGCGCCTCCAAAGGTTCCTATTGTCGCACCGCACCAACACTCACAGCACAACTGGTAGTAGCCCCGCAGAGATCGTGCTCCGCAGGAGGCTCCGGTCGCTACTCAACTTGTTGAAGCAGGATATGGCCGTCACACTACCCACCTGTCACTCTACCAGACCCCGTCAAGGCATAGAACCTAAAGTGTCCTGGTCACTCTTTATTCAATGCATATATGGATATATATAAGGTTTAGACAGACTAAGAGACTGCGCAGAGCTCCCAACTTTAGCCCTAGAAAATTCCAGAAAGCTTGAATCTCAGGATACCTCCAAAACCCCCAAAAACTAAAAATTCCCCAAAAAACCTCCAAGCTTCGTTATGCTTCTTTTAATGAAAAAAAAACTCTCTTCCTCTGCTTTGCTCCTTTTCCTCCATTGCTTCTACCATCTGCTTCTGCATTGCCCATCAAAATGCCTTTTATTCTGCAAGTTTTGTAACAATCAAAGCAGAAAGACGAACAAAATACACAGAAGAGACTTTTTTATTAATTTTTGCAGGGAACCGAAGCCCATCAATCTCTACAAAAAGAGTCCTAGCTTTGCAGCCAGCTTACAATAGTAAGAAGGACGCTTTCGTCCAAAATATGATAAGAAAATTAAGAGTTGACGAGGTACGCTCCAGGAATCTTTCTTCACTTTTCCTTATAACAAATGCCCAATGGCCGACTAATTTCTTGTCTTGAACTGCCATGAGGTGAAATACAAAACTTGTAGCCATCCGGCTTCACAAAGCTAAGCTTGTACGAGCAAAAATAAATGGAAAAAGTTAACCAACCCTGTTGGCACTTAGAGCCCAAAATCATTTAAAGGAAAATGAAAATTGGGAAAATTAAAATCTGGGCAGAATCCTGACACATCCTCCATATACCACAAAGAGCTTTGTTGTAATAAACGAGCTTTAGAGAAATGTAAACGACCAACCACTTTGATGCACACAGAGCAAACGGAGGCACCGACGGCATAATCTACGGAGCGCACACCCTGCAAACCATTAGTCTGCGATCCATCCATGAGACTCCTTGAAATTTGTTAACGTGTTGTCCTCACCTGTTGTCCAGTGGTGAAAAAATCAAAGCAGATTTGCCTTTCAATAACAATTTAAAATGTCGTGCTATAACACAACGTCAGTAGTTTCAAAATTTGTGTGTGATGTAATGTGTATGGGTAAAGTAGTCTATTATGGTAGTAAAACAAAAGTAGAAAAGGTTTGTACAGACATTATATTTAGAGATGTTCGTCAAAAACAAGCAAATTAAGTCATAGGCGCTGGGCGCAACTAACTAGGCGCTGTGATACTAGTAGATATAAGGTTATAGTTGACATGCCCTCCGATACGTCCAATTGTTTTTTTGCTCTTACTGAAATTTTCAGCCCGAGAAATTCACAAATTGTGTTTACTTGGTAAATCAAATTAAAGAGAGCCAGAATGGGTAAATAACCTCAAGGAGTATTTTAATAGCGTGGTGATATATGAAACGATCCCGGCATTGAAATTTGCTGTGAGGATTAATTTGGCCTACTTTCCAAACCAAAATTAAAATATTTTTACAGTGAAAACGAGATGGGTGCATTTAAATCTGCCCCCTAAACGGTTATGCACACTGTACAAAAATGAAGCTTCAGCTCTCGATATTATGTTTTGGCGTTTTTTACCGTTGATTTTAAAGGTCAGTAATCTGGATATTTTCTTATTGATTCTATACAATTTTTACCTAATCTTTCCAATGGAGAAGGTTTCAAGTTCGAATTTTATAAACTTGTGCGAATTTGTTAGCAAAAACCGCCAAAAACCTGTAATTGTTGCAAAAACGTTTGTTTTTTGAAAAAGTGCGAGCCCGGCACAGCAAATGGTTGCCGGATTCGAATTCAATATCCTTTTTTACCCCTGCATCCACTAGCACTTAAGTGTGCCGGGTTCGCACTCTTGAAATACAATGTCATTTATAAACAGATTCTTACATGGTGTATGAGACCGTCCATATTTGACGTACCCACAATTGCATTGTAAGTGCAAAAAAACGTGGAAAACAAAAATTTCAGTTACAGAGATCAAATTTACTACAATTATGTAGTTTGATCCCCAATTTTGGGTACGTCAATCGTGGACGGTCCCTTACACCATGTCAGAATCGGTTTATAAATGACATTGTATTTGGAAAGTGCGAGCCCGGCACACGTAAGTGTTAATGGATCTAGGAGTAAAAAAGGATGTTGAATTCGAATCCGGCAACCATTTGCTTTGCAGGGCTCGCACTTTTTCAAAAAACAAACGTTTTTGCAACAACTACATGTTTTTGGAGGTTTTTGTTAAAAAATGCGCACAAGTTTATAAAATTCGAACTTGAAACCGTCTCCATTGGAAAGATCAGGTAAAAATTGTATGGAATCAATAAGAAAATATCCAGATTACTTACAATTAAAATCAACCGTAAAAAACAACAAAACATAATATCGAGAGCTGAAGCTTCATTTTTGTACAGTGCGTTATGGCAATGTGTAAAAGCATGTGCTTTAACGTACACTATCAGGCGCTTTAAAAAACACTGTTATTACAGTGAAAACGAGATGGGTGCATTTAAACCCGCCCCCTAAACGGTTATAGCAACGTGTAAAAGCACGTGCTTTAACGTACACTATCAGGCGCTTTAAAAAACACTGTTATGCAATCAGTTACACCCCCGAAATCGTATTCGGGGTAGGGAGCTTCAGCGTTAAGGAATTTTGATTTGGTTCCAAAGACAAATCGGCGTTTTTTAAAGAGATGTACATGGATTCGTTTCAACATTGCAAAAAAATTGTATTACAACCATACTTTTCTGCTGAAAAATTGTCGAAAAATCATATTTTTACATATATGTTGACCTGTACATGAATATGTAGTACATGTTTCGTCCCTGATTCAATTAACAGTGACGTACTGTCATCCCAGGCTGACAATTTTCCAACTTGAGCACCTAGCAATCAAGTCTTGCTATAATATCCACATTTTTTAACTAGTAAGATTTGATCAGGTATCGTGTGACTAAACTAAGTAGATGGAAAATGATTAGAACACATTTATAACATCCAAAGTCTTTTCTGACCTCTAAACGTCTGACCAAGTACAATAATTGAGAGCTAATATGTGGTAATCAAATGATATACAGTAAAGTGAACACTTATCATACTTTTCATTAAATGCAAATCTTGACATAAAACTTATTTCCCATTAAATCTTTAAAGACGTTTAACCTTTAAAAATAGTAAAATAAAACAGAAGAAGAAAAACTTCCAACACAGTGAAAACTCCATCATCATGCCCGATGAAAAGTTTAAAATAAAATTTAGTTGAACCCCACGCCCAATCTCGTGTACGCGCCTAATGGTGTTTTGTATAAATATTTACTGACCAAAAATTTGATTTAAATTGTTCAACGAATTAATTAGCTTGTAGTTTGTCATATTCACATTCACATAGAATAGCAATGCAATGATACGAGTTAAAGAAGTAGAGACTAGTTAAAGGAACAAAAATGAACATATTGGGATGATTTTTGGTTCTATTAATACGACCTTAGAGGACATGTTTTTTGAAATAACAGCTTGTATTGTCTAGCTTTCGATTTCGAACGAATATCTTCTTTAGCACAATTTTAAAATGATTGCATAATCAAAGGGAACATGACATTTTTGAAATATGAAATGTACTTACCTTTGGCAAATAAATATATCGATCAAATTAATCCTTTGAACAGAACGGAAACGTCCCTATGTGCATATTTGAATTACAACAATTTACTGAAAGCATTTTGTATTGAAGTATCAGTTTTTATTTAACATTAAGCTTTAAGGCACTAAGAAATGTCATCGTTAAATATAAGCAGTAATTTACATGTAAAAAATCATAATAATACAAATGCGCGTACACGAGATTGGGCGTGGGGTTCAACTAAATTTTATTTTAAACTTTTCATCGGGCATGATGATGGAGTTTTCACTGTGTTGGAAGTTTTTCTTCTTCTGTTTTATTTTTAACTGCATGATTCTGCTTCCATCGTTGAAACATGTGACGTGAAATAACAACTTGAAGCGTCCACATATTAAGCAATTCGAATGTTTAATGCTTTGTCCTTTGAATGGTGTCCAGTATTGTTCTAAAAACTCTTAGTATTTTCTGCTTAACCTTATACTACACTTCTTTAGAATAAGGGTTTCAGGAATTCTTCACCTTTTCAAACTGCGATTGTCTATAAGCATGATGACACTTCATCACAAACGATTTCAACCAAACAAACTAACCTTACACTTACATAGGATTCATATTATTCTTGTCGGCTTGACCTTATACCTCATAATAAATTTTCAGGATTTTCTTAGGTTTCTAAACCCCGCTTGTCTAAATAAAGTTTGATGACAGCTGTTCAAAACATTTAATTTACTCAACACAAATTTGTGTCCGACTTTGACCTTAACGAGAATGAATACAATTATGGTACGTCGTGCTTTCACTGCAAATATTTTACGTTTTCTACGTCTCCCGTAGTAAACTACGAAACATTTTTGGTACTTCACATCTGTTTTTGACATTGTATACTAGTATTGTAGACTAATAAGACATTTCTAGACATTAGGATGTGTGTGAATATACCCTGACGCAATTTACGGCCTCACGTCGTCTGGGGAACGTAAGCGTTAAACAATATTCAACTGACAAACTTCAGTGGTTTTTGTGAGGCCATGCGGCAAATGGTTTTTTGTTACATTTAGTGTGAGCAAGGGTATTTCAGTTGTGTGAAGCAGAGTATATGAGAAGTAAAACCGAACCAAGATTCGATGGTTTAGCCAAATGGAGGCCTCAAAAGCACGCTGGTGTTTTTCTTTTATGCCAGTCGTGTTCACATACAGACTTGTCTAATTCCGGGCAGAATCGTCAAGCATTTATTTGGGATTAGTGATTCACAAGTTGTTTAGGCAACAACCGAATGCAGAAACAAGCAACCTAACAAAAATAACATTGAGATATTGCGTTGTAGTGTACTATTATATATTACCAGTCATATATTGTTTATAAGTTACATGTGTTTGTTCCTTAAATTACATTGTTCTAGTCAAGAATTGCCCATACTCAAGAAAAT
>CM056170.1:49328903-49468928 GCA_029691765.1 Entomobrya proxima
GATTCTTTGATATTAAAATGATATTCCTTATGAAACAATTGACTTTAAGGATTTAGGATGACAACACATAATTTGTCACAGATTGCCTCCATCACTATTGAGAAAAAATATACACTTAGCTCTAGCTTAGCTGTGAGACAGAGTAGATTTTTAAAAGATGCATCAGGGCTAAAGCAACCTTTTTAAACAAACAGAATTGAAAAAAATCCTAGAGGACCGGAGTAGCGGTGAAACATGTTGGCATGGTAAAAAATGGGTCAGCGGAACCTACTCAAAAGAAAACTTCAAAAAGTTTTTCAATTTTGGAGGACCCTCTGGTGTAATCTGTAAAAGGCCTTGTTGTTAGCCACCGTTTAGAAAATACAGAATTCAAGAATTCCATTTCTAAAGGGCGTTTTATGGGAACGGACAGGCATGTGTGCTGCGTGCGAACGGGCGGGCGGGCCCGGAACAGACCAAATGTGCAAAATGCATAATATATAGTACTTCGTTTGTCTACTATTAAAGCTAAACACTAATTACATGAGACATCAATTTGTTCAAAAGTTCCTCCGACAGTCATATTGAACATGTACCTATGAAGTATGTACATGTAGATATATCATATTTTAGTTATATATCTGATATATGTATATATATATATATATATATAAATCGCTTTCTCAAATGTCATTTTGCTGTTCTATGTTACTTTTTGGAAACAGCTTCCTCGCCCAGAAACTCAAAAGCAAAGCACTGGATTTTTCTATTAGCAAATATAGCAACAATATTTAGAAACACACTGACGTTATCACTATTAAGATATTTTGACGTGTACCATCATTTCCTTTAAATTTTGGGGTTTGATTTTGACTTCACTTTCGCTGACACAGAAATAAAAAACGTGAAGTTATAATACTATTCAAAAAGGCATTAATGCCAAATGAGATATACTTATTAGCTCGCTGCTTCAGCAGAGAGGCTCAGCAGGCTCATGCAGATGTCGGTGTCCGTGTGTCTGTCTGTCTGTCTGGCGATGTTATTTTTAAACCAGGTCAAATGGGGTCTACACCAAGCCAAGTGGCTCCAAACTAGGCTAAATGGGGTCTGAACCGGGTTAAATGGGCACTAAAACAGGTTAAATGGGCACTAAAGCAGGTTAAATGGGCTCTAAACTAGGCTAAGTGGGCACTAAAACAGGCTAAATAAGCTCAATAAAGGCTAAATGAGCTCAAAAAAGCCTACAAGTGCTCTAAAATAGGCTTAAAAGACTCTTGTATGGTAAACTGAGTACTTTTGTAGGCCGCCGCATATCGTCTTTAGCAGCGAGCAGCTTTTAATGGTATTCCATGGATGTTTACTAATACACATGATTTGCAATAACCTTTTATAGAGTATCTACCAGTTTTGTTCCAGAAATAAAACATACCATAAAAAGATTCATAAAAAATTCAGTTGTTGCAATGTTAAAACTCTACCTGTCTGATGGCTACTCAATATGAGGATTCGACTGAAGCTGGCGCACATAGCATAATCCACTTAATACCAATCATTTCCTGTAGATTTGTGTTTTGTTGTAATATTACACACAAAAAGTAAACTCATATTTGAGGAAAGAAAAGCGCAACTCAAATTGTATAATTTCTCATCATGATTCATGATTACCGGCAGTTGTACGAAGGCAAAAATGCATACATAACACTAAGATTTTATAACTGAATTCAATTTAAAATTTTCAGCACTAAGTTTTTAGGAAGCAGAGTTAAACTTTACGCTCTCCTTTTCACGTGACATCATATTTCAAATTGCTTATAAAAATTACAGCTAACACTATACAGGACAAATTCCGGTTTCGGTTGATGACACACACGGGACTTGGGGAAATGCCAGTAGTAGTAATTTACAACATTGCGCATCATTTTGCCTCACTTCATTTCAAGACTAGCAATCTTCTGCCACTGCAAAGTTGATTGTGTTTTGTAGGTGCTTATATATTTCTTTTCGTAATCAATCCTCGTTTGCTTTCCTTTCATATTTTGTCTCTTGGTAAGTGGTAAGTCACATTTAACTTGCTATTGTACAAATCACCAATACCATATCATCAAAGCTCCACAAAACAAGAACACAAGCTTGCATACCCAGAGTACAAGTTCATATTTTTTTGCTTGGCATAGAGAAAATATAGGAACTTCTCCACCACTTCTACTAATGACAGATTACACATGAAACGGAACGGTTTTCTGCTCACCTATCTTAGTTAGCTTGACCAGAGATGGCTAAACCCGCGGGTTTCCACATTTAAACCCGCCGGGTTGGGTTTAATTGGATAATAACGGGTTTTTGGGTTTTAACGGGCATTAATGGGCATTAACGGGTTTTATTTTTTAATACATGCATGTATATGGGGCCATAGAAAATGGCGCCATTTATGGGTTTAAATTTAACATGGGGTTTTATTATTGCCCAAAAAAACCCAGCCCAACCAGGTGCCGGGTGGGGGCGTTAAAACCCGGGCAAAAACGGGTTACCCGGCCTAGATTTTAACCCGCGAGCCATCTCTGCGCATCACCTGTGTGTGTTGGGTTATCAGCCGCATCTTTTAATTAACCACGTAATTACAACTTATTGCCTGTCTATAAAAATATTCAATTTTTATGTAAAAACGGTGCTAGAAGCGTATACTACGTCACTAAAAAACTGTATAAGTTTTCCATTCCTTCTAAAATCTACATAATGCTTTGTTGCACAAGCTTACAAAAATTGCGTGCAAGTTTGTAAATATCCATCATCTTTTTTAAAAAACTAATGTCAAAGTTGCTTGAAAGCTTGAGTTTTGCATCAAGTAGAATACTTTCCAGAAAGTAATTACTTGGTCACCTGAGAGAGCACTTTTTTGCCTTTTTGCACCTTTCATTTATTCAAAAAGGGAAACTTTTATTTCGCCCCAATGAAAATTAGACAGTGAACATAATGATGCTATCAGTGATCATGCATATTGAAGTAGTACGCTAAAAACTAACTTTGGTATAAACTCTCTGTTCAGTGTTTATTATTTTCCTCTAGCTTTATCCAAGCCTAGTAAACTCTAAGCTATTTTCACAATCCCTGAGCAAAAAATTATAAGTGCAACTGCGTAATTTAATATAAAAATTGGAATCTGTAGCCAACCTTTTTTTGCTGTTTGTGGTTGTGTGCTCTAGATCCGACAAAAGTTTTCGATTGTGTTAGTCTCATTTTAATAAATTGAAAGCATTTTATTGGAACTTTTTTCTGTTAATGTTGTGAAACTTATTCTGTTTAAGAGCAATCAATCTGCAATAAGTGTAATGTACTGAAAAGCATAATTCAAAAAATGATTATAAGAGAAGCTGCATGGAATTGCTGGATAAGTCGAATTATCTATATACTTACAAAATGCATTTTAGTGCATATTAGGTTACTTGTTACTTGATCCGCTCAGACATGTTGTTTCATATTTCGTGTTTTCTCAGAAACGGGTAAATCGGATTATTTCACATCTTTTTGGTTATATTAGGGTTCTAGGACACCATGTAATACTTACAATTTATTATTCTTGCATCAAATATTGCACATTTTGCGTACAGAGGTATCAAATTTAAAATGTAACATGTTTGCTATCTTAACGATCAGATAAGATTCACAAGGCTGATATTAAGAAAGATTGGGTTTCGTCCAGGATAGGTGATAGGCAACGAGCATGAACCAAACATACAAAAGTCTGCAGTGTGATTACTTAAAATGATAATTTAAACTGAGCTTTTATTAGAATAACCAATCCAATTTTTACATAAAACTTTTTTTCTGAATAGTTCGGTTATCACTGAACAGCTTTTGATTGCGCCATTTCTATTTTAATTGAAAAAGGGAGCCTCGTTCAAGCTAGGTAGATTTCATACTCATTTTGCAAAAACAGCTTTGACACAATAAAATGTCAATATATGTATATGAGGAATGACGTAACTGGGCAAAGCATTACACTATTCACGCTTTGTTGAGCTGTACTGGTTTTCTAAAAACCACAGAATATTTTTTTCAGATTTTAAAACTAGCTGCTACATGTGTGTTTATGGTCAACAATTTGAACAGTGTTGTCACGCTGTTCAAATATTCAACGCTGCGCTTGCTAGGTTTTAAACTATGACACGCTGAATGCATGTACTCCCTCATTTGCCAACCCGCGAGTTGTGTCATTCGATTTCTCAGGTCAAGGGCTTTCAATTAGCCCAGAAACCGTGGTCCCGCATACTAAACAATTTCCATTGTATTGTTCCTAGCAAAGAAATTTATGTCATGTTGAATTTAAGGCTACGTGGTTTCAAATCATAAATAACCATACATTTGTAGTTTACCAGTGACCTTATGGTCATATCTACATTTAAATGACAGTGCTACACACGAATTGCTTCCATCTTCTAATCGAAAAAATACAAAAAAGCAACCGTGTTTTATTTGCAAAGGTGTTTGCAGGAGCGTTTTTGCTCGTGTAATGTGATATTTTGGGTGGTTCAAGGAAGCACTATGCAGAATTCTAGACGCTTTTAAACTGATTCTCTCTGGAGTTTTGCAACGTAATCCTATCCTAAATAGACCGCAGACTGGATTGGAGCCGGCTTCTGCTTTAATCTGTATCACTGTGGCATTTTTAGCAACGCATGAGTGCATCTTGTTTGTTGCTGGACGGTGACAAAGTATCCATTATGATTATAGTATGCAATCATGGCGATACAACTATCATAATTATGATTGTTAATATAATTATAAGTGGTGGGCATGGTGATAGTATCTGAAAACTGTTAACAATATCTGTAATCTTGCTGTTTCCAGGTTTTCATTGAATATAAAAACTCTGAATTGTTGGTAAAGTGGCCAGTCTGCTTTGGACTGTTCATCCATTCTGACACAAATTTTTTGCAGCCATCTGAATGTACCTTTTTTGCACACAACTGCTGCGTTCTTAACAACATCCCTCTACAATAAACGCAAAAATGGACACAGAAGAGAAAACTCGAAAATCTGAAATTGCCAAACCAACTGAGGCTGCGAATGCAGTGGCACCTCCCGCAGATGAACCTCCAAAAATTGAGGAAATTGTTACTGGTGACGTGCTCCAGCAAGTTATAAACGGGTATAATCCCGAACTAAGTTTGGTGAAATGGGAGGCGCAACCTGGTAGTAAAGCTGGAGATAATTACATGTCAATCATGTATGCAGTGGAGTTGGAGTTGGAGAACAAAAAGACTAGAGCTACGGTCAAATTGGAAATCATGCTGAAAACAATTCCAAAGAATGCATTTCGACGAGATATGATAAACGAAATGAAAGCTTTTAAGAAGGAGGCGGTCATATACCAGCAAGTGCTACCCGTTTTCCTTCAGTTGCAGGAAAATAAGGGTATCCCAAAGGAAGCCATTTTCTCACCGTGGCCAAAATGCTATGCTACGCATGTCGACGGCCAAAGTGACTTTTTGGCCATGGAAAACTTAAAAGTTTCGGGGTAAGTGAAAATGACTTGTTATCAAGAAGTAAATTTTTGCACTTCAAAAAGTTTTCTTATAGCTTTGCTACATAAATATGCATTTATAATTTTTTATAGCTTCACGATGGGAAGTCGTGTCCACGGTTTGGATTTTTCTCATTGCTGCTTCGTGCTCCGTAACTTGGCAAAACACCATGCAATTTCATACGTTAAATATGATGGTTCACGAGAGAAAATTTTGGAGGACTTTCCTATTCTTAAAGACAGCATGTTTGACCAAGGCAACAAAGTGGCGGAAATGCAGGAGCAACTTTTCTTGCAGTCATTTGCTAGCCAAGGAGATATGCTGAAGGAAATGGGAGAGGAACTCGCTGCTTCTCGAATGCATAAACTGGCAAAAATTGACTTGTGTGCTGTTTTGGCGGCTTTGATCGGCCCAGATACTAATACCGCCGTGATAAGTCATGGAGACTGTTGGGTAAACAACTTGCTGTTTAAATACAGTGACACGGATACCAACAAAAGGTTTCCCGAGAATGTCATGTTCATTGATTTCCAACTTGCCCAAGCCACCTCCCGCCTGGTAGACGTTTTCTACTTTTTGATTACCAGCAGCAAAATTGATGTTGTGAATGAGAGGGAACATGACCTGCTTATGGTTTACTACACGGAGTTCACCAGCTTTGCTGAGAGCCTAGGAGTAAATACCAAGGAGAAGGGATTAACATGGGAGAATTTATTAAAGGAAGCAGAACGACATAGGCTCTATGGAGTTTTGATGGGTCTTCTTCTGGCACCCATGATGACCGCAGACGCTTCTGATATTCCAGACGTGGAGTCATTTACTGACGAAGATTTCGAAAATGCGGATGAGACCGTCAAGAAGTTTTACAAGGATGTGACAAAAGGAAACGCCATGCTAAAGGCAAAAAACATTGTGCTAAACCATTTACCAAAATGTAAGAATGTTGAGCAATATTTGTAAATGTGGTAATTATTGGCAACTACCCTTCAATTTGATGATAAGTTGAGCAAACAATACTACATTTGATAACAGATAAAACGTTCAAATCCAAGGTGCTTTTCTTGTAGCAATATTTGTTTTTTGATTAAGTAAACAAATTATTGTTTTTCAAATGTTTTAATCAAGCATTATTAAATAATTATGTATAAATAAGCAGAAAATTTTTTCAAAGCAAGAAGTCAATTTTAACAAAATATATATTATTATTTGGTCAAGTTGAAAAATCATCGTCTCAATAAAGTCGCTTGTCTTTCATGTTTCAAAAATGGAGTTATTATGCGTTGCTTGAACCATTCTTTGGTAAACAGTAAATATCTTCTGTATTTGATAGAAAATGAAGCCTTCCATCATCATTCAGTTTTTTTCAGATCACGTCAGTCCTTGAATTAGTCAAAAACGCCATATGATTTTGTTCATAAAATGCATTACAATATGATTAATTAATTATTCAACGAAGGTGCAGTAGGTAGATAAGGAGGCGAGTCTTTTAATGGCCTTTGTCTCGTCAAATTCTGGTTTTTAAAAAGCAAACCACTCACTCTCTTTCCTTTCTTTCTCTTAAGTGTTTTGAACTGCTTCCATGATTTTTTTGCATGGCTTCTTCGTATTAACTTTTCTATAAACTGCATAGAATGATCTTCGTTTTTCTTTGATTCTATATATTTATAATGTCATAAAGAAAAAATAATGCTAAAAGATTCATGCCATGCGCACAATTACGACAATTTAAAAAAAGTATCAACGACATTTATGGAGTATTTGGTTAACAGATCGAGTTACGTTTTTATCATCATATCATCAGTATGCACGAACAAATGACAAACAACCTTGTTGGGTTAACCCTTTCTTTTCCAGTTACATATTATGTATGACTATTAGTCCATTATATTCAGGTAGGATGTCGGTGCAATAGAATCACAGAGGTAAAAAAGCACAAGCCGCAGAAAGTTGCATTAGATCATTCTCAGATTTATTATACAACAAAAACTCTTCAAAAAAACATGCATTCAGTTTCACAGGAACAAAACCAGTTTTTATACTGCCTATATTTGAAGCGTGAGATGTTATCGGATATTACGATATGATGTATATACCTCACCAATAGATAACTCCAGTAATAAAAACAAGACATGAAAATGTATTATGTTTAGGTTTGCTGCAATATATCTTAAAATAGGTAAACTTGGACAACAGCTTGTTTCCTCGCATGGTACAAGTAATTCAAGCTCATTTTCCGATATTGCAAATGCACATGGATAGTCTACTAAGCTGCTGTTATTTTTTTGCCAACGGTTTGCATTTATTTTGTGTTTATCAGATAAAAAGAAGGCAAAAGCATTTTAGCCACATTTACATGTGTGACAATAACTGGTTAAGATATTGGGAAAGTTAGCGTTTAATTAATTTAACCTAAATGAACATTTGGATTATCTATTAATATTTGCAAATTTTATCATTTGCTTTCCCCTTTTAAAAACGAATTTTATTATAGTATGTACACTCATATGGACTATGTATATCCTAAGTTTATTCATTGTGGGGTATTTTTAAACCCCTTTTTATTTAGTAATAGTTGTATCGTCCCTCAAGTTTTTGGTGTGCAATAACGAGAACAAAAAATGGACGTGAAAAACTGTTTAACAAATATTCTCTTCTCTTCCAAATGTGAACTATTGTTCTACTTGCGGAGAAAACGATGAATGCATAAAAGTTGAAGAGAAAAAACTTTTTTTTCCTAACATTTTTACTTGGCAGCAAAACCCCGAAAATCAGAAGGAAAACAAGCACGAAACCAGTCTTTTGTTTCGATGGCCTTGTGCTGACAGAAAAGACAGGTTTTGAAGGGATTTGAGCTTTATTCCTTTTTCTTGCTCACCCGTAGTGACGCCGGTAGTGGCCGTATTTACATAAGAAAAGCACAAATGCATGATAGTTGTTTTGCCTAATACTTACGCATCATTTTTTTCTAAAACTGGAGTAATTTTATAAACTTATTGTGCATAAAAATTCGACATTCGAGGTTGCGGTCAAGGCTTTTCCTTACTCAAGGTCATGCTGGAATGTGGGACTAACACAATATAAGATTTACTACGCCCATACAGGATTATCAGCTAATATGTATAATATTTCATAGGGTAGGGTATTTATAATAATGCATTTGCTAAAAATACATTCGCATTTGCATTTATTTAATTATTTCCTCAAATACTTTTTGCTGGCAAACTTATTGTATCTGGGTAGCCGTCTTATGTATCCTCATTTATCATGTTTCTTTTTTACGTTTCTTCTTCCCTGCTAATGTACCTAACAAAAGTATGCATTAATTGGATTCGAATTGTGCATGTCTAAACGGATTACTTCAACGTTCCTTTTATTTTTACGCACATGTGTATTGATGCTTGCGCAAATATGCATGATTTTGCAAAAAATGTATGCACTTTTATCCTGGAAAGTACCATTCCAATTGCTTCGCAGAGCTTTAAATTGTACTCCTTTTTGCAGGAAAGCAGAAAGTAAAAAGCGGCTCAATTCAGAAATGGGTTAAATATGGATGAATAAGTAGAAAAACTCAGAAACAATATCCCATATATTGTATATTACAGATTTCAATGAATTTTTTTAGTGACTAGGTATTTATTTTGTTTCAAGAAGAGCTGAAACTATAAATTCACAAATAATAAGTCTAGTGTTACACCCAGTTGATCGTTGGTTATATTTATAACAACACCATACACGCCAATAATTCAAAGTTAAGAAATTCCACTTTCAAAGTAAACGTGATGAAACCTTTACCGTACCATATACTTTCAATGATTTTATAAATCCTCCACTATTTTTTTTTGTGTATGTAGAGCTCCTTTTTAAAAATAATTTTTTATTTCTTCTCAGATCAAATGACTACCGTATTTCAGACATTAATGGGAACGCAGGAATAACGCCAATGCTGTACTTGGAACTGTAATTTATGTTGATTTATACTCTTACATTTATTAATATGAATTTGAAATATTTCTTCATTCTTTAAGTTTGCTTGTAAACAGTAATGTAGCAATAATAAAAAGCAAATAATGTAATTTGTAGAAATGCACTACAAATTACAGGATGTAAAATATTCCATTCGTGAGTTAACAAGAATCTAAGAGATTCCGCTATATAGAGCACATATATTGGTCTTGCATTTCATACACCTTTATTAAGTATCGGCCAAGATACTTGATAATAATGTGCTCCGGCCGTCCGTCCGTCCGGCCGTCCGGCCGTCCGTCCGTCCGCCCGTATGCAATTTACTCAGTAACGGCTGGACCGATTACAACCGAACTTGGTATACAGATAGTACATGACCTCAGCCACAACCCTATTGAATTTCAGGTCAATAGGTCAACTCTAGGTCAGAGGTCACAGCGATTTCAAAACAATTCATAATGGAACCTATAGCATGCGACACATGATTTTAGGTCAGTTTTTAACCATAATTACGAATTCACAACCTGTTTGTAACAATTCGTGCGTTAAGGCCCTGATTTAGGACCTTAACTGCCAGATACAGCAGTTTTACAGCGTACATGCTGTGCGACACATAATTTAACAACCAAACTTGGTATACAGACACAATAGCACCTCAGTAACAACCCTATTGAACTTGAGGTCAATAGGTCAACTCTAGGTCAGAGGTCACAGCGATTTCAAAACAATTCATAATGGAACCTATAGCATGCGACACATGATTTTAGGTCAGTTTTTAACCAGCATTACAAATTAACAACTGGTTTGTTAAAATTCGTGCATTAAGGGCCCGATTCAGGACCTTAATTGCAAGATATAGCAGTTTTACAGCGTACATGCTGTGCGACACGTAATTTTAGGTCAGTTTTTGATCAGCATTAAACCTGGTTGTTAAAATTCGGATTTTACGGCCAGGACGATACTTAACTATTCTCTCTCTTAGAGCTTTATTCATTTTAAAGAAAATTGATCAGCAAATTAGCTAAATTACCACATGAACTGCCATGAAGCCCAATCTGCTGGAGTGTAATCCTTTAAGTGATGGAAACTTTTTGCTGGTCAAACAGGTGGGACAAAAATGCTGACATGGATGGAAAAACCCAGAATCAAGTGATAAGCTAGTTCGGCACAAGTTCAGCAGCTCATTGCTACTGTGAAATCACAGTTGGATTAACCAATCACAATTACACTCAAATAACATGCCAGAATACTTGTAGAAGCTGGTCACTAATTGCAAAAAAATTGATCAATTTGTTATATACTTTTCTTGTAATACGATGATCTACTGATTTGGTAATAATAATGATTGAGAATAATGAGCTGTTTCGGCAAAGACAACGAAAGCAAATCGGCCAAGATATCAGTAAGGAGTTAATGAGAGTTCGAGACTATTTGTTCCGCAAACTTGATAAATGCCCATAAAATGTTGTGTTGGTTTGGTAGGATTTTACCTTTAACACTTTTCTAGCGCATGGGTTTGGTTTTGATGTTTCAGGCAATTTTGCATAAGAATTCATCCATTCTCAAAATAATCCAATGCTATACTATTTTACAAATTTTAATTTTATTTTCATGCAAGAACTGAAATTAGTGTAAATTATAGGAAAATGTGGTAGTAGTGTGGCATAACAGTTATCTGCATAGCATAGCTCAAGCAAAGCAAACGATTCTAGAATGTAAGGGGAATGACAGAACATGTGGTATGAATAAAATATGTTATCTGAAGCTTTAGATGTTTGAAAATATACTCCGCCGTGTAGGAGATCTAAATGTTGAGTTCCTCCCTTAGCTAAAGCTGGAGTAAAACTGATACGGAACCACCCATTATTCCATACCGATATCATTACAGGGAAACCTTTGCAAGCAGCAACACTAAACCCTGGAACTTACTTTACTGCAACGCAAGTTTGTGTTTGCCCTTGTAGGTTAAGGTGTTAGATATGCTTGGCGTTTGACAAACTGTTTTGTTTGTGAGTGGTGCTAGAAAAGCAGCATACACAAAAAACCGCAAGTGATTTGCTCCAAGAATGAAGCTGGGTTGAAAATATATGATGTTCCGTTTGCGGAGTATTTTTCAGGTTTATTCAGAATATTTCCATATTGTGCAAGATTAAATTTCCAATAACGTATATTATGGATTCATGCCAAGTGGCACTAAGTGTCAGTCACAAATTTCAAATAGGGATGGAATTTCCACCTGAAACGGTCACGGAAACATCAAAGTAATATTCTTTTTCATTCATTCAAAGAGCATGGACAGCTTTACTAATCTTCTAAAGCAGTTTTTTACAGCATGTCGGTGTGTTTTTTGACTTCTGTATGAAATGCATTGAAAATTGGCAACGATTGAAGGAAATGAAGACAAGGTGCTTTTGAAACTGTTTGTGTTACTTGTGTTTTAAAACGTAAAAGCTGACCACTGGTGTTTTAGTGCAAAAGTTCCCGTGATTTATACATATCAAGTAATACAAAAAACGCATGACGTAAAGGTTTTGTGCAATTGATTCAGCTGAAATAACTGACCTCACAACATATAAAACGATTTTTATATAAATTAAATTTCGGTAGCATGTTATTAATAGACAGATAGACAGTGTGTTTGATTTATCATTGTAATAACTAGCCAAATGGTTATTTTTGTGCAAAGGAATCTAAGCAGATAAATGAATTTTGAGAATTAATGTCACGTTGAGCCGCTTTTCATAGTAAAAATAAACATAAACGTCACCAATAGTGTAAAGATGCAATATCAGTTGCATACACAATTCAAGCAGAACACATGTGTCTGTTTCCAGAGAACATTTTGGGGTCTTGAAGATTTTGTCAATCACACAGATATACGCAGTAATTCCGCGGTTGGCTACATTTCGTCCATTTTACGTACATACTACAAAGTAGTTTTACTAAAGATGCATAAAGATACATGAATATTATATTGGGATGAATGCCTAACACGTGTTTTAGCTAGGACAAAATTCACCTGGCAGACATATGAATAATAGAAAGACACTCAACATGTGTGATTTTGGGAGGGACACTTGACGGATGCTGGAATGTTATAAATTTATAAAACATGCACGAAAGAGACATGCTATACATGTACACGTATAAACACATTTGCTTCAATTCCTTTACTCTTCCTGTTTCCATAATATCA
Source organism: Entomobrya proxima (assembly GCA_029691765.1). Taxonomy (NCBI): domain Eukaryota; kingdom Metazoa; phylum Arthropoda; class Collembola; order Entomobryomorpha; family Entomobryidae; genus Entomobrya; species Entomobrya proxima. Next base: position 49,341,564 of record CM056170.1, read on the forward strand.
TTACTTGTCACGACCTATGTCACAGTCACAGTGAAAACATAACTTTGTATTTTATAGGTAAACCAAATGCATTCCGGTTAATGGGATTTGCCTGCATGCAAATTGGTTTTTGTCATTAGTGAAACTCATGTACCTCTTATGGTTTCATTTAAAATTAGCTCCAACATTGACGCAGCATTTTAAGACATTTGGCATGGCAATTTATGATTAACTGGAGTCAACTTTTCGACAAATGCAGAGTATATTGAACGATACCGTCAACCGTTATTGTTGAATAAAATCTGGAATACTTCGAAGGATTTTCACAACCAAACACTGAGGTGGAAGATGTGAGGTACTAAGACATTTCGTGAAGTCCGTCAAAGCTCTATGACAAGTCTGAATGCAATGGATGTTTTCACTTCTCACAAGGGAACCTTTTCAGGTGCCAGTGCGATCCAGAGACGAGATATACCAATTCTGGTCAAGTTTAGTGCGTAGATTACGATTCTGAATTTTGTTTTCTGCAAAAATAACGTTTTCGTCTTCTACAGTAGGATTTATGTAGCGCGCGCGAGCTGTATTTGACGCAGTTCAGCGTAAGCGCAGCCTACTTTTGCTGCTTCCTCTGCTCTTTGCTTTTTGTTGCTCGTGTAAGAGAGAGCGCGCGCTTGCTTCTTCCCTTCACAATGCACAACAAGCAGCTTGCTTCTTTTTCTCCCTCTCTCTTCTAGCGCAAACTACAACAAAAGTACGGGAGGGAGGAGCAAAGGTTTGCTGCGCCTATGCTGAACTGCGTCAAATACAGCTTGCGCTCTACATAAATCCTACTGTAGAAGACAAAAACATTATTTTTGCAGAAAACAAAATTCAGATTCGTAATCTACGCACTAAACTTGACCAGAATTGGTATATCTCGTCTCTGGATCGCACTGGCACCTGAAAAGGTTTCCTTGTCAGTGCCACGGCCTGCATAAACCTCCAGCTATACCAGCTCAAATTATTTCTTATAATACTTGTGTATTGCATAGTTTGCAACAATGCACATGTATGTATGTTGTCTATATGAAAAGAAATTGCAATGTTATCTGAAATATTGTGAGATGTTGTTATTTATACTGGCACACATCCAATCCAGTTTATGTTAACTTATTTCGGCCGTTCTTCTGAGAAAATGTTTCCAATGTTACCTTATGGGAACGTTCAAGATTTTTTGTAAAACATTATTTTTAATTCCAATTTACCATCATCATCAGCACAAATATAACATGGTTATTCAAACATATTATGCAAACATGTTTGTTACAGAAGCGTTTTAAAAAATCGGAAAACTGTGTCATTACATTTTGTGATCAGCATCTGTATGTGGTAAAAAATGAGTGCCAATTCATTAATTTAACATTTTACAATGGTTGATTTTGTAAACAGAGTTCTTTAAAGTTCATTTTTGAACGGCGTTTGTTTGTTATCAGAATTATCTTTACAACTATCATAACGTAATCCAGTAAAATATTCACGTTTGAAACCTAGAGATATGGCGTGATCATATATTAGTTTCCTGGTTTCCTCTGGTAGCTCCTTAATAGAACTTACGGCAGCCCAGGTCATTTGGCCATCAGACATACAACAGGCACCAAAGAAAAACGTTTTGTTATCCGTCAGAGTGTTGTAACACTTTCCTTTCCTATTAAGTTCTGCATTTTAGAGAAATATGCGTTCATAAAAAACATGCATTAGATGAAGCCAGAATTTATTGTTATTCTGTTTACCCTCGTTATCAACAGAAAGTTCATACACTTGATAATCTTTAATTCTTATCGTATTGTATGCCATAGTTTTATTCCCAAAACCCTTTGCAATGTACATGCGTGGCTTCATTGTAAAAGTGATACAACTGTCGTAATAAATTTCATCTTCTTGAAGATCGGCTGGACTTTTGCCTGACAAGTCGATGGCTTTGTGGTAAATTTCATACCGACTCATTAATGGATAGTACCAAATTTTCTCACTCATAACCTAAGACAACGATTCAAAAAATATTTGAAAATAATTTACAGTGCAGTAAAAATTATTGGTTTTGCTATTTTCTTAACTTAAATAATAATCACTTACCCAGTCTACATCCAAAGAAACAGTTTCACTAATGTCGAAACAGGAACCCTCCTGTGATTCTTCCAAATTTATGGCGTTGGCATCATAAAAGTATGCAAGAATGAATGTCGCCACTACTATGGTGTATAGAACCGAGAACTGCATTATGCTTTGTCTTTTTTTATCGTGACAGCTACCGAACAGCTTAACGTACTGAAGGCAAGTGACAGACACTCTTTCTATTTTCCTTATATATGTGTCATGAATTTATCCGAACACATTTCAACTTGTTTGAATGCATTTGAGCAATGTTTTACGCAATGAAAAATTTAAAGATTTTTCTGGAAAAAACTTCATTTATTAATGTAAGTGTTGAAAATACTTTAAAACAACAAACAAGTATAGAGAATTGAATATGTTCTAGTTTCTGCTAAGCCTCTGAAATGTCTGACTTGTGAGTAGTGGGTAGCTTAGTGTAATGCTGATATCCAATTTTATTTCAGCATCACTGAATTAAAATATACAATGGAATTTTACTATTTTTTAAATGTCATTTGTATTTGTTCAGAGAAGTCGGTTTTTGCTCCGGATTGGGATTTTTTTAGTAATTTGAGAATTTTGACATTCTAAGGAGAATTGAACGCAATACATGAGATATTTGTAGTAAGTCTGTGTCATATATATGGATATAATTATTATTACAATCAGATTTGAAAGTAACCTTGAAAGTGCAAAAGACAAGCAAATATGGTATATTGAGAAAATCTTATCGTCGGATGTTTTCAGTCATGCTTAAACACTGCCTACTAACTTAGCCAGTTTTTTTCACACGTATTATATTTCACTTTAATGCAAAAACTGATTATATCACACCATCATCATATCATACGTTATATGTTTGCGCATCATTCTCATCCTAGTTGGAATGTGTTTAACTGGAGCAAGTATTTAGATATGTGCTATCAGTTAAGACTTTTTGGAAGAAATAAGTAAAATAAATTCTTTCCATATGGCCTATACACGAATAGAACTAGCCTTCTACCGAATTAAGCAACTTTATGCAAATGTATTATGTTTCACCTGAGTGAAAAATCAAGATCTCGTATGTAATTTTTTTTGTTACATAATTCCAAAAATGCAGACTGGGATGTGTTTTTCCTGAAGTCATCTGAAGTCAGGTACTAAATGCTTTATGACATTAACTGAGCAAGATATTTTTCACTGCACTTTTATAATTGGCTCTGTAACACTGTTTAGCATTGCGGAGCCAGTTCTTCTTTTCACTTCTGCATGAACGACATTGAAGGTTAGCAAGGTTTGAAAAAAGGACAAAACGTATCTATAGAACTGTGAGGTCTAAAATCAACTGAAATATTTAATATCAGATCTTACAAAAATCAATTTTTTCTAAAATTTGATTTAAGTCAGTTAAGGAACAAACAACAAAAATCCCAATTGTTGTCCCAAAAATTTTATGTATTCAAAAACCACATTGACAGAGACAACGTGTTCATCCAGTTTTATTCAATTAATTATTCACGTTTTATTATATAAATATGATGCATTTACTTATAAACACATTTTTGCTACAATCTCCATAATAAAGTCTTTTTATTAATACAAATATACATAATATTTTACAGGTGGGCTGAATGTGTAAAGGCTGAATGTAATCTAAATGCATTTTCATGCACTCAAATCCCATTAGGTTTGTGTCCTTAATATTTCCCATCAGACTTTTATGGCTTCTTTGAGAGTCAATACAAACACCTGTAAAGCACGTCACGGCAGTTAGCGTTGCAGTTATGAATTAACTGGATTAAACTTTGTGTTCACCGCACTGAAATAAGAACAAAATCCTGTTTATTGAAATAAATCCTCACACTCCAAAAATAGAAACACAAGTGAAAGCTAAGTTTTGCTCAATAGCTTTAGCATAGCCCATATAATTGACCAGCTTTGAGTCACCCAACTGAAGTGGGCGCTGGTATATCAGGTGCTAAGGTGGCTTACAATCACGTATGGAAATAAAAGCGTTTAACAAATAAGTTACAGAGTATTAGTTTGCAGAAATAATACATTGTTTCAAACCAAAAAAAGTCAAGGTCTTTTGATTTTGATTGCAAGATTTTGCAATTATCCACTTTTCTTTGTAAAGCAAAGCAATCCGGTATCCTCAGAATAGCAAGCTCCTATTGCAAGTCTCGAAGATGGCAACGGCAGCTATAACCTTTAAAAAAACGACAAAAGGCGGCATGTTTCCTTCCAAAATTTCCGAATCGAAGATAATCCTCAATGAAAATACACAGCCACTTGAAATCAAGTGGCCAATTCAAAAAGTCCGAAATATGTGGTATTTGATGTACGCGTGGCTTATGATAATTTGTAAACTGAAATTCTTAGGAGAATTTTCTTCAAGAAATAAACGTTACGATCCAAGCAGTGAACCGAGTATGTCGTCAAACCTATTTCTGAGATTTTAATCTGCTACCCATTGAATATTTGACATTTTTGTAAAAATAAATGAATCTTTATTTTTTTAAATGTTTTTAGGAGTACCTGGAGAAACTGTAGTGATAACGGGTGGACCACGTGGAATTGCATACGAAGTTGCTAAAAAGTTCTTGCGGCTTGACTATATGGTCATTATGGGTAAGTTGCATAATGTTTTAATATAGCAAACATGTTTAAGCTTAGCGTAAATAATCTTATGTGAGCGCCAGGTCCCGTAGTGGCGTCGTGTCATGTCCCGTGTTGTTTGTCCTTCGCTTGAATTTAGCCATCGGACAATATGTTACAAATCTTTACTCTATAGCCCCCAAAATTAACCTTTAACGTGCACTGAGCGCGCTAGTGCAACTCAAGCCATTAGAGCTGACCAAATCAGACTACGAGTATAATATTTAGCCGACTTTAAAAATTGATGCAAAGAGACAGTGACAACATAGTTCAATTCGACAATCTCCTTAGCCTGGCATTAGTAATTTTCTAATGAATAGTCACCTTATCAAACTTCCATTAGAAATCAAATACATGTACGCTTAATTGATTTTGCAAGGTTATTGGATTTTTATACAAGTGAAATTTTAATGTGTTCAAAAAAGGTTGTCAAAATGTAAGCTTCAGCCAAACAAAGGTGGATCAAATACGAAAGGAAGGAGTTACAAATGGAACCATTTATCTTTTTCCACTAAACCTCGGTTCTTTGGCAAGCACGAAAAAATTTTCAGACGATGTATTAAAAATAACGTCCCGAATTGATCTATTGATTAATAATGGTACATCCTAACAACAACCATATATAAGTGCATTACTTTGTTTATTCCTAACGGTGACACAATATTTTGATCTTTTATAAAGGCGGTATCATGATGACGCCCTATGCGTCTACAGAGGATGGTTACGAGAGTAAGAACAAAATATTAAGCTGATTTAAGTATTGCTCATAACGAGCATAGCAATAAAATGTATATTTCCGTTTCAATATACAGAACAATTTCAGGTAAACTACTTGAGCCATTTTCTTCTAACCATGTTACTACTACCAGCAATCAAGCAAACTTCAATGGAAAAAGTTGGCAGTTGTACAATAATTAATACAACGTCGGTGTATCATCACGCTGGATCACTGGATTTTAGTGATTTGGAAACACGGTATGCATACATTCTATTAAAATGACAACCGCTAAAATATATTCTATTAAACTTTCTTTTACCTTTTCTTAGAAGGATTTATGCTGCCCCAAAATGCTATTTTGACTCGAAATTGTGCCAAGTGTTGTTTACAAAACGGTTGGAGAAACTATTGGAACAGGAAAACGTTAACGTGCATACTTACGCAGTTCATCCAGGCGCAATTCCAGCAACGGATTTGTGGGCTAACTCTGGTTTTGTGCATAACCTGTTGAAAAGCATTTTAAAGCCACTGCTACCGGTATCTACAAATTTGTAAAAAAAAGATGAAAATGTATTATTGAAAGGATAAAATATAATATTGTGTAATATCTTGTAGACCATTGAGGATGGCGCTGATGCTATTATGTACGCTGCACTGTGCAAAAAATTGGAAACGAGAGGAGGATCCTATCTTGAGGGATTGCATATTGCGCAACCAAATCCACAAGCAGAGAATGTTTGTCTTCAAGCACTTTTGTGGAAGCGGTCTAAAGTTCTTTGTCAAACCTACCTATAATGTATGCTGTGAGTTTTCAAGGTCAACATACCATTACGAAACCATTTTATAATACTGAGTTTGATCAATTCGTTTTCAATATGTATTTCCAATAAAATTTTTACTATAGTATATATTACCCACACTATCTATACTAACGAACTATTTTAACTTACATATTTCTTGACAGTCTTGACATAAAGACTCTTGTCTCGTATTGTTTTAAGCTTAAAACACAAATCAACTTTTTGTAAAATTCCATAACCTAATTTTATTGTACCTTAATGTGAATGTGAGATGTATGCCTACGTGAACTATGGTTCATTCATCTCTTGAATACTATATGGTAATGAGTTACCTGAATGTTTAAAAAGTGTAAGATTTTCTCTGACGAACTTTGCATTGAAGATGCATTGAACTTTGTAACTTTCTTGGTCTCTGATGACAACCTCTACCTTCACTACTCACCACGACTTCTTACTACTTGGGCACGCCAGAGAAAAAGCTCTCGTAGAAATAAAAAGTACACTATTGACCAAGCAGCTCTATCCGTTTTCCTTTGTTGATTCATTTTGCCCCACTCGGGTGGCAGCATTTCTTATCTTTTGAGTAGTCGGGCTTGCTTGGCATTTCTTCTTGTTTTACACATCATCGTGCATACCTAAGCTGCACACAGTTCCACCGAATTTCATCTCTTTTACCCGAAATCACCGCATCTTCCTTAATTGGACTCGATCACCACTTCCACCTTGTCTAAGGCTCACCTGCTCCTTTTACCATCACAAAAAACTCCCATCCTTCGTGCGATTGCACACATCATTTTTGGTCCATTCGTTAACCGGATAATCATCAGGATTTCCATTTTAGTAAGGAATTATTTGGGATTTTAAAATTAATTGAAGCGGTTTAATTAATTTTGGAGCAGTAAAACACCATCATGGCACCGCCCTCAGCCCTTGACAAAGCAGAAGCTGACCGTGTCGCAATCAAGGATCACATTGAGTTCCTAGAGACTGAACTCAATCGCCAACCCGCCTTAGCGCTCACCTACCAAGAGGTGGAGCAGTACCTCCAGGAATTGGACGCTTCAAGGTCACAACTAGGACCTAACCACAGCCAACTCCGGCTAGCCACACCCAAAACCGCCGATTTTGACCCCTGTGTGCAGGAATACCGCCGTTTGTCCCAGCTGGCCAACCGGGTATTCGCAGGGCTTCATGGAATAAAAATGGGGCTACCAAGGCCCGCTACACCTTCTGGATCATCCGCAACAGCTGGAGCAAGCTCATCAGCAGCTTGTTCCCATCACAGGAGTATCAAGCTCCCACCGTTGGAATTACCAAAATTCTCCGGCAACCTACAGGAGTGGGTTAGTTTCCGGGATCTCTTCACTACCGCCGTGGACCGATCTACTCTCACCAAAGTGGAAAAGCTCACCCAGCTGAAGGCACTGCTCACTGGGGAGGCTGCCAGACAAGTGCGCTCACTCGTGCTTAGTGACGCCAACTACGACATTGCCTGGAGTGCCCTGAAGGACCGCTACGAGAATAACCGCGAGCTGTTATTCTCAATCCTCCAGCGACTCCTCACCCAACCCAACATGAACGCCAGCTCGGCTGTTGGACTACGATCTCTAATCGACACCACTAAGGAGTGTGTTCGATCTTTGGAGGTGTTGGCCATCCCTACGCAGCATTGGGATGCCATCCTCCTCTACCTATTGTTCTCTAAGCTGGATCCTTCATCCAAGGAGCTATGGGAACAATCCCTGCCTGACTCCAACATCCCGAGCCTGGACAAACTTTACGACTTTCTGGAGCAACGAGCTCGAGCGCTCGCCGCCAGCAACACAGTACCCCCACCTCGACAACAGAACCGAGCTCAACAGCAGCAGCCACCGTCAAGAATTCATCATTCATCAGCCAGCGCCTGCAAGTTAGGATGCAGCCTGGCCCACCCCCTCTATAAATGCCCAGTTTTCCAGCAACAGTTTCCAGAACAGAGGCAAGAAACCGTGAAGACGCACAGATTGTGCCGTAACTGCCTTAACGAAGGCCACCGTGCAACCCAATGCACCAGCAAATTTACCTGCAAGATGTGCAGGGAAAGACACCACTCCATGCTCCACCCAAATAATAGTACCATGGTGGGCAGACAGGTGCAACACTGTGGACCCCCACCTGCAGCCACTCAGCCATCATCATCCTCCACCACTCAACCTCCAGCCCAGAGTCATCACTGCAATGCCGTTCCTATTCCATCTGGAATACTCGCTACAGCAATCGTCAATGTCCATTCATCATCCGGACATACCTCAAAGCGGTCACTTGTGGATGGTGATTAGTATAATAACATGCATGCTATAAAAATGTTTTTACAAACGCGCCATAATTATTAAGAAAACTTTCTTTTTGCATTAGACGGACAACGTTTACTCATGAAATGCCATATCATGAACCTTTAATCTTATTTTATTTTTAGTTTCAATTTCATATTTAGCATCGTTAACCTCAAACGAAAAATCAAGTTTGAGTTTTACTCCTTCCAGAAATGCAGATGCTGTTTACTCTTTACTATTGCAAATTTAATTGTTTAGCTTCGGATTTGCATTTTTCAGTAATCTGACACGTGGAGGTGATTGGAAGAAAGTAGAAGTAAAGTAAAGGATGTTCAAAAATTAAACACTTACAGAACGTAGAGTAAACTAGAACGTTTTCATAATTAAAAGCTAAAGCTCAGGTTCAGGCATGAAAAATCAGTATATGACAACAACACGTTGAAACTACTTGAAATGCAAATATGCTTGTGATGATGGGGATATAAATTTTCCGTCCCATCTTGACCTTGAATGTCCATTAATAGCTTTGAAGCGCAACAGTGAAAGCAACCGTGAGAGTTTTCTCACATGTTTGAGTCTGTGTTATTACATTTGAGGATTTGAACAATGAAGATTTGCAATAAACTAGTTGCAGTAAAAACGATTAGTGAGATTATATGGCTTCGCTGAAAGTTTTTTGTGTCAGAGTATACAGTCAGCAAGGATTGATCGTCCAAGTTTATTTATGCAACAATTTAAATAAATTTTTAATTTAATTTTAAAAATATTCTACGCAATTTTACGTATATAATATATTGTTGTCTTTATGGAGTGATTATGTACAATGGGCACCTAGAACAAATTGATTGTGGGATGCACTGGCTTTATTTACCATACTCAAACAACCTATGATGGTATGATAATAATTCCCCCACAAATTTCTATATTTCAAAATGCAACATTGACCGCTCGTATGTATTTTTAATATAAAATAAACATTGCGTGTTGCGTGACCTCTTCTATAAATATCATTTCATAAACTTCTTGATACGGTTCGCTAAATATATGGAATTACAGATGGAATCAACGTCAAAATTTACTTTTGTTGCTAGGGTAAATATGTACTAGCCGTGCTGGTATTTATAAATCAGGTATAGTAGACGAAATGAAAAGCCAGTTAGTCTGGAAAAATATTTGATGAAAGTTAAGATTTTATGGACATTATAATGCATAATACCAATCATAATGCACGACTGAATATTTTGTGCGCCAGACTCTTATGGGATCGAATATAACAAGTAGGTAAGCAAACCCATGCAAGTCACTAAATATCTAGCTGTGGTTTATATAACAGGTATTTCAAGACATGAAATGGGTATTTTAGAAACACTATAACATCCCACGTTTCAGATAAGATAAAAACTGGTTTTTGTTTATATGAAACTGAATACATATGCAGAGTTGAATAAATAATCAATGGAACTGATCATAGGCAACTTACTGTGGAATGGTGCGCTGTAACATGAGTGATGTTATTACAGGAATGTCTAACCTGAACTAAACCATGCCATTATGCACATGGAAAATGAGATTGATGTACCAAGGTCGTTTGTGCACGCTTGAGTTGACTTGATAATAAAAATGTAACTCAATTTACAGCGAAGGCAGCAGAGACGGAGCTGGATAGCAAAAACGTGGTTAACGGGCTTGATAACTTACGTGTTACATGTTTATGAAGAATTAGTAGTACAAGAGTATGTTGTATGTATAATATGTTGTTATTCCAATCCAATTTTAAATATTTGATTACGATTTAAAACCGAGTAAATTATTATTTAAAAACTATGCATCAATGAAAATTAAAAGAAATTAAACTAACGATATGCGCATTTTCAATAGTTTGTTTCAGTGTAATTTTAATATATCTTCCATTTCATTAAACAAATCAACCATTTAACAAGTGCGGTCTGGCCAATGAAAATATACTATTAATAAAATATTTTAGCAACAAAATCTGTAATTTTACTAGCTCAGTCACAAGATTGCATGATAGACATTGCTGTGTAACAATATATTTATCGGCTTAGTAGGATAATATCTTATTGAAAACGAACATTATCAATCATTAGACTTGTTATTTGCACAAATTTTTATTTATTTTTAGAAACTGGTATGTGTAAGCTTAAGCTTAAATTACCACAAGTAAACGTATCCATGAAGAAAATAAATGTGAAAAAATACAAATTATTGCATGCATACATGCTAAATCCAAGTTATGAACTTACTAAACTTGTTATTTTCGAAAAAATATTATATTTCTCGTGACTGAAAACGAGGATATTACCCAGGTTACATATACTTGTTTGTCATTCTGAAAACATATATGCATTCTGTTTGCTGACTGGAGTGTGTTTAGCCATTTGATATGTGTCATAAGATATGATTTGTTGCTGACATTGAACTAAATTGATTCTTAATATATTAAATTCATGTCCACTGTGAATTTCTTAAGGAAAACACATCCGTAATATACCATTAAAAATGCTCGCTGCTTTGGTCGCACATAAGCTGTGTCAGTATCGGGATCCGTTTAATTTAGAAATTACTTGTCTAAATTAAAATTACATGGTTTAAAATTTATCTGCCTGGTGTAGGAAAAAGGTAGACGGACATACTACATTTATATGAGCTCCCCTGTTGAAAACCAGTTTCATGCACCTAATATTAAAATGTGTAAAGTCGTTGCATTTCACTTCAAAACTGCTACATATCCTGAAAGAGCAAGTTGCTGCAAGTGGGTGTACCGAACAAAAAATACTATCTTTACATGACTTCATGCATGCACAAAATTTGCCCCAAACTTACTAAACCAGTTTCGTCAAATGTATTATGATTCTCCGGAACGCTACACCAATGCCTTGCGGATTACGTTTTTGCACATGATTCTGAAATTACAGGCTGGATACATCTTTCCCTGAGCACGTAACTTGAGTTCTGTCATAAGATATGAATTCTGAGTGAATGAACAAAATAATTTCCCATGCTTCTTTTTAACATGTATTGTGTGTATAAAGTTATGTTTCAGTTGAGTAATAATATTACAAAAGAAAGATCCTCTCCATAAGAGCAACCATAATTTCTTCTCAAGAATGGCTTCAGTGTCACATGATGGTTTTGATTATACAACCGCCGTTAAAATACGAAATGGTTTTAAATCGTTTTCTAAAGGAGACAATATTATACTCAGAAATTTTTGCATGACCTTGTCTGAAGGAGACTTGTAAGTCAAAAAAACTGAAAACATTGCTTCACAATTTTCGTTTATGTTGCTAACCAAAACTAATTTTAATCAATGGACCTTATTCAAGTTCCCACTAGCCTGGGACCCAGGACCCTACCTTAATTTCTGAACTACACGTCGGATGGTTACGTTTAATAGCTCATTCGAAAGACCAACTCAAGTACTATTAAACTACAGTCCAATGTTGTCCAGATTCGTGTGCGCATGGTCCGATTTTTGCAACAACGTATTCCGGAAATGAGCTGCAGCTGCCCAGAACCCAGATTTTTGCAAAACGTTTTTGCAAAAATCGGGCAATGCGCACACGAATCTGAACAACATTGGACTGTCGTTTAATAGTACTTGAGTTGGTCTTTCGAACGAGTTATTAAACGTAACCATCCGGCGTGTAGTTCAGAAGTTAAGGTAGGGTCCCAGGCTAGTAAGAACTTGAATATGGCCCTTTCAGATATGCTTTAATTGGATCCAGCGGCAGTGGAAAAACTACTGTTTTGTCAAGCATCGTAGGAGTTACAAAGTTAGACCATGGAACCATTTCAGTATTTCAAGATGAAAATATTTCACGCCAGCAAAAATTCATTGGTTACATGCCTCAAGAGACCGCTTTGTACGAGAGTTTCTCCATTTTTGAAAATTTGATGTTTTTTGGAGCTTTGCAACTTGTCAGAAACACTAACTCAAATAGCGAGTATTTGATTCAACGTTGCAAGTTCTTAGTAGATTTGTTGGGGCTTCCATCATTTGACAAGAAAGTGAGCACTTTGAGTGGTGGTCAACGCAGACGAGTTTCGTTTGGAGTGGCACTACTTAATGAGCCCAGGTTGTTAATTTTAGATGAACCAACAGCGGGTGCGGATCCGTTAATTCGAGAACGGTAATCAATTTCAGAATACTGTCAAAACGCATTAAAAGTAAATTGTCACAGATAAATTGTTTTTGTACATAGCATTTGGAACCACTTGCAATATCTGGCGCGAGAGAAAAAGTGTTCTGTCCTCTTGTCAACTCATAGCATTGGAGATGCAGTGCAATCCACAATTGTCGGAATTCTGAAAGATGGACATTTAATTGCTGAGACAGAACCCCACAAACTGTTGGCTAAAACAAATACAAATACGATGGAAACTGCAATTACAATGCTTTACAAAGAATGTAGAGATAATGATTCGTTGCCAAATTTTCGTAGCAACTTGAATAGTCCTGATGATTTGAAAATTGAAAGAAGGTTTGAAATCAATTGCTCGATAACGCGTATTGTTGCAATGGCAAAAAAGAACTTGGCTGTAATTTCTAGAAATTACTGGTATGCAAATCTTTTATAATTTGTGTTCAATGTCAACATGTTTTTAATTTTAATGAACAAATTATTTTATTTATTAGGATGATGATTTTTATGGTGTTGGTGCCCGTGGTTTGCATGGTGGTATCATGTGTGCCCTTTGTGTACCAGGCTCATAATATTCCATTAGGACTGGTGAACTTGGATATTGAAAATTCCACCGAGTGCTCCGAGCTTTCAGACTTCTGTAGTCTTGAAAAACTTAGCTGTAATTTCATAACAAATATTCCATCTGATATTATTAACTTGGTAAGGGGTTTTCAAAAGTGTGTTTCGTTTTTTTACTACTTCTTTAAAATTAGTAACGGTAAACTTTCACTTGCAGAAACCTTTTCAGAATATAAGCGATGCTAGAAACGCAACAATGGCTGGTAACACCTGGGGTTTCATTTATTTTCCTAAAGGTTATTCAGAAGCAACTATAAACGTATATCTAACAAGAGGACTGAAATCTGATATGCTCAGTGAAAATGAATATGACGAAGAAGAAGCAAACTGGAATAATAGTAAAATTGTTGTTAACTTGGACCAAACAAGTAAGACGCTTTAGTTCACATGGTTTTTGTAACCAAAAATCTACATTAAGAACATAATTATATCATATTTTAGACAAGTTAATATCTGCTGTGCTTATCAATACTTTATTTGACACACTTGAAACGGCTTTTAAAGGAAGTTTGGAGAAGTGCGGTTTTAACGCAAAAGTTGCAGAGTATTCTCTTCAAGTAATCAAAAAATGTATAACGTATTTTATGATTTGAAACTATGGCATTACTAAGTTGTATTTTTGTTGCTTTTACAGTATAGTAAGCCCATTATTGGTTCCGAAGGTTTGAACATTTTGCACTTTGTTGCACCGGGTCTAATGATAGGGTAAGAAATTGACACACATTTTTTGTAGACAACTTGATACCACTCAAATTTCATCAAATGTATTATAAATATATTTCAGCGTAATCTACTTCTTTCCCCTTACCGTGTCAATACGTTTCATAAGTGAGCATCGTCAAGGCACTTTACAGCGATGTCAAACTAGCGGAGCACAATATCTGGAAATTTTGACTTCATACGCCATTCTGGAAGTCTTCATACTCAGCGCGCAGTCTCTACTTATTTATATAATTGCGCACTATGGGTTTGGTATTGGTGAACCTCCATCCGCTACACCACTTAATGCTTTTTGTGTTATTGTTCTATGTATTTTCCAAGGACTTGGTGGTTTGGCACTTGGAGTTTTTCTTGGAACAATTTGTCATGAGGAAATCCAAGCAGCAATTATAGTCATGGCAATATTTATTTCAAATCTGCTTTTGTGCGGATTGTTTTGGCCTCTGGAGGGTATGCCATTTGCTTTACAGAAAGTTAGCCTTATCTTGCCAATGACTTTGCCAGGGGAAGCCCTTAGGTCGCTGTTGATTCGCGAATGGACTGTTTTACACCCAGCAGTTTGGAGTGGTTTCTTGGTTTCTATTGTTTACACCATTTTATTTTCATTATTTACTGCAATCTTTGCATACAAAAGTTAAAACTGACTGGAGAATGTCAGTACTGTTGGGGAACTCTGGAACATTTTCAGAATGAGAAAATAAAGCTGTGCCCCAAATATCGTAAAATCAGTAGAAAAATTTAGTTGAATAATTTGTTCACATCGAAAGATTACAAGTTTTGTTGTAATAAACTTAAATGACTTCAAATGTGAATAGATTTTTGTTGTGTGATGAACACAGTGTCCAGATAAAGTACATCATTTACCTTTTTACCTGTATAGGTAAATTTGTTTTTGCGCATATGATATTCATTCCAAATGCTGCATCCAAGCTTGACCTTAAGTGTTTTCACAGCCTTGAACTTACACGCAACCTTGAAAGCACGCGTATAATTTTGATGCACACTTGCTCCTTTACAAGTTTTCATCTTTTTTAGTGCAGGTGTAAAATTTGGATAAGGCCATATTTCCAAAGAAAGAATCTGATCCTATAACGCGTAAGGAATTTTACGTGTGGTCTTGCTAGCACAAAAATTTATTTATTTATTAGCATGAAATTGAAATAGCATTGAACAGCTATGTCCAACTTTTCGCATTTTTCATAATTTTGCTTTCCACTTTTTCCACACAATGCAGTTTGTGTATTTTTTGTGTTGTTGAGCTTTTATAAATCTAATTGCAACGTGTGGGGGTGCAGGGTGAAATGACAAAATGGATAAAATTGGGGGAAATGGAACTGGTTATGCAGTGATTTTCCGTTAACTGAATCAGTAACTTTTCTGTCTAGTGATTCTTTTCCTCTGTTCTCCTTGAGCACGCAAAACACTGCAAGTCTATTTTAATTGTTTTTACGAAATAAACTTGACAATAACCTGTTGCCACCGGATGAAGCGGATTTACACATTTACATAATATATTTCGTTGCTAAACGTTTCTTTGTAAATTTTTTCATGATTTTTCTTGTACAATGATTGTTCTTTGTTTTTGCTTGAATACGGATCATTTTTGGGGCGTTCATGGAATATTTGGTAGTTCGAACTCTGTCTTATCTTGTCATGAAGCTTGGATAATTGTCAACTTCCGGCTTTCACTGTAGATTCGAATATTTTCTTTGTTATTGAATTCAACGTTTTTGTGAACTTTGGTATTTTCTTTGTTTATGGCTATGGGTCACTTCCGGTAGGAAAGTGACATTCGTTGTTTTTAAGTTTTGGTACTTCCGGTATTCGGATATTTTTGGTGACATGAGTTCGAACTAGCCCAGAAAATATTGGTATAAAAGCAGGAGTAAAATTGATTGTGATCATCATTAGAGAATAGACATTCTGGTTTGACTCAGTTGAGGCAAACCACATTGCTCTAAAGGAAACTTGTGCAGTATTCCAAGTTTCATATTTTGATCCGAATAAAGTATTATTTCTCAGAAACGTATCTCTGATCTTTTGGGCTTTATTTCGGAACCTGAGGAGTATCATCCCGTCATTAATTTGGCATTGGGGACTTCAGGCAAGTTTATAGTCCTGTTTCCTTACCTTGCGCAGTTTTACACCTGAGCATACGGGGGAGGGGAACGGGTGGTCCTTCGAACTTAGGACAGGATCTGGGACAATTTGGGGTCCTGATTCTGACGCCAAAAGGCACAACATAACCTAACATTACACATTTTTAATCAAGTGAATTCAGGCAAGTTTATATGCATTCAGACAAACTTGGCACATAAATATAAAGAATATGTGTACAGATAGCTTGAATAAAAGCACTTAAAAAACGTCAAGCTTTAAAACTTCATAATTGTAAAATATACACTGAAAAGTGTCAGGTTCGTGTTTTTCAATGCAGGATGAAATGTTGTTTACATAATGCAAAAATAAAATTTCCTTATTCTTTAAAAGGCTCTCCTAACAAACAGGCTTGTATGGTACGATTGAAAAGCACTTATATGTTATTTTAATAAACGCGATCTGAAAATACAATTCTGACAAAGTTTCAAACAATTTTTTACGGTTTCATAAGAAAGCATTGAAATCTTTTTGTTTTAGTACAGAACTTCATTCAGATGACATAAAACGATGTGTTTAGTAGCACAGCACACATAATGCAGTCAACATATTACATAATTTGAAATATTTTAATTGAAATTTGAAAGTATATAGTATGGTTAAAAATTTAGCGACAATACATTTTCAAAAAAACTGATTGATTCAAAACTTGTATATTACAGAGATTTATGAAAATTTTGGAAGTAAGATCACATAATATTTTATAAAATGGTTTCGTAATGGTATGTTGACCTACTAAACTCACAGAAAACATTATAGGTAGGTTTGACAAAGAACTTTAGACCGCTTCCACAAAATCGTTTGGTGCCAAGCATTCTCCGCTTGCGGATTTGGTTGCGCAATATGCAATCCTTCGAGATAGGATCCTCCTCTCGTTTCCAATTTTTTGCACAGTGCAGCGTACATAATAGCATCAGCGCCATCCTCAATGGTCTAAAAGATATTACACAATATTATATTTTATCCTCCATTAATACATTTTCATCATTTTTTACAAATTTTGTAGATACCGGTAGCAGTGGCTTTAAAATGCATTTTAACAATTTATGCACAGAACCAGAGTTAGCCCACAAATCCGTTGCTGGAATTGCGCCTGGATAAACTGCGTAAGTATGCACGTTAACGTTTTCTTGTTCCAATAGTTTTTCCAACCGTTTTGTAAACAACACTTGGCACAATTTCGAGTCAAAATAGCATTTTGGGGCAGCATAAATCCTTCTAAGAAAAGTTAAAAGAAAGTTTACTAGGATATATTTTAGCGATTGTCATTTTAATAGAATGTATACATACCGTGTTTCCAAATCACTAAAATCCAGTGATCCAGCGTGATGATACACCGACGTTGTATTAATTATTCTACAACTGCCAACTTTTTCCATTGAAGTTTGCTTGATTGCTGGTAGAAGTAACATGGTTAGAAGAAAATGGCTCAGGTAGTTTACCTGAAATTGTTCTGTATATTGAAGCGGAAATATACATTTTATTGCTATGCTCGTTGTGTGCAATACTTAATTCAGCTTAATATTTTGTTCTTACTCTCGTAACCATCCTCTGTAGACGCATACGGCGTCATCATAATACCGGCTATACAAAACGTAAACATCTTGTTACCATTATAAATAAAAAATGCAGTACTACAAATAATACATATATACTATCTTTCGAGTTTCCGTAGGCCAACTGAGTAGTCAAATGGTACACTTCGGGGCAATGCAATACGAATTTTTTCAATATGATCCGCAGCTGACATCCGGTCTTTGCTCTCATATTTTGCACTCGCAAATCTTTGCAAAGCTTGCATTTTTGCTTACTGCGGTAGCCCATCGCAAGCTAACAAGCTGCACACTATTATAGAGCTGCGGGATCCACGGAATCTGAACAGATAGTATACATAGGCAAATGTTCTTGGAATGTACCATTATTAATCAATAGATCAATCCGGGACGTTATTTTCAGTACATCTTCTGAAAATTTTTTCGTGCATGCCAAAGAACCAAGGTTGAGTGGAAGAAGATAAATGGTTCCTTTTGTAACTCCTTCCTTCCGTATTTGATCCACCTTTTTTAGGCTGGAGTTAACATTTTGACAACCTTTTTCGTTATATTAAGATATCTCATGTTGTATAAAACATCAGTAAGCTTGCAAAATAAATTTAGCGTGTAAATTTTTGAAATGTAATAGTAGTTTGATAAGGTATTAATTTATTCAAAAATGAATTATGTCAGTATTGGGATCACTTTGTATTGACTTGCACTGTCAGTCTCATTTTATAGTAATTTTTAAAGTTGGAGTCAAGCTGGATGAATTTCAAACTAATTGTGAGATTCGGTCATTTGGAGCGCTGGAGTTGTACTAGTGCACTTAGTGCACGTTACAGGTTTATTTTGGGGGCTCTAGAGTAAAAGTAGTAACAGGCTGTAAAGTTTGAAACTCAAATTCAAGCGAAGGAAAATCAACTCGGAACAGGACACGGCGGGACGTTTGCCTGAAGTTATTTACGCTAAGCTCAAATTTTTTTCCCATACGAAAATACTATACAACTTACCCATAATGATAAAAAAGTCAAGCTGCAAAAACTTTTTGGTAACTTCATATGCAATTCCACTTGGTCCACCAGTGATCACTACTACTTCCCCAGGTTCTCCTGAAAACATTTGAAAAACAACAATTCATTAAATTTTACAAAAATGTAAATTATTCATTCGGTCTGTGTGCCAGATGAAAATCTCAGAAAAGGTTAGACGACATACTTGGTTCCCTGCTTGGATCATACATCACGTGCCACATGTTTCTGACTTTTTGAATAAGCCACTTCACTTTAGGTAGATGTTTCTTTTCAGTGAGATTTTGTTTTGACTCGGAACTGTCAGAACGAAACATAATGCCTCCTTTTCTTTTTCAAAGATAATTGTTTCCGTTGCCTGTTTTAAGACGTGCAATATGAGCAATTTATTATGAAGATACTTAGTTACTTTGTTTTTCAAAGATAAGAAGGTAAACGCATAATCGAAGGAGACTTTCAGTATCAGAAACAATGTAATATTTCTACAAACTATTACTCTGCGATTTATTTTTAAATAACGCTTTTACTTTCTATACGTAATTGTAAGCCACTTAAGCACTTGATATACCAGCGCCAACTTCAGTTAGGTGACTGAAAGCCGGTCATTTATAAAGTTTGTGTTTTATACTTAAGTTATTGAGCAGAACTTAGCTAACAGGTGCATTTCCATGTTTTGAAGGTGAGGATTTATTGCAACAAACACGATTTGGTTGATATTTCAGTGGGTAAAACAACTAGCGTAATCGGATCAATTACCAATTGTAACGTCAGTTGCCTTGAAGTGCTTCACATATGTTAGGGATACTGACTATTTATTTAAACCATAGAAGTCTTATAAGAACAATCAAGGACGACACAAGCTAAATGGGATTTGAATGCATTTTATCGCACTCAGATTCCAGAACTAGCGAGTTGAGTGCCTTTCTATTATTCGATTGTGAGCATGGTGCCATTTCCCTGGCTTACACACGTGTCTACCATTTATCCCAATATGCATTCATGTACATTGAAGCATCTTTGCTAAAACGTGGGTACCTATAAGCCAAAGTTGGGCGTGATAAAATCCCCTACATCCGAATAGTTTCTGGAAATAGACAGCATGACTTTACCGTAAAGTGTTTTCACGACTGATAATGCATGCAAACATTATTTATAGCTTTTGTGTTTATTTTTATTTGGTGTCTAATATGAGAATCCGTATAACAGCGTGACATACCATCTCAAAATTTATTTATCTGTTTAGATGCCTTTGTACAAAAATAAACTTGTGACTGACTATTACTAAAAGCATGTTAGCGAAATTAGGTTTCACAAACAGTTTTTTCTTATTTGTTCTGAGATTAACTATTTCATTTGAATTAATTCCACAAAACTTTTCGTGCATTTTACGTAGCATAAGTTGGGTGTAAACCCACGGCAACTTTTACACTGAACAGTAGTGGCACAGACAGTTTTGAAACCACATTTTTTGTTTGCTTTTAATCAATGCAAACACTCGATGTATTTCATTCGGGAGTAAAAATAAAGACTAGTTTGCTGTAAGAAAACTTTTTTAAAAAATTGTTAAAATTAGTCATGCCCTTAAATGAATGAAAAAGAACATTACTCTGATATCTTTCTCACAAATTCAGGAGGAAATTCAATCATTATGAAATTTGTGACTAGGCCAACTGGATACTTATCACTTGAATTTAAACCACTTAAGAGCTTGGTAATCTAATTTTGTCTTACTTATTTGCCCGTTCTAAACCAATGAAAAAAGCTTCATTGTAATGCGTATGCTTTCTATTATACAAGAACAAATCCGTTGTCGTAATAGAAGTGAAATGTAGCAAAACCACGTTTTTATTTAAATAACTTTTAACCTTTTCGTACAAGTGAGTATATTTTTGGTTAGTTTTTAATAAATTGTACCTTAATAAGCAGATTGGTTGCTATTTGTTAACATATCCAATCAACATCTAATGTAAGTTTCAAAATCAGTGTAAAATTTGAGTGCCTATGGTATGTTGTTTTGACAAAATCAGTGACTATTACTAAATTTATAATTCAGAAGCACAGGCAAAAACACAAAGCTGTTAATGTTTTTTGTTTTTGGTGATACCAGGATTACATAAAAAATTGGGTACATTTTGGAACAATTCTGAATAAACCCGATAGGATAATTTTCCGCAATTTGAACATCATATAATCAATCCAGTTTTTATCCTGGAGCAAAATGCCAGCTTTTTTATTCGTATATTCTGCCTGTGTAGCAGCAATTCAACAAAAAACTTGTCATACGCATAATATATCCAACCCACAGTGTCAAACCGCAACTTGCGGAGCAGAGCAAGTGAGTTGTTACGACAGCTAAGTGTTGCTGCTTGCAAAGTTTCCCTAGAGTGAGACTAGGACGCAAAGACTGTATTCGTTTCAGTCGTACTTCAGCTTTAGCTGGGTGAGGAACTGAATATGTGGAGTAGCTAGACGCCCCGGAGTATATTTTCAAACACCTAAACGAATAGCAGATTCTATATTCACTTGGTCAATCTTTTACCTTGCATTTTAGGATCATTTGCTTTGCTGAAGCTATGCTAAGCTGATGAATATAATGCACAACCGTTATTGTTGCTACATAAAATTGTTGGTTGGTTGCTACAAAAAACGTTTTTGCCTTCTGTTTGTCTGATGTATATAAATTGATTTAAAACTGTTGGAAAAAATGAAAAGCGTTTAGCAGAGTATCCATGTGCATTCGTAAAATCAGAAAATGAGCTTGAATAATTTGTACCATGCAAGAAAACAAGGTGTTGTCAAGTTTATGTATTATAAGATATATAGCAGCAAACCTTAACATAATGCATTTTTATGTCTTGTTTTTATTACTGGAGTTATCAATTGGTGAGGTATATGCATCATATCGTAATATCCGATAACAACTCACGCTTCAAATAAAGGCAGTATAAAAACTGGTTTTGTTCCTGTGAAACTGAATACATGTTTTTTTGAAGAGTTTTTGTTGTATAATAAATCTGAGAATGATCTAATGCAACTTTCTGCGGTTTGTGCTTTTTTACCTCAGTGATTCTATTGCACCGACATCCTACCTGAATTTTAGGCACTATGTAACTGATAAAGAAAGTTAACGCAATAATGTTTTTTTTGCGAGCATATGGATGATAAAAATGTAAACCGATTTGTTAACCAAATTCTGCTTATGAAATATCCATCCATTTCATTGATATTTGATTCAAGTTGTCGTAATTGTGTACATGATGGAAATCGCTTAGCTATTTTTTCTTTATGACATTATAAATAAAGGGAATCAATGAAAAATTCTGTGCAGATTATAAAAAGCAAATAGAAGAAAACCATGCAAAAAATTCATGGAAACAGTTCAAAAGACTTCATCGTCAATGGCAGAAAGTTTTGTTGAATTTTAGTATATATATCATTGGGACTGCAAAATGGTTTAATGTTGATTAATTAAGTCATAAGTTAGACAGCTAATTATTACAAATTTACATACTACTCCATTTTTACATTTTTCATGATTTTATTTAACTTACGATCTTATGTAATATGTAGATTGTCTGGAATTTGCAAAACACAAAACTTTATCTAACAATAATAACTTAATAAACATTCAACAATAATTCTGTTTCGGGTTTGAACAGCATATCTGCCATACATTTTTGATCTTGCATAATTTATGTGTCGTACAGTGTTTTGGCTAAACTTTGTCAACATCATGAAACCAGAATTATTTTGCATATATATAATTTTTAAAATCTGGTTTGTAAAGTTTCACATAATCTAAGCGATTTGAATTTTGAACTTTATGATAATATAAAAATCCGGAATACAGAAAAATCTTTCAAATATATTTCAGGTGCGACCATTTCACTTCTGGCCTGTTTCGTCAGTTTTAAAATTTACTGCATTATTATGAAACTTTTGGTGACACAATCACATGATCTTTATTTTCAAGTCTTTAGTTGATCAGATGAAGTTTCATATTGTAATTATGGTGAAACCATAAAAACTATCAAGTAATATTTTATCTACTTTTCTCTTTTTTTGCGTGTTTGAGATATGTAATAAACAATGTTGGCTCTATATAAGCTACCAAACACACCAATGAAATAGAATGTGCTGTGTTGAATAGACACTCTAACATTAATAGTGTAGTTCGTGAAATGCATGCACAAAATCCAAAGAAACAGTTGGATGATTTATGCTCATCTATGCTGCAGCATATTTACTATCATTAAGATCGCAATAGTTTTTTCGGACATTCTCATTAGAAACTTTGCAGTGTCAGATAAACATACACCCTGATTAGAACTTATGTAAATTGGATTAGTATAAACAAAAACGAATTTTCCCTTTAAAAGCAGACATGCCTTTACGTTTCAATTGTGCTAATTTTAGTCACTGCAGTGTCATGTTTTCTTTCATTTATCTATCATTGTCAGCATTTTGAAAACGTATATCATCCAATGACAAACATTTGCCCTTCTTTGCATGTTTATAAACATCTGCGATAGTTTACTATTAATCAAGATGTCATACACAGTGTAGTAAAAAATCACTATTACGAGTGAAGTGGTTAACAAGATTCTCAGCATTTTCAAGTTCTACAAGAAGAATGTCACGAAACTCAAAGTCTGGATAAAAACGTAATTAAAACAGCTTCACAATGGGTTTTTGAATCCTAATCACGCTTAATAACAATCAAGTACATTGTAGTAATTGTTATCTTATAATCAAAAAACCATAATTAGAATTAAAAATAAAGCAACGGATGCTTTCAGAGAAAGAGAATTAAATGTAGCAATTGTATATTACTAATTTAAGCTTAACAATTTCGCTAAAATACATCTTCATTAAAACTTTCTGCGATGATAGTAATGAAAAATGTAAACATGATGTCTTAACATAAATTTAGCAGCAGCTTTGCAGCCTTGTAGCTTTCTGGTAGAGGTGCAAAAAATCACCAAGAACAATGTGTTACACAATTGAGTTTGGAAACGTCAAATACGCTAAATAAGTTTCTAATGTGCTAACCTTACAATAATAAACTAGTTAGCAGGGCAAATGTGGTCAGTTTCATGTGGAGAACCATTTACAGCACAGCAAAATTCGTCTGTTTTGAGCCATCACTACTGGTATTAAACTCGTCATCCGCTTCATTAGGTTGTGGGATCCTCTAGATCTCTCGTTAATTTTACGCAACGGTAGGTACACCAGAAATACCCACTACTGGTGCGCTGATGCAGCACCATACAACTCCCACTGGATAATAAACGGATACCCCCTTCCTCATATAAATAGCCTTTGAGCATCTGTATTTCTCCCTAAGGTTAGGATTACAGTAAATTTAATTTGTACTAACATTACTATAGAATAAACTTGTAATTACGTCTTAAAGGTTACCTGGATTCATAGGCCACAGATAGGCACAAACCAAATTTGAGACGTCAAAAGATTGCCACTCTTCCATCTCTCCACCAAATTGATTTTGTTCTAAGCTGTATCGGCATGTTTTTCAGAATGTTTCAGAATTTGGATCAAGAATCACGTAGGTGTACATTCTTATGGCACAATACTGGAAAGGCTCACCTCCGTGGATCTAGTAAGGCAGTAAAATATAATAACTTGTAATTAATTGATGTTGACGTACACAAAAAATACAATTACTAAACCTTTTGAACTTCAAATTCAATATTTGCAGAAGAAAACCATTTATACTTCATTTTAATCTACATTTAAGTGAGCTACTAGAATGCAAGTGGTTTAATCCAATTTTTGCAAAAATTTGTATTTAATGAAAATGTGCTAATCAGCAAAAAATGGGATAGTCGCTATTGGTGCCACAATTTTTTCTTGATTTTTTCATCATTGTATGGTAACCATTATTCCGGGAGACACTGTTGTTAATAAAAATAAGTTATACTAGTTCAACATTTACAAGGTTATATTACTGCAAACAATTCACATTTGCAGAGTTAACTGGTTTTCATAAATAATAAAGGCACATTTGTTTGTACGTACATAAACGTATTTGCTAATTTGGTAGCAACTTTTTAGGACATTCACTGGATTTAAGTTAGTATATTTGCAACAAAAATTGACTAACCACTAGCCAGCTAATTACCAATTAAAACGCCACTTTCTTAAATTAAAAAATTGCTGGACGTAAAAACACTATAGCCAAAATTTTGGAACTGCAAAGATTTCTAAGCTAGTTGTCTT
The DNA here is from genome assembly GCA_029691765.1 of Entomobrya proxima. NCBI lineage: Eukaryota > Metazoa > Arthropoda > Collembola > Entomobryomorpha > Entomobryidae > Entomobrya > Entomobrya proxima. The sequence continues at coordinate 49,366,610 of CM056170.1, forward strand.
AAATGAATACCTAAATTTTGGATATTGGATTTGATATCGCGTTTATTGGGGACGTGCAAGTCAAAGTTTCTCCAATTTCAAAATCTCCTCAGACCGTTCATAGGTTAGGCAGCCATTACTACTTCCCAGTTCTCAATTGCAACTTTGTTGCTTTACTCAAGGTCGGTCTGAGTTCACGCCCCAGTGAAAAAGTTCTACTAAATTATTTCGTTGTGCATTGGCTAAGGCTACGCCAACTCCCGACAGCCATATTTCGAAGTAACGAAAAACGAAATTATTTGTGCTTTGGTCGATAACTAGTGTCAATCTAATAGTAACACAAAAAATTTCAGGTTCAATAACCCTAACGTCAGGAAGTTATGGACCATTTAATTTTAAATGTGTTCGAACATTTAGCGGTGTAAAAATGCAATATTGATGAATTAAAAAATTTGGCTATTTTGGAATAATCATAAACAAGTAAAGGAACAATTTGCGACAATAAAAACATCAAAAAGTTAATTAATTGTTTAATTGCCCTGTTAACTTTAACTGCAATTATCTCATGGTCGCCACCAGGGCTAAGCCTGTTTACAACGTTTTTTGGTACTTTAGAGGGTACTGGTTTTAATGACGCTTATATTTGCTTTAGCCCTGGTGGCGACCATGAGATAATTGCAGTTAAAGTTAACAGGACAATTAAAAAATTAATTAACTTTTTGATGTTTTTAATGTCGCAAATTGTTCCTCTACTTGTATATGATTATTCCAAAATAGCAAAATTTTTAAATTCATCAATATTGCATTTTTACGCCAATAAATATACAGGCTATTTCATGAAATTCGAATATGATGACTTCGTTTTATGTCGGGAGTTGGCGTAGCCCCCACCATTGCTCTAATCGAGCTTACTCTTCAGGTTTTTGAGTAATACTACTACGGCCACAAACGAAATAATCACTTTTCCTGTTTGATATCTGTATCCATCATGATTCGATGTATTTACGGGTTTTGAACCGATGAAAAGAGAATTTCCGAAAGAATAGAAAATAGTATAAATGGTTCATTAGCATATTCAAAAACATAAGAATGCACTTTGAACTCTCCAAAAAAGAAAGTTCACACAACATCATGCATTATTTGTATTCATATTTCAACACGCTAATCCATTTCAATGCGCCTTCAGTGTTCACATTCCTGTGCAACACCATTTTTAACTATTATGTTAAAAATTAGCCACTTTTCACTGTTTCATTCTTTGCATTCTTTTCAGGACCTTGACTGATCTCAGCTCAAAAATATGATATATTTAAACCAAATCAAAGTGAGTTCACCAATCATGGCAAGATTATTTATTATTTGGTTTCCGCTAAGTACTTGCTAACTTACTGAAAATTGTTTGTAGAAAATTCCCATTTTCGTTGAAAACTCCATTTGTTGGAAATCCAAAGCATTATTGATGGCCACATTTTGCTCCTGTATGTACGATGTATCCTTTCTAAAAATTACAATTTATGCATACAATATATTAAGATCAAATCGGTACAATCGTTAAGACTACTAACTATTAGTGTATAATCGCAAATTTACCATTTTGACGTGGAATCCAATCCATTTTCATTAGATCCGTAAACACTTGTAAACTCTTCAGTTTGAAATAATGGACCGAACATGCTTCGTTCGGAAACGTGAAGACGGTGTTTGACTAATTCAGATGTGACAGCCAAATCATATAGATCTTTTGGAAAAGTAAATTTTGCCAATATGATACTTGTTTGATTTTCATGTAACGTAATAAAACAAATTAGTTATGAGTGCTTCTTAAGTACCACTTTCTCGCCAGTCACAATGCTTTCTTAATACCATTTTACAAGTAGATAAAATGTGTTAAATGATTTATTTCTATTCTTGCAGTTTACAAAATTTTATCATCTTTCATATTTTTTCGAGCCAACAAACAAAACCGAAAAACTTCGTAGGTTTTTTTGCAAACTGCGTTCAACATTTTTACAAGTATAATTTATTCCCATGTCGTTTTTACAAGTCACTGATGTCAAAGTTTGTACTCCTGATAATTAGAATAGTCTACAGTAGCATACAGGTTACTTGGTACTTATGTGAATAACGTTCACATAATTTCTCGATCAGTCTTCTGTATTTTGTTAACAGTCTTTTCGCGCCGTTCCAAAAAAGCACAATACTATATCTAGCAAGAGTGTCTGATTACGTACGTCTTGATAAATAATTCACCATTGATGATTATTACTAAGCTATAAGCAGATCAATTTAATTTGAGGTTTGTATGACGTATCAAAGCTAAAATGCGAATCAATTCCAGCAATTAAGAAGTGCTATTATTTATTTATTATGTACAAGAAACATAAAAAGTCATATCATGACATATCAACAAACATACCATCAATTGTTTCGACTGAATTCTACATAAAATAGTTAGATGAAAAGATTACTGAAGAAGATTACTTATTACCTTGTAAATAAGTGGAATGACAAAATAATAAATGTAAGCGTGGAACAACTCCATAATGTAGTATCAGAAGTTACCACTTAAAATTCCAAATTTCACAACCTAGTACGTAATCATATTATCGGTCATTTAACAGTATAGTGCTCTGAATCAGTTTTTGCATTTCGCATATTTTAAAGCCAAACTTCTTCCTCCACAAGAAAAGTTACTACCACACCTTATTTTAGCAGCTTTTTATGCCAACGGAAGAGAATAGATAAGGTACATACACAAATTGAAAATAAAAATTATTAACATTTTGTTGTGTTATTTTCATGATTTTCTAACTATAAATAACTTAGTATTATATTATGGTCATGTAATAATAATATTATACTTGCTGCAATGAAACGCACTGAGAATTTTACTCAATATTACATCTTATATAGTCTTAACATTTTTGCAACATTATTTCGTCTTCAATTTTGTTTTAACGCAATATCAATAGAGTTGTGGTTCGAACTGGCTGAGATATTAAGGCTGAGACAATTAGAGATAGACACTTCTTACGAAAGACCAATGAGCCAATGACAAGTTGTAGTGTGAATTGTAGGTCTAGTAAAATGACGCAAACTTAAATACTTAAAATATATAGAGCATTGTAATGTTTTTGTACATTTGGAATGTGATCAGCAAAAAATATTTTTCTAGTGTTTTGCTAATAATTCAACTGATTTAGGAACGTCTTAAATTATATACTATTACATTTCTAATACATTACCGGCTCTAACACATGTACGTGGATATTAGTAAAAAATACAAACAGTTGTTGAACTAATGCAGCTTATTATATAATATGAAATTAACAAATTTTGAACAACTTTCCAAACAAACCTGCATAACGATTAGCTAGCATAAATTCTTTTCATCTGAAAAACGGCAGACATCACAACTGCAATGCATTGAACCTCTTGGTCAAAATTGCAGGTCTAGCCAGTCTAGCAAAAGTGGTGAAATGAATAATATTCTATTGTGTTTTTGTTTGTATTTGGGTGGGTGAGTAATTCTGGTATTGAAGGAATGGGATTGAGCACATAAAATCAGTCAGAACTGCTGCTTTGCGGTCAAATTCACAGCATTGAAGGCGCTTCACGCTATGAATAATTCCAGTCCGGCCTGAAATAATTTATATTTTTCATATTCAATCTCAAAATCATATTCATATACATATTCATTGTAGCCAGATATTAACCATCTCTAGTTGATGGCATTGGATCCTCTTTTTTCATTTCCCGTTTTGCTAGATCTTTTCTCCGACTGCCAACATTACATTGCTGGGACGGGTTCTCCCAAAAGAAGGAGGAAATTGAGTATATTCCAACTGAATTGTGGGAATGCGACAACACCGAAGGGGAAGAGAGAAAGTGTCCAGCAGTATTGAAAAACGGAAACCTCTTAATGGCTTTGGTAATCTATGTCTAATGGCCTTTGTCTCTGTAATCTTGTCAATGTTTCTGGATGTTACTTGTCACGTGTACGGAATCACCGGTGTTCTTATACTGGTTCCTTTCTTCATATACTTGTGTCAGTTTCATCACTGTTAGTTGCTGAACTGTAATAAAGAATTTATATTGAATTATTTTGACATTTTGATTTGATAAATTGGTCTTGTATATTAAACAAGCTAAAGCCTAATCAGATGAGAAGATTTGTTAAAATTACAAAAAAATGAAATATGTAGGCCATTGAAAGAAACCGTTTTAAGTAAATGACGACAAAGAATTCACTTGAAAAGAAACAAATAATAATTGAAATATCATAAAATTCAAGGGTAAATGAAATTGTTATATATTTTTATCTAAGTAAAAATTTAAAATAGTTCTGGGTTTCAAAAAATGACTTATACATAATCGGTGTCGGTAATTTAATAAAATTGTAGATAATAAAATATCGCTAGGCAGTATAAGTAGAATTATCCTGAAAAGAATACGGCAATTATTTGAAGGTTTGGAATTTGTAATAAACCAGCAACCTTTAAGGCCAAACATGTTCTCAACGAAGAATTATTTTTATCTAGTTTGCTTAACAAATTCATAATATATGCGATTGGATTAAAGTGTTGCTAAAGATTTCTCAAAACAATTGTGTAGGACTAAAAATGCTAATAAAAACCATTATTATTGCTCTAGTTATTGCAGCCGTTCGTATTCACATTCAAATATACTGCGGTTCTGATCTCTAGTTTCTATATTTCCTCAACCATTAGAAATGGAACCTCTCCCAAATCCAAAACTTTATATAATTTATTGAAATATTAATTGATAAATTCTGAACCAGTTCAATAAAAACCGGTTTAGGTATTTTGTATTTGCATGAATTCTGTCTTATTCATTTACCTTGCACAGTTTGTATTCCTTTCTGGACCCGTAATGGTCAACATGTTATTCGTATTCCCCATTTCTACTTTACAAACCCTCTAAAAATTACAAGAACTATAAGAGATTGGAATAAGCAATGATAAATAGTGATCTGATCTTTTTCCAAACGTCACTAAGGTACTTTTCCAGAGTATAAAATGCACTTATGTATTATGATTTCTTACAATGTCATACTTGATGAAGGTAATCAAGATCACTGCGATAACCATAAAACATAATTTTTAATAATTCTAAAACCTGTTTTCTATAAATTTTTCACTGAAACAGATATAGAATTTACAATAGCTTCATTTGAAGCAGAACCGTACTTCCAGTTCTCATTTCAGTTTTTGTCTCAGGTCAGTTCAAATTCAAAATAAGGGAAGTCTTCAAAATGTTGTTAAATTTTGAGTTGATATTATTTGGAATTACATTGTCATTACTGGCAATGTATTTTAAATTTAAAAGCAAGAAAATAGCAAACCTACCGTTTGGTCTGTAATCTAAATCATTTGGATTCATATTGATAGTCGTGACACCAAAAATATCTTATTATACAAAATATATTTATTTTTATATGCAGGTCCATCCGGATTGCCTATTATAGGAAATATTCTGCAGATTGTAAAAAATCCTCATCTAAAATTATCAAATTGGGCGCACCAGTACGGAAAAATGTACACTGTAAGCTTGGCCGGACAACCAGCGTTGGTAGTAAACGACGTCAAAACAATGAAAGCAGTTTTTGGAAGCATAGCATCCACAGGAAGATTTAAGTCGGAATTATTTGAAATAACAGACAAAGGAAAACACGGTGTAGCCAACTCCGAAGATCGGGTTTGGCAGGAACAGCAAAAGCTTTTTGTAAAATTTCTAAAGCAGTTTGGCTGCGGCACTGGGGCAAAACAAGACCCAATTATTTTGCAAGAATGTAACCAATTATGTGAGTGGATTGATGACCAATTAAAAATCACAAGAGAAGGGCAAGGAATTCAACTCCGAACAATTTTGATGCATGTGACAACCAACACAATCTGGAATATGGTAACAGGAGAAAGATTAAAATCCTCTGAGTGTCAAATCGTACATTTACTAGAATTGTGGGTAAACGCTTTTAACACTGCGACAAACTCAGGGCTTGCATTTTTTTCTTGGCTGAAATACATAGCTCCAGAAAAATCCGGTTACAACGAATATCTTAAAAGAAGTGTGGCCGTTCATGCATTTGTAAAGGAGTACTTCCAACAGCAGAAGAAAAATAGAACAAATAGCGCAATCAACGAAAAACCTAATAATATTATAACTGCTTATATAGAACAAGTTATAAATTGTGCGGATGAAAGCAGCTCATTTTATGGCGAGGAAGGATTTGTGCATAGCTTTACATCAGTTTTAAGCATGATGGTTGGTGGAACTGAGACAACCTCAAGTTCGTTAAATTGGCTAATATTTTATTTAGTGGCGTATCCTGAGATTCAGAAAAAGGTTCAGGAAGAAATTGACAAGATTGTGGGCACTGAAAGGAATCCATCCCTAACGGATAGAAAAAAGTAAGTAGATTTTCTAAGGTTACTAAATAAAGGAAAACTTAAAATGTAAATGATGGTCATTTTACATCTTCTAGTTTGCCATATCTGGACGCCGTTGTCCTGGAAGTTCTACGGATATCAGCCTTAGTACCTTTTGGAATTATTCATGTACTACTGGACAGTGTAAATTTCGAAGAATACATATTCCCGAAAGGATTGATTCTATTAGCAAACATATACCACGCCAATCGAGATCCGAACGTGTGGTGTGATCCAGAAGTTTTTCGACCTGAGAGATTTTTAGAAGGGAATGAAGCAGTAAGGAAACGAATGCGTGAATGTGTGACGTCTTTCCAAAAAGGAAAGAGAACTTGCCCAGGGGAACAGCTTGCTAAAGATATCCTATTCTTATTCTTAGCTAGGCTATTGCAGAAATATAGATTCAGTCCAGAAAATGGTAGAAGTGCTAAGGAATATATAGACCCAGTGGCTGGGTATATGTTGATGCCAAGAAAAATTGGTTTGGAAATAAAACACAGAAATATTACAGGTTAAGTCCTATACGTAAACAAAACTCAATACTTTTAAACTTTTTAAATCTAAAATTTAACGACAAAGTAAACCTTTGTAAATGTAGTAAATCGGGTTTGCGGCATCAAGTTCTTCATTCTTTTAACAACTTGCTTTGTTTACCAAATTATTTGAATAATATGCCGTAATATGTAGAAAATATCCAATTTTGGATACATCATTTTTTGTGTGTTGTTGTGTGAATATCGATGTTTAGTATAGTCTTTTGTGGGGTTTCGTCATTGTACTAGGACAAGATGGTTTCAAACAGTTTTAAATTTTGCAAGTTTAACAATAGTTTAGTCAGGCTTTATGTCTGCGCTGTAAATTCTTTATTGCAAAGTTTTACTCACTGTTATTGAAACTTGAAAACTGAGCTGTGATTGCAGAAGTCAGGGTATGAGAAAGTTAGGGAGATTTTTGTCACATAAAAGAGCTCTTTTCTTAAGGTCAACGTCTTTCATTCTATTTGATTGTCAATAGATAGTCGTAATTCTTATTAATGTAAGTTGGCGTTGTGAATTAAATATACTAGACTTAGGCTAATAAAATTACTAAAGTTGTCAAAATAAGTCTATTTTGTTGTTATTATTTTTGCGAATGAGTCAACATATCAAGAAAAACTAAATAATATGCATAAGCTCCAATCAATACTGATTTAGTTACGTGTTTGGTCACAATAAAGCCTGTTACAAGTTTTGTCTTAAAATCTTCTAATATTTCCAGTTGTTCTAATAAAATTCTCAGTATTCACCTTCCTCCTCCATCTCCTCCAATAAATCCCATGTCTGGTGACAATTGACCAATCCTCCTCCAGTACCTCATTATTTTCATTTTGTTGAAAGGCCATTTTCAGATTTTCATTTTGAAAAACTGTCTAATATAAATCCATGTGTGGCATTCAAAAGTTTAAAAGTACACTCATATGTTTAAGCTTGTTTCTAGAATAATTTGTCAAATGGGATTTTCAAAAATATATTAAAATTTGAAAAGAAAACCAATGAAGTAATAAGTTAGTGGTTCGGTTGGTTTGAAACTTTTGAGTAACGCGAGATGTGTTCCAAAACGGACAACAAACTATTTATTCTTACAAACTCCCCGATTGACCTTCCGGTAGAATTTTTAACGACTCACAATACCCCAAAAACAGTACGGTAAAATGTCAATTTTTCACCCTAAACCAACTTAATACGTTAGTAATCCACTCTGCTTTCATGCTCTTATTAGGCATTTCCCTGCTTTAAAATAAAGTTTCCTACACTTTGAATAACTAAAAAGAAAAATAAATACTGCTATCCTGGGCATTCTCCCTACTGGATTTGTTTGAAGCAAATTAAAGGTAGACCGCAAGATAGAAAGTACAAACAGGTAATTATAGAGAGTTGATTGAGATTAGAGATAATATTTCATAAGCAGTATGAATAACCAAAACACAGCTTCCGACCTCAATCAAAAAGGGGCATTTGGTCTGCAAAAGTTTGACTAATCTAAACTTTGCATAACATAATAATGAAATGAAAATTGATAAATACAAAAGCAAAAAAAAAAAACGCAAGATAACATCTGGTACTATTTTGAGGTGGCTCTTCTACTTACTACCACATTGAAACAGTAAATAATATGCATATTTATTCTAATTATGCGCTTGTGTTGTGTAGTGAGAATTAATTTCTGCAATGAACAAGGTAGGAAGCCACAGTCTAAGAAATTGGAATAGATTTCTGCGAATAGATGAAAATGGAAAGTAGTTGGCAACCATTTATCTGGCTTTTTTGAAGCATGACAAGTTGTTTAGTAGAAATTTTCATTACGCCATTTGTTTGAATTTGTGTTACATTCCGCTTGTTTTAAACCATTACCAACATCACATTCATCAGAGAGTAGTTGCTAGAGAATTCTTAACAACAAATTCTTTATGTTGAGTAAATGGCTGAGATTGCAAAAAATGGTTAGTGGGAGAGAATTATGTGTGGATATTTCCACAGTTTTTGCGGGAATGGCGAGGTTGTAAGATTTGAGTAATATATGCGCACTCATTAATAAATAGTTCCTGAGTTTTTTATTCAGCAATTTATTGAAGAACTATTTTTGTAGAAAATTTTGTAGAATGACTGAACACAGAATAGCCCTTATGACGGACTTGACGTTGGTTTTACTTAAAGAGCATAGTAGTAGTAACTTATTCTCATATTATCGTAATTGTAAAGTAAAATCTGTTGGAATTTTATTCAAATATATTTGATAAACGGAAATTTAGATTCTTCAGTTAGTATTCTTAATCCGCTTGGGCTCTATTCGAGTGCACATTTAAAATAGGTATATTTTAATTTATTATGAAATGAATGTTGCTTCAGGATTGCAGTTATCATATCCTGAAACTTTATTTTTGTTCTTGGATCATTTCTTTTTTCCCCCTGCGTTGCCCTAAAAGTACACAATTTAAAAAAATACCATCTGAAGTTCACAATAATTTTGAAAAAGAAATAATGAGTTATAAAGATCAGTATCCTTGGGCATAAAAATTTGGTCAAGCCAACTAAAACCTTCATCTTTGCTTGTCAACTTCACTAGGTATTAAGTTAGGCACTTGCCAGTCAAATAAATGCTGTTCTTTACAAAACCCGAGCTACCTACGGTAACAAATTTTGTGATATGAATGAAATGAGAGCAATATATACACATATAGCTCTGATACATCAATGAATCACGTTCTCAAAAATTCGTAGCGTGAAATAATCAAGATTAACATTTTTTATGTTTAATTGATACTAAAATCGCAAAGAATGTTCAAACATATTCGACAGATAAAAATCTTTGTAATCAATAAAACGTGGGATACATTTAACTTGAAGGAAAGCAATCAAGTGGCCTTAGAAACCACTTAGAAAAAAATTTACATTTCTAATAAAAATGTCAAATGTAGGAATTTATAATCTGACACAAGCTTGTATTTCTTACAGACAAACAATTGTGATAGAACCAATCCATCTAATTCAAGATTTTACCCCAGAAACTGAAATAAACTATTCAAACGTGTTACAACTTCTATATATAAATTCTGTGTCGGTCGAAGATCCTTTTGAACCGCATTTTTTACATCCTGTGTATTTCTATGTTTTTGCGTATGATCTGCCCTTCAAAAAAAGACATTTTCATTTTAAATAGTTAACTGGTTGTTAAGAATTGAATGATGTACATTATGGTTTTGATGCGTTAGCAATACTTTGTTCAGAGAATGTAGGCTGCGATCTTTTAGACTGTTTATGTACTATATTTTAACTACTTTGAAATTGCCTCTGTTAGTACCTAAAAGCCAATCTGTAAAAACCATGCCTTATTAAAACACGAGAATCTTGTCCAGGTACACGCCAGTGTCGTCGTGTCGTCTTCGTCACAGGTTTTAGCTATAGAATGTACTCTACCCAAGAAAGCTAATAGGTAATGCGTGTAAGCAATACACACTCTCAATACACAGCAGGGTTAGGTACGGGTGCAAGTCCACGGAGAGAAGAAAAATTAGGCATAATAATTGACATTAAATTAATTGAAGAAAACTATAAAATTCACTACAAATTGCCGACTTGTGTAAAAATAAATTGACTCTCTTTTAAACCGTAACCATTCCGCGAGCAGTGTCATTCTTCTCCGAACAGTTAAAGTCATAACGCACTTTCATCAGTAACCATCAGTTAACGCACATGAACCCACATCAAACTATTTCGAACTCTTTTCACTGGTTTTTTCTGTAAATTTAAATTTTGTATTACTATGATCAATAGCCAGACTAGAAAGATTACAGAAAATGGCAACAGTATACTTTCACAATGCATTGCTATATATTGAGATGAGAGACTGGTACTGCTATACAAGAGAACTTTTTTTAGATTCTTTCAGATTTTTGTCAACTCAAAGGTATCAGATAATGTAGGATTTTGCTACCGTGAAGCTGAAAATGATTATAAAATTTGATGATTGTATGAAACAAGGTTGATCTTCTGAATAGAATACCAATAGTTGATGTCAGGGGTGTCGAGCTGTTTTTGAGTTTGCATCAGGAATCTGTATTCACAAAAATTTTCGCATTGTTTACTTTGCCTTGCACGCAAACTTGCATAACCCGTTGAGCATAATAACTCTCATCTCCTACAAAGCAAGTTTTTTCATGAGCTCACAGAGGAATACCATGCACGTTTTCTGCTATACTGACTCGGAGATTAGACTATGATCAAAATTTTCCTGGCTTGTTTGAGCTCTTACACTGATCCAAATAAAATGCATTGTTTTATCGGGTGAAAGCTTCTTTTGTACACTTGAAATTCATTGCGAATCAGATTTTATTTTCTTTTGTGGCAGACCTCTTATTTCTTTTCCAATTTTGCGTTTTTAGCGTATTTTGGAAAATATCAGTGATTATATGACAATGAAAGTCTTTAAAAACCCCATAATTTCTTTTCCGTTTAACAACCACCATTTGGGAAACACTATACATATTAATTTGTTTATTTAAATTTAATATCATACAAAAAACCAGAAACTACCATACAAAAAACTGAAATTGTTTCATAGGCTTAAATGCATTTTTCGGGAATACTTATTTTGACTGGTAACCTGTTCATATGCCGGAGAATGTGCAGCAACGCATTTAAAAGAATAATGTTTCAAAGTATAGAATAGTTACCCACGGGATCTGGGAACATACTTAAATCTACATTTTTAGCAAAGTATTTTTCGACTTCCAGCTATTACAAGAATTTGAGCTTGAAACAGCAAAATACCATATTTAAATTTAGAATTTGCAAGATGTTTAATAAACTCCAAATTATCTTATGTGATCATTCAACTTCAGACTCTGATTGATCTACTCAATGGAATAGCAATGTGTCAAGAATTAAAAACTGTTTCAGAATTTTTATCAGGAGTTGGTATGCACTGAAAATCTTCCAATTTTCTACACGCACGCAAACAAACATCACGCATTATACATCATAACTTTCACACAACAGGTTTTGTTGCCAGTTGAAGCTACAGTTGTGCTCATACGTTCACACAAAAATGCACCTTGCACATTTGCTACTGTAATGAATCGGTCGTGGGCAGATGTAAAAGCTTCCTTATCTGGTTTGGCTTTTACACTACACAAATCAAGTTTGATATGAAGGTATTGCGTGCTTTTCCTGATTCTCCTATGTTGTTTTGTGGGAAATTGAGAATCGCACAAAAACAGCCAGACTTTCACACGACCAGCATAAGATTTCAAAAATCACAAATGAATCTGAATCTAGGTGTGATACGTAATTCTATGTTAAAATTAAATCAATAAATAGAGATTTCTTTGCTAAAGTTATTTTTATTGAAACTTAGTATGTTTTCATAAATTTTGTAATGTCAAAGTCCAGTTAATTTCCTTGGTTAGCCTTGGATTACCAACTTAGCCACCTCTTGTTACTTCTATATTCTTTGGAACGGGTCTGCACTTGGTTTCATATTGTGACTAAATAATGTTTGTCAATTGAGTTGTCAATTAGACCTTATGAGCAATGTATATAACTCTATAGGCTTACCAAATTAAAAACAAACAACAGGCACGCTGGAACCAGAACTTTTGTAATTAGAGTGATTATCCTCATAACTGGCGGAGTATTTAACGTGTTTTCAGAAGAACTGTGGTGTCAAAGGTGCAAATGGGAGACAAGAAGAAACAATATGGGAGACAACAAAAAGACAAGGGAAGTATATTACCCAAGTCCCCAATACTAACTCGGTATTCAAAATGCGTGAATTGATTTGCTTTGTCTTTGATTATTGGAGGTTTTAGTGTACATTGCTTAACAAACATTGTATAATTAAGTATTTGTCGTAGAATAATTAAGGTAGTCTAGCAATTATTCCGGGGAAAATATTGATTTTCAACCTTGGGTTCAACATATTTTAAAACTGGAAATTTTTACTTTATTCAAAATCGTTTAAAATGACAAATTTCAGGATCACGAGTTTTTACGAATCATGTAAAAATACGCGAGTCTTCCGTAATTTGAATTTTTTTAAGTTTAAAATCCTAATCTTTATTTTGCTGTTTCCGTATCCTTTGAGGCAGGTTCGCCTTTTCCGTAGCATTGTGGATAACGACACATAAAACAGTCGTTATCAAAAAATATTTTAAGCAATTTTACAAGGTTTATTTAGATGTCATTCATACTGAAATATATTTTGATTTGTTTAAATCCTTACCACCTACAACATAATGTACAAAATTAAAAATCATGCCAAAAGAATTGGTGCTTGGTTAACAATTTTTATGACTGAAGAAGCACTAATCCCTTGAATGGATAAAACTGTTTTTATATATAATTTTTTTTGAATTGGATATATATATATTCATATAAATTCCATAGCATTTTCATCTGTTACGTAGGTAAACATAATAATTTTTCTTAGTTTTTGTCAGTTCTGGCAACAGTTTGAAGTTTGAAAGAAATTGCTTTTTCCAATAAAAAGCATTTATAACATTCTTGTATATTTTGAAATATGAAGGGATGCATAACACAGCCTGATTTATAGGTATTTTGAAAAAAATGCCCTAACGAAAGTTAGATATAAAAAGACGGAATGAAGAACTATGCATTTGTTTATAATTACAACGCTTTGTAAATATTACGGTTTTTGATTTTATTAAAGTTTAACTCATAGTCAGTTTACAGGAGTACAAAAAACGTTGTAAATTCATAGAAAACAAGGTAGGTATGTAAAAAACATGATCGCTTGTGCGGCTGTTACGAAACAGTATAAGCATACAAGAAAATATGGAGCAAACTGTGGAAAATGCCACTTCCTGTCTTTGTTCTGACTATTTTACAGCAATTCACAAGCTTACGTTTTTTTACAAATCAAACACAACACCGCAAACTGGCCAAAGCATGCCTATTTTTTACTTTCTTTTTCAGTTCCATTTGACGCTAAAATGTGGAGCCTTTGTTGTTCAGAAGGTAAAACTCAATGTCTTCAGCGAAAAAAACTGGTAAAATGGATGAACACGCGTTTGTATTTGTATTGTAATTTTTGTTTGGATATCATCTTCATAGTTTTAATATAATTATACTCCAAGAGATAGGATATACTCGGCAAGATTATATGTTCGATAACTGCACATTGCGTGATATACCCAGTGATACAAAACAAAGCTCCAGAACTCCCTTTTAACCCATGAAAAAACCGCATGTGGTCATTTGTGCTCGAGTGACATTGACAAGGGTAAAAAGTGAAGTATATACTTATTGTTTTGCAATCACAATGTCCTTATCAAAATTCAAATTCAGGGGCAAAGAATAGTTAGAATGAGTGCGCAAAAATAAAATCGATAATGCACACCAAATTAATTAAACATGTCTTAAACCCACGAAATATAGAAAAATTGAATCTTACCTTAAAATTTTTTGAGCTATTAAAAAATACAACAATAAATTACCAGCTCATTTATTAACTAATTTATTTTGGCGCACAATTTTACAAAATTTTAAAATTCCGAATTTGTGACAACTATCGTGAGCCATTTATGGAGATTATTTGCTCTAACGACCCTTTCGAGATTTTTCAACTTCGGTTGGAAGATTGAATTCCTTGGCAGGTGGGCTGAAAATAACATAACATAAATATTTTCCAACTTTTCAAAAGTAAGTTTATAAATATAAGTTATATTATATAACACGTAGAAGAATTAACCTACTCAAATCCTTAGATCCTATTATTTGCATTAGTGACAAAATCCAAACCCAACCAAGAAACTGGACAATTTGAACAATGATTTCATAGTTGAGATTCAACCGTTGAGTGTAAACTGATATTTATTTAATATTCCTACAAAGGTTACCTTTTTAATATTAAAACGTTGTTTATTAGGTTTCTTTCCTTGACTACACCGGACTTTACTTATTCGGTTTATTGCCTTTTTGTCAGATATTTAATGGCCGAATTCATAAAAAAGGCATAATAGTACATGTGAGTGAAAAAATTACTTAATGAAACGATTGTATAATACATAATTTAACTCAATTTTCTGAATATTAAAGCATTAAAAAACAGGTTCAGATGCTCAACTAAACTATGCTTCCACTATTTCGTTGATTGACAGGTTATTGGGTTCACGTCAAACATAATAAAAATGCAAATTTTATTGCGATAGCGCAAAAATCCAGTCCCAATGACAGGTACTAATATTTTTAACTTCGTGATGTTAGTGAAGTATGTGAGTTCCTACCAATCAAGCTTTAAAAAATTGATCATTTTTACATGGTTGCAAAATTATTTGCAACATTGTATTGTGGAATCATAAAAAACTACAAATGTTTTTATATTAAAAATTGATTACTGGTTTTGCTGGAAAAATAAAATCAGGTTTTGCTATTTTATGTACTTTGATTATGATAAGAGATAATAATTTCGTGCAATACTTACATAATTCCATGTTAATTTACTGAATTTCAAAGCAGCACAAAATTGGTTGTTTATTCAGGACTTGCATGCGTTTTTTATTGATAGGTAATTGGGTCTGCGTCAAACAAAGTATAAATGCATATCTGATTGCAATCCATCAGTTTCCTGATATTTTATCAGTGACAGGTTCCAGTATATTTTTTACTTTATGAACTTAAGAGACGTCTCTAAATTAATGGATTACTCCGATGGCTGCATAATAAATCCAAAACTAGTCACGTATTTGAAAGGTGCAACTAAACAAAAGACAAAACTATAATAACATTTTTACAATACTGAAAGTTATTACTTTAAAAACAAAATCACGTTTTCCTTTTTATGTAATTTGATTATCATGAGAGACAATGTTTGAAGCTAAGTACCCGACAATTCTCAATGAACCAGTGGTGGTCCTCATAGGTCAATAATATTTCTGCTAAACGTTGCCATTATTACAAATATGTGGGGGTTTTTATAAATTTTTAACCATAAGTAGGATCAGAAATGCAGTTTTAATTTTTATTCGTTATTAGCTCGCTGCTTCAGTAGAGGAGCTTATTAATATGTAGTGTCTGTCTGTGTGTCCGTCTACTTTATTTTTTGGGCTCTAAACCAGCTAAAATGGACTATTCGTTTTTAATAACTCAAATATCATGCGCATATTATATTTTTTAGCAGCGAGCATTTTTATGGTTTACCATTGCCTGGTTAGTTTTGTCTGATCCTTCTGTCTGTCTGTCCACTGTCCGTCTGTCTGTGGATGCTCTGAAAGCCGCATTACTCAACTTTTTTCAAAAATTCATTTTGCATATTGTATAAAACATCCTTGCTCGGTTGAGTTCGAGTTTGGGCAGTAAAGCTCAACTCTAACATTAAAATGTCACGAGGATTTCAAAATTTTCACAGATGACTCATAGCAGTTGGTACATGATTATAGATCAGTTTTTTATCAAATTAACAAATCCAGCATTCAATTTTTGAAATTCGAAATCGTATGGCCGTAATAGCCGTTTTAATAATTTGAAGGTTCCAGAATCCGCATTTTTGAAAATTTTTAAAAACACTTTGAAAGCACCTTAATACAAACTTATCTGAAGATGACAACGAATGGTAAACTCTAAGGTCACGACAATTTCAAAAGTTTTGCAAGTCAGCTTTAGCATGACGCACAAGATTATAGATCAGTTTTTGAGCAAATTAACGATTCTGGAGTCAGTTTTTTAAAATGCACATTTGTTTAGCCGTTGAAGCCAACAACGTTTAAGAAATAAAACTTTTTAAAGCTACACGGCATATGAGGTATCAAGAGAAGCAAAATTTCAAGACCATGAAAATTGGTTAGGAGAATTTCAGCATTATAGCATTGTATTTCTGCCTACTGCCTACACATTTTGATATTAAAGGTCGCAAGTTTTCTATGTCCTGTTTGTCAGGTTTATTTGTAACCAATTTAACATTTTTGCACACTATAGATATAATACAAAATTTAAAATATTCAATAACAATTCAATTAACCCTGCACGAACTTTTTTTACTTAGGGCAACTCTCACTAGGTAAGCTCAAAAAGTGCCGCTGGCATACATATGAATCTTATGTCGTTTTTAATAGAGTTTTAGGCGTAAAATCCGAAAATGAAATCCGTTTTTTGTTTAGAACATTGGTTTGGGCTATGCCGGCGCTTGGCCATGCGTAAATTTTTGAAAATGTGACCACAGAGTTTACATGTAACTTTTAATCATAAAACTGATTTCATATTCGAATTCGACGCAGTTTACTTGTATAGAAAACATAGTTATACCAGATTTATTAAAAAGTGTAACACGGCCTATTCCCAACGACTCAATTTTCCACGTTAAATCCCACACAGCGTAAAAACAGGCAATTTTAAAATGCGCATGAAACAAAAAATGGACTTCAAATTCGGATTCTAGACCCTAAATTATGTTAAAAATGATATACAATTTATTGATATGCGAGCGGCACTTTTTGAGCTTACCTAGTCAGTTGAAGTTTTGTAAACCTCCACGTTTGTTTATCTACGGGAATTCCGACCTTACATGGGATGATTTGCACACAAGTTTTTATATCCAAGCTTGTGACCAAACAATTTTAATGCAAGTCACACGACGCATGCGATTATGGAAACCAATTGATATAGTATTCAAAGCAAAAATAACCAGCACGAGGAAATTCTCAAATTGAGCTTTTACACTGCTACACAACGTGGAACTAGTATTATATAAATGAGCACTAACAACATGTGGGTTAGATTTGTTACTGACTTTGAGGGAAACCTATCTATAGAATTGTCATTGTCACAAAATGAATAGGCAAACCGAAAATTCGTCCTCTATCAAAGATGTCATTGCATCTACAGAGGTTGATGACGAATTCCAAAAAACTTTTCAATGGGTACTAGAGCAGTTGCCAAAAGTACTTCCAGATTCATCAAAATACGATACGAGTGAAATTCTTGAGTGGCTGAAGCTAGTGATGAACTACAATGTTCCCCATGGAAAACAAATTAGGTAAGATCCAAACTTTTGTTTTAATGTGAATTGTTTAAATTGTAAAAACTATAAATTTGATTTTTTAGAGGACGGTTTGTGGAGTTTGCGTATAAAACACTAGTGCCGCATCATAGGAAGGAAGACCTGGAAACTTGTCGTATTTTGGGATGGTGTGTTGAGTTGGTAAGCCAAAAGCCAAACATCATTACTTTGAATGGAAACATGCGTGTTCACACTTATAATATTTCTTTAACATTCTGAAGTTACAAGCGGGATTTTTAATCGCCGATGACGTTATGGACAACGGCATCATTCGACGAGGACGTCCCTGTTGGTATCGAGTTAACGGACTTGGAAATATAGCAGTAAATGATGCATTTTTGTTAGAACATCTGGCATTTCAGATTATACAAAATTTTTTTGGCAACCTCACGGTGCATGGAGACATAATAAAACTAATGCTGGATGTTACATTTAAAACCGTTTTGGGTCAAAGTTCCGATACGCGAGCTAGTCTAGGACGTCGATTTGACGATTATACCGACTCTCGTTACAATTTGATTGTAACTTACAAAACAAGCTATTACACGACTTATTTACCAGTTGCACTTGCAATGATATTGTCTGGGATTACCCAAAATGATGCAGGAGGTCAGCAACTTTGGAGCAATGTAAAGGAAATAACCTTGGCTATTGGCACTTTGTTTCAAGTACAAGACGATTATTTTGACTGTTTTACGAACAAAAATAAAATAGGCAAGGTTGGAACTGACATTCAAGAAGGTAAATGCACATGGCTTTTTGTTACAGCAAAAAAACTTTGCACAAATTCTCAATACAATATTTTATTGGAAAATTATGGTATTGATCGAGTTGAAAATGTTGAGAATGTTAAGCGATTGTACGTAGAACTAGGCATTCCAGAGGCATTCTCGTCTTACCGAGAATCCATGCGCTTTTCAATTAAAGCCTTAATAGATAATCTTGGAGAAGCTAAAATTAAAACGGTTATGCAAGAACTTCTGGAGAAAATCTGCTCACGCACGCGATAGATTTTGTGCTTTGTTGTCTCGTATGCATTATTTGAGGATTTGTTTATAATATTTGATTGCTTGTTTAAAATACAAATAAAAGTTATATTTGAATAAAGTTACACATAGCCTTCAGTGATTGAGACTGACTTCATGTTGCCTTGTTTCGTAATAGTAGTAACCCATAGCATAAACCTGATACCGATAGAATATAATTTTTACTCACATGTTTGGTAACCATAGCTCATTATTTACCAATTTACTGCAATTTCCATAGGCTAACAACACAGTATCGAAAGTTTTAAATCCTGTACACTGAGAATTCGGTCAGTCAAAATAAATTTCGGACATTTAGCTAAAGAAACGAAATGAGATTACACTTTTTTATAAGTGACAAGCTAAATTTAAATTAAAGTATTCCTTTGACTCACTAAAGCAAAATAACTTTAGCACGGAAGATAATAATATCACACATTAAGCTCCCTTTATTTATGTAAGTATGTAGCTGCGCATTGCAAGGATTTGCAAGTTTATACTCTAGTTTTCATAGATCCCAAGGTTTTTTCATCAGTTTGTTTTTATGCATCAGGTATTTAACTTTATTTGAATTTCAAGTGACTTGCAGCCAGTGATCGTGTGAAATCCAGTGAGAGTGCTCATTAAACTGCAGTCAATTTACAAAGCAAATGTCTTGGCATTCAAATGAATGAAGAGAGAGAAAGAAGGCTAATAACAGGAAACATGTTTAAGAAGTAATCCATTATCTCAACATTTTGTTAGCAATCAGTAAGCTTTTATGTAATCAGTAACGTAAATTTTTGTGAAAATGGCTCTTTAAACAATTGGACGATAAATATCATACTGAAACAATATTAGTAAATCAGGTTTTCACTTTCAAAACCAACCCGGTTTGAGTCTTTACCTTTTTCGCAAATAAAGTTTACGAGTTCCACTAATTATAGCTTCTGGATTTTTATGTCCATCTTTCTAGCAAAAACTTGTTGCTGAAGTGGCTAGTCAAGCAAAGTACAAATTCAAGTTTGATTGCATTATGTAATATACTAGAATAACATTTTTTGCAATATTGAAATTAGATTTTAATATGCGATTTGGTTTTTCATTTTAATGTAATTTGAATTTCATACCGGATAATGTTTCAACTTTATTGTCCGAAAAGTCACGAGTCAGAATTAATTTCAAATTAAACTTGTTGTCAAAAAAAATACTGGATAATTCTATAACTTTTTACGACTTAAAGTTGCCACAAACTACTTGCCCAAGACTTGCGGTTAACTCAATAATATCGCTTGTTGGCAAACAGGTTTAAACATTATTTTGTCTTTACACCACCTATTTGGTTCTATGACATATTAGTGAATTTAGCAAACATGTGTAATATCTACTGCTGTGTATAACGTAAAAAGCCATTATGCTGCAATCAAACACACATATATATACTTGTCATGTATAGCTTTCCTTCACTTTTGCTTGTGCATTCAAGGAGAAAGTGTGTGTGTTGCAATCAGCACAAATTTAAAAAACTATTACAGTTACGTTGTGGCTTGAACCTATTACGCCAAAATGTCCCAAATTTCAGCAAAGTACGAAGAATTTGAATCTGTTTTTGACCAACTGGTTGAAGACATAAAAATAGAACCAATACTGGCGAAATCAGACTCCGCAAGATTGTTTCGCAGCCTGGAAGTTTTTCGGTACAATGTTCATAACCGTTCGGATCGAAGGTATGATATACTTACGTAATATTGACTCAACAATAATTGTGTAATAATAAGCTCTTCCATGCTACAGAATTGTACTATTTTTTTCTAGGGGTTTTATCGTCTCTCAGGTATACTGTTCTATCATGAAGGATAGAATAACAAAGGAAAAGTTACATCTTGCCTATGTCCTTGGCTGGCTTGCTCAAACACTAACGGCTGTGTCCTTTATGCTGGATGACTACTTGGACAACGACATGATACGATGGGGCAAACCAACGTGGTATGCCAAACAAGGAAGGTCCAAGTATACTATAGTGGATACGTTAAATCTGGAAAGTGTGGTTTACTTTTTACTAAAAAAATATTTTTATCACCATCAAATTTACAATGACCTAGTTCATTTTTTTCAAGAAATGAGGTTCGGCTTTTGTCTTGGACAGACTATGGAAGAATTTGGGTCGTTTAAGAACGATCCTGACATGACGTACTATACTGTAGACAACTATAAAACTCGGATTACCTTAACGAGCCTGAAAAACTATTTCAATTACTTTTTTCACCTTCCCATGATTTTGGCAGGACTTCCAACTTCTGGTAAATTATGGGATGATGTTGAAGCATTCACTTTCCCATTACTGTATTATTGCTCATTACGAAATGACCTCCATGACTCATTTCACACTTACCAAGACATGAAAAAGGTGCCCGCGGACAGAGATATACGTATGGGACTAAATAAATACTTGATTATAACCGCAAAGAATCTGTGCACCCAAGACCAGCTGAAAATATTAAAAGAATCGTATGGGGTAGATGACGAAAAAAACGCTGAGATTGTTAAAAAGATTTATTGCGACCTAGGTATTCCCAATCTTGTAGATAAAGAGTTAGATATACTAAAAGCTGAAATTGAAAAAAAATTACTTGAAAAGAAGATCAATCATCATGTATTTGCTGAAATGTTTGAACATGTAAAAGAGACATTCATGGCATGCACTGATATATAAGCCAAAAAATGTTTACTTTTGTATAAAAGGTTTAATTGGCCAATCACAGAACACAGGTAGTAAAGATAAGAAATATTTGTTTTCCAAGTTTGTTCAAATCTTTTGGTCATTGTTAAATCAAAACGAACTTCTGTAAATGTAATAAATCTTAATAAGTTTTACTTTCTTCTCGCCAACTGCTTTCACCATTCACTTTACGTTGAAACGTTAAATTTATTGAAATGTTGCATAAGCTTATCACATTGATTGTTTCTAATTTTTACAAAAGTTAAAATGCCAAAATATAATGTAATAAAGCTTCCAAGCTCACTACAATATTGCTCTCAAACACAGAAAAAATATGCCTACTTTATTTACAAATTATTTCAGGGCTTTACTACAAATAAGAAACGAACGCATTTAAGTTTTTAAGTCCCTTGTCAGCTTATTTGATCCTCAACTTCCGCAACTTACTTTTTTTTATTGTACTTTACAATATAGGACTTTCCATATTCAAACGTAGAAATCATTAGAGCACACGCTGGAGTAATTTTTATAACTCTGGGAAGCAATCCAGCAAAAAGCCCACCAATCCCGTTTTGTGTACAAATTAGCGTAAGTACGTCCATTGCAGTTGCTACTTTCACTTTCTTATCTAGTCAATCAAACCTAGTAAACAAAAACATGATTTATTTTCCAACCAAATTTTTATAATTTAGAGAATGATTTTTTGACACTTTAACAACTTCAAATATTTCAAGTATTGGTATAATAACATACCTTTTATGTTGAAGTCGGCTTCACCAATATCTAATTGTTTACGAGTTTTAACCGTACATCAAATGGAACTGTAACTGTACAGGTCTGCAATCTGCATAATAAAAGATTAAATTACAATTTCATTTTTGCAATAAAATAAACATAACATTTTTGAAATCTTAAAGATCCTGCAGTAGCCCCTGCAGCAAATATAAACGCCGGTGAGGTTGGTTCCTGCTGCATATTAAATTTTGTTTTTTGTGTTTCATAACGCTTCCATTACATAGGTATAAATAATTTCATTACATTACTAGCCAAACTTTCAAAATATTTTTTAATGAGAGACATTTTTGGCTAACGAGGTTGACATTTATTTAACAACTCTAGCTTTCGATTACTAGCCGTAATCTTTGTCAAGAGTAGAATACAAATATTTTTTGTTACTTTTTTACTAAAATCTGAAATTCTCACCTGAAAATGGCCCATCTTTGGCTAAAGTGGACACATACCCAATCCAAAGTCCTCGAATACCCAGAGCTATATACAATTCAGCACAAGTAACTTTAAACTCCGCATAGCTAATTTTCCTAAATTACATTTTTGTTCTAATCAGTTTTAAAGGATTAACCACCGCGACAACTTCCCATCTTGCAAAGCCTCCAGTGAGAAGAGGAAGATAGATTAGATATTCATATTAGCCTATTGTAGCTCTGTATTGGTCAATTATTTTAACTCTTAAAGTTTCGTAAGACACAAATTAAATAAATGTTACAGGAATGGCCATGATCGAAGTTGGTGGTAATCCACTCCAAAGGGAATATAGACCTTAATTTCTTACTATTTCTTTGAAAGCATCCTAAAATAAAGTGCAAAATATTAAACATAAAAAGATGCAAATTAATTTTGAATTTTGCTACAAATGGTTTAAATTTTTACGGCAGTTGAGCTAAAATGTCCGGGACTGTTAACCCAAGTATTTAGCGGTGTTTTTGTACAACATTTACTTATTTGGTCCATAAGGCCATTGCAATACACAAAACAGTGTTTTGGTGGTGCTTTGCTTTGCTGACTTTGCAATCAAATTTTTACTACATCTAACTTGGGGTGAGTTTATAAAAATATAAGAATTATTTCAACTCTAAATGGTAAAAATGTTAAAGGAGGAGATATTAAATGCAAGTACCTAAAAGTGAAGTGATTATGACCCCTGTACAGGAAGAGATCATTGGTTGGGATGGCGTCACCCGAAACCCTTTTGTATTGTCCTGGTCATCGTTAACATTTTTATTAGTGTTTACTTCTGCGCGTATTTTAGATTCCTGGTTGTTGACAAACTCAAAATGTTATGAAACTTATAGCACCAACTATGGCAAAATATTTACGATACAAATTATTTTAATTTCGAGAAATAAAAAAGCTGACACTGACTCCGAAATTCTAATGAGAAAGCTGTAACACAAAACACGGAGTGGTGGAGGCTGCTACTGAATATTTATCATGCTAAACGTTTATCAGTTAATTTGACACGGTTTTCATTAGCTTTGGGTATAGCAGCTCTTAACTAGCTTTTTCTAAACTGATAAAATAGAGAATTATCTATTTACATGAACACAAAATATCCTTAATAAGTTTTATATGATGTAATGCGACAGACTCATGGATAATGGTTGAGTACATACATGTGACAGGTAATATGCCTGCTGATCCCACATGCTCATCTCATCTGTTTACCGATGTTGTTGCTATTTTTATTATGAAACCTACTCTTTGGTTAGGAGTAAGGTTGTCTATGAAAAAGGGAAAGAAAAATACTGTTGAGTTATATCCTATAAAATACTAGAACCCTTTATCTTCACTTCCTCAATCTTCAATATGAATATGCATGCTTAAGATTGGATTTACGCTTGGAAGCAGGTTTTGCAAAACGTCACTAGATAGTCGGGTAGCGTTCCCTGTATAATATGTGGCTTTCACCATGCAAAAGTTGTATGAGTTATATATTTGTAAAACCAATTTCGAACAGCTAATTTGAATTCTAGGGTTACTTTGAAGAAAATACACCGAAGTTTTCGATTTTTTGTTGATTGTCTATGGTCGCATATTATTACCCATAATTTTTGCATGCATTTTGTCATGTAAATTACATAAGTCGCATTTAACGCTTCCAGTATTAAGCCTTTTGATAAGCAAATATAGTTGTTTGTTAGAGTCAATTGTAATTTGGTGGGATCAAACCGGGATTTGCTGAATCAAAGCTAATAAATTTGGGTAGGAGAAACTAATGCATTTTTACTTTCCTTTGAACTTCTCACTTTTTACAAAATATAATTATATATGTTCTACCTACACTCCGCATCAAGTTTGGTTTTATAGGATTCTACTATTGAGGCAGCACATTATATAGTGAAATTACATATCAACTTCTTTCAACCATTTCTCAAAATCCCGGAAGCAGAACACCATTCAAAATTTATACACCGTTCAAATTGCAAACGAAACTACCTGATATTATTAATTATATTACCAGAGATTAACTCCGCGATAATTCAAAACTTGGTAGAGCTCATTGAGCCCTCACATTAGAAACAGCTATGTGTACACATCCATATAAATACCTAAGCCGGTTTGCGTCCATATCCCTTACGATTCCAGGTTTTACCCCCAATTGCTCCAGCATACAAACTTTTGGCAAAGAAAGAATTTTATTTTCTAAAGCTCTGGAGCTTGGTTTTGGTAAAAAAGCAAAAACATTTCAGACCTATGGGAAAGACTCATATTGAGCGACAATACGTGCGTGAAAATTTTAGTGTTCGCTGCTCATGCATAATATAATCACGATATGATATGACCGCAGCATATAACAAAAACCGGCTATGAACAATATTATTCGATATCCGAATTTCATAACTTTTTGATTTTCCTATTCACTTAAGCCCTTAATTCGTTTATTTTTCTGGCTACTCTTTAACATTTATTAGAATCACTGGAGTTTTACCCAGTACGTCTCGTATGTTCCATTTACTATAGCTTAATATTATAGAAGTTTTGGTATGGCTTCATAGCTGGATTAAAAATTGAAACAAACACAGCTCTGAAGCCCGTCTGCCTCACTAGTGTGATTGAAATGGCAGACTGATCTGCTTTATTATCAATTTGCTGAAAATGTCATGGAACTTTCAGCATTGAAAACCAAATGCCTACAATTTACTGGAATTAATTATTAAAAGAGGTATTTTCAGAGCTTTTGATAAACGGCGGGGAAACTACGCATCAAACAGTACATTTGTAGTTGAAACATAATGCGGTATTATTGCGTATACGAGCTCATTTTACAATAGTCAGCTCACTGGCACAGTTGACAAATACAAAAGAGAAAGCGTATGTCAGACAAGCGAGGACAGTTGCCAGTGAGACGGTGCTTGGTGCAGGGCTTTTTTCACTTCCCTTATTTCATTTTTTGCTGGGCTTCTACAAATCCCCAGTACGTTGGAGAAAGCAATGAGCAACTCACTTGTGATGTGATAAATGTAGCATTTAGAAAACATTGAGCTCAGATTTGATTGTTTAAGGCCGTAGATTAGCATATAAATTTGTACCCATTGAATTTAGCAGCATCACTTGTTGTAGCATGTTGTGTTACTTGATCAGTATAGAAACTCAATTTTAATCGTCAATATTACAAAAACGCATCGACAAGATATTGCTACAAACACAAACTTAACAAACTTTGTTTCGCGTTCCGTGTGAAACGTAGAAGTTTCATTAGTAATACTCCCGTAACGTGCTTACTTTATTCTTTTATAGTGTATAGCTGTTAAAATACAGATAACACGAACCACAATTTTTATTAACTGAAGATACTTGGTGCAAAAATTATTGATATTTACTATAGACATAATTTGTAAAGAGTAAGCAAATAAAAATCACAAAATAATAATAATCATTTTAGTTTTTATCCAACTTTAAAAGCACCGCACACAACATTATCCAAAAATGTAATTATTATTATTATTATCAACTTTATTGCAGACATTTTCATCACTCATTTGACATCAGAGACAACAAGTCCATATTTCTAAAAAACTACTTAAAAAAAGAGAAAAACTTATTAGAATATGAATGTCTTTTAAATCCTGTAATCAAAACGTTTAGCAATTGAGGCAATAGTAATCGCATGTCTGCATAAAATAAAAGTGACTCGAAATGTTTTGTGCGAAAAATTCATAAACTTTCGCATCGATTTAGGACAAAACTCTAACAGGTGAGTAAATTAAACTTTTGCTGAACAACTTATATTAATTAGTGCAACTTGAGTGTAACAATAGACCTATACACTTCCGAAAAATGGTGTCGTTATCATTGCTCATTGAAAAAACAACTGGGTAAATAATGCATACATAGTTAGGTCACCTTTATAGCTATAACTGAGCACTTAAGTTTTCCGCCGTTCAAAACAGGAATCTCGAACGTCAAGGTAAATTTAAACCTTTAAAGTAAAGCCAGTACATTTACGTTTTTGCGTATTCATATTTTTTGGAGTTTTTTGTTACGTCAAACTTGAAGTGTACACTGCACAACACTATCCACATGCAAATAGATTTTAACGGTGGAACTGAAAATGTGAGTGTTGTGATGTGATGCATAAAACTATGTTATGCATTAATGGGCACAAAACTATTATCCTGAGAAAATGCCAAAGCCTGCCAAGAAATAAAGTAATCTGATCCTGTAGGCAGCAAATTTGTTAACAAGCACGCAAGCAGGTTTATTTTGCTATATTTTTTTATCAGATATTTTAAAGACGATCAGTAGGGCTACCTATTTAGTTTTCAAAGTGCGTAAGGTTATTACCTCAAACCGGTTTTGGTTACATTGGGTTTATTGAGTACATTTGTTTTAGTGCGTGAGATTGCAAAGTGCAGTGGTCAGGTTCAGGGAATTTTACACACTTCAGGTACCAACGTCCTTCCCCAATTTCATGTTTCCTTAAAAACAAATTCTTAAATAGCTTTTTGCATAGAGCACTGAAGCTTGCTGATCTGCCACGAGTTTTCACTTATTCGATTTTCTGTATCACCTATATCAAACAAGTATTAATTATATATTACAACTTCTGCATTTGGAGCATATCATGCCTGCAGGGAAAATGAAGTTTACTCTGTAAACAGTTTAATGCATGAAATTGAAATAAAAACTTTTTGCCCAGAAACATTGTCAGGTTGTCCAAGTCATTGAATGTATTTGTAGGCATTATATCAGTGAAATTCTGATGGCAACACCGATATTTCATTCGTGTCACAAAAATAATTAATTATGAACGAAATGATCAAAACAAAAATGGCATGACATTGCTGGTGTCTCGAAAGTTACACACCAACTACTGGACTTGGAATAATTGAATATAGGCGAAATTAATAATTCGAAACAAATCCACCCCAAGACTGGTTTTATAAGAATATATGAAATTGCCTTTTCAAAGTAAAATGAGAGGGCAGATTTATATTGCTCATAGTGGCTTATAAACCATTGAATAAAACTTAATGGAATTCTCCCAATACTGATTTGGTGACGTGGGAAAACTCCAAACTGATATGAATCGCTTAAATATATAAAAGTTATATACCACATACCAGTCAGAGATGGCCAATGCAAATATTTTTGTATATTTGTGCTGTCTTCAGAGCTGCATGTAGACAGGAGAAGATATCTTAAAGAAATCCACTTTAGTTTTCGAAAACTGTATAACAGAAAATATACACTGTTGGGTCAAAGGTTTGATGAAGCAGATTTTAATTTGTATTATTTATAAAAAAATATTTGAACAGAATTATGTTTGTACAAAATAGAACCATGATCCAGTTTCCATCCTGACAAGCACTGAAATATATGTAGGCATTTTTGGTGTTTTATCGTGATGTAATATGTATTTGTATCAACAGTTTTATGATTCCATGAAACCGTTGGAGGAACAAAGATAATCTCGAATTGGTACTTTACAATAAAGTAAGTTTCCTTTTTACAACTGGCACCATTGTTTTAATCAACTGTTTATTAAATATTATGAATATTATTTCAGAACTGGCAGTCCTCTTGGGCGCAGTCAGGACGGGCATCAATAGGTGCTGGGCCGGCAATAGATTTCAGTCAAAGTTAAAAGTATAAAAATTTACAGGAATTTTTCTTCTTACCATTTAAAAAGTGGTATAATACTAATTAAAGCATAATATTTAAATTTAAAGTAGTTTTGTTCTGATTTCTCTGTGTTTAGCTCTAGGATGGTCGTTTCAAACATTCGGTGGTAATCTGTTTGGCAATGACCAACTCTGGAATATACCTACATGAGCAAATCAACTTTTTCACGGTTTCCACTTTGGCTAAGAAAAGTTTAGAATAGTTTACGCCAGTGGCATTGGCAATGTAGTCAATTTCACGCCATACTGATCAAAAATATTTTGTATAAAGGCTTGTGTTGAAATTAAGCAGTAGATAAACATAAATGCCATTTGAGACAATTGCAGAGGAGCTAAATAGGGAGGGCAGTCTTACAAACGTCAACCCAATGCAAATGCCAATATTTTAAAACCTCGGTTCCTACACTACTACATATTTTGGTATTGACAATGTAGTCAAAATCAGAGAACAAACTTAAAAAACAGAACGTCAACTGTAATGCTACCAGGTTGTGTTGTGCTTTAACGTAGCCTGCATAATAAACTTGTAGTTGTAAACAGAGATAACCAAGAGTAGGAATGAAAAGATGATATGTGCATGGATGATAAATAATCTACTAATCTTCACCGATTCGTGGAGAAGTTAGAAATTAACGATAAATTAAATTTTGACATCAGGTGCTTGGAAATTTTTCTGTATTGAATATTTACGATTTCAAACGTGGGTTCCGCATGCCATTGTCGTAAATCCCGAACTTTTATCATTGTCCCACACAATTTGTGAAACCTTGACTTCAATGAATTTTTTGCTTGTTTTATGATTCTAGACCAAAAACTTTTTTATTTTGGGGCCAAAAATGGCCATTTTTGATATCATCCTTCAAGTGGTGGTATTTTAAATTGAGTTAGCATATTTCTGCCATAATCATGATAAGCAAGGTGTTAGCTTTCACAGTTCTTTCTAATCTAGTCTTGAACAAACCTATTGTGGCATATTTCGGTAGAAATAAAGCAAGACTTTGAATGCTGGATATTTCTGAAGTGCCGAATAGTTAGGGTTTTATTAAAGTGACTTTAATGTACAAAGTAGGTAGTTAAATAGGCAGAGCCCACAACTTGGGATGCGAGTAGTAGGTAGAGAGTAGAGGGTGTGTGCTAATACTATTTCTACTGAACATTCGGGTTCGTTTATATAATCCTTTTGATACCGGACAAAATGTGCATACGTTGTGTATGCTGATGTGGTTCAATTTACGCTGTGAATCTTTAACCCAATAGACAACCTTGAGTGCACTTGCACCACAACCTAACATGCATTTAGCTTAAGTTGTCTTGCTGATATCTATATCATGCTGATGTGATAAAAACTGGTTTGCAAACGTTGATACACAGCAGATATATATTTCATAAGCAAAGCCAGCAGCCGGATGCAAATTTATCCTATCAAGGGATGCAATACTACTCTCCGCGGGATGCGAATTTATGCAATTTTATTATTTCGTTAAAATGTGTATTAAAGCAAGTGTGAATGAACATGGAAAATTATTTTAACCGATTTTAAATTAAAAAGTTCATTAGCAAAGTAAATGAAGAGACTAACGCATATATCTTAAATGAAACTCTGATATATTTACCACAGAGTATTCTAAATGACTAAGTTGTTCACAAACTCTTCCTAGTCAGTCAATGCAGAGCAATAGGCTGCTTCAAACCATTAGCTCATTTACTGTATAGTTTTTAAATTAAGTCAGACAAAATAGTTCTGGAATTCTAATAGACTTTCTAAATTCAATCAGCTTTAGTGCTTTACTCTAAGATGTCCATTTAACTATACGTGGTGCCTTGTTTCGTTATTTCACAAAGTTTTGACGCTTAAAATTGTATACCAAAATATGTAAGCCATTATTATATAAAGACGAATTTTGCTTCATAGCTAGACATTACCTGTACAAACCCGAAATTCCTAATGTTCCCACGTTTACTTTTCATTCTTCTAGTAATAGTAGCAACATTTTACAAAAAATACTGGTCAAAAGTGCACATTTATGCAATATTTTTCAAGGATGCAAATGAATGAAAAAGATCCAAATATTTTGTTTCAAAATTTGCAAAACACAAGTCGTCATACCACCTAGTTTTGGTTTCACCTAGCCATCATTTGTCGCTTCTGCCAAGATGGAAATTTATGCACAGGGTGCAATCTGTTGAACCAGGTCTTAAAATAAATCTCATGTAAATACTGATAGCATTTAGTACACT
This sequence comes from Entomobrya proxima, assembly GCA_029691765.1. NCBI lineage: Eukaryota > Metazoa > Arthropoda > Collembola > Entomobryomorpha > Entomobryidae > Entomobrya > Entomobrya proxima. Next base: position 49,397,472 of record CM056170.1, read on the forward strand.
AAACATGTAGCATGTTAACCTTATATTATAATACTCTGTTACAAGACAATGAAATGGAATGCAGAATGTGTGGTAAATGCATCGTCTGGATGTAAGCGTGTTTGCACTGTTGCACAGGTTGGCTACAAAATTCAAGGTCAAACATAATATCGCAGGAAAACTTGTTGAAATTTTTTGTATGGGCAGCTAACATAAACATATTACTTTCCTGACATATTACGTAGCAACAGTTTTATATAAGTTCTTGGTTCAAAGTTTAGTAGACTTTACTTTTCATGTTAAGGGTAGCATTTTTAGCCTTGTAACAATGAAATTACATGACGAGGGTGTAAGGCAGTTACCAACACCAAATTATTAAATGGGTAAGCAATAATATGTTGTAAATTTTTACTATCAACTAGACTCTGTCATCACAAAGTAAGTGGTCTGCTCCAAAAGTGGTCTGCTCCAAAGAAGCCTTCATTGTTTTACCTATTAGGTATTTCCCTGTGCGATGCATTCCCACTCAAACATGCATATTTTTTGTTAATCGACGAAAGCCTTCTGCTTTTTTACGTTTTGGATCGTACTCATTTTTTCATAAAGACAAAATAAAAAACGACAGATATATCCGAATGTGGATGTGGGTAAGCCTCGACAAAAAAGTACCGGATTGATTCATACTAGTTAGACAACTTTAAAAATCGTAAAATAAACTTACCAACATATTTGTAAAAACACGTATCTTATACTCAAAGATATTTTTATAGGAAATAATTCATATTAACTTTAAAGTGAGGATAAGCAAAACCAATAAAAATATTTTATTGACTATAAAAACACAATAAAACGCTAGTGCTCTAAAACACTTTTATTGCAGTTATCCGTTTTCTTACATGACAGTTATTTATGACATGATTATCTTTTTGATATCAAACTGACCTTACCATCTCAATAATAGGTTCATACTACTCTTCCTTACCAAACTTGTTTTCTTACGTACACATTTGATTTTGGTTTTTAATATCTCTCGGCATTTGCGGCCCAATAAATATTATTAAACAAAACAAAAAATAAATTTTGGCCCTGAGTAAACTTTGTGCGTAGTAAACTAAATTAGCCGTTCATTTGGTGTCAAATTCTAAATGTAAACTATGCAAGAAAAAATGTGTAAAAAATTGCTACACCGGTTTGGATTTGCGTTATGGTTACGTCCAAATGAACAAAATTATACCATATAAATTAAGCATCCAGTATTAAGTGAATAGTGTAGGTACGTAGGTATAATTATTCGTTTATTGTCATTTAAATTAATCTAACCGACTCACACAACCTTGAGCTTCTGTAATATTTACATAATTGAATAAACCTGACAAACAGGATATAGGAAACTTGCGACCCCAAATGTTTGTTCGTTTGATACGCCACATGCTATGTAGTTTTAAAATGCTTGAACTCTTGCACTTTTTTGGCTTTAACGGTCAAACGTTTATGCATTTTGAAAAATTGACATCAGAATCGTCAATTGGATTAAAAACTGACCTATCATGTGCCGCGAGCTAAAGGCCATATGGTAAAAATTTGAAATCGTCGTGACCTTTGACCTTAGAGTTGACCTTTTGGGATCATCTTCAGAAAACATTGAATTATGTTGCTTTTGAAGTGTTTCCAAAAGAATTGTTCAAAGATTTTGAAAAATGCGGCTTCTGGAGCCTTCAAATCATAAAAACTGCTATAACGCCCATGTGATTTCAAATTTTGAAAAATGGACGTTGGATTCGTTAATGTGGTCAAAAATTGATCTATAATCATGTGACACGTGCTATAAATCACTTGGGAAAATTTTGAAATCCTCGTGACCTTTTGACCTTAGAGTTGACCTATGGTGCCCATCTTCGAACTCATCCGAGCGAGGATGCTTATAAACAATATGCAGAAAGAATTTTTGAAAAAAGTTGAAAAATGCGGCTTCTAGAGCACCAACAGACGGACAGACAGACAGACAGAAGGACAGGACAAAACTAATAACTTGCTTCTCAAGTCGCAAGTTAATAAAAATGTACTCGCTACATTCTGCATTAAATTGGGGTTATCCGAATCGGGTGTCCAAAACATTGCGGCAGAACATTGGCAAAACTATAGAGTACCCAAATATTACTTAGATTGAATATTTTTAACAAAGCACAAAGAAGGACTTTGGTACGCTACTGATAAGCGAAAAGTTGTGGAGGAAGCCAGTATTGAGGAATCGTAAAACACCAACGAAAACAAGATCCATAATAAGTTTTTTATATAGTTGTACAAAAACAACAAAAAATACTTATACAGATATTCGCACTCCAAGAAACTTTCATTGCCTTTGTTATTCCTTCAGAGATTGTTTCCCGTGATATATCATCAATTGAATGGAGCTCAAAGAACCACATTAAAAACAGCTCTGCGTACCCATCTTTACAAAAAAACTGGTTTGCGTCGATAATACTTACGATTTCAGATTTTGTAACTTTTCTGGCAATCTGCTATTATCCGATGTACAATTATATAACTTTAATTAAATTTCAAACAACTCCAAAAGTGTGGCAGATAAAGCCTTTGTGTATTTTGAAACCTTGTTAGCTGGATAATGTGGAATTATTGAAAAACAACTTTATCTGATGAAATTTTAATGTTTGTACCGAAAATAAAATGAGGACAAGAAACGAATTAAACTTGAACACCTAGCCAAGTGTATACGTGGTAAGCTGACTACCTGCGAATTTTACCAAATCCATTTTTTGTAGCAGCGATTTTTCAAATACCAAAATGAATTTTGAGATACTGTTTTGACGACGCGGTTTTGTGCAAAGTGCATTACAAAGAGCAATTTTTTTATTGAACCATTGAACCACTGAACCATTGAAGCTTTATAAAACGCGATTCAATTTTACATAAGCTTTTTGTACAAAAATGTAAATATTGTACGAGTTATATGATATTTTTGAACCCAATGCCGAACAATTTATTTGAAGTTTCGAGTACATTGAGGAAGACATTCCTAATTTTTGTCGATTTTCTTGAGCATATGGTCGCACGGTGCCCGTATTTTCGTTCCACTTGTTCTGCCTTGGTTTCAAAAATGTACTATAATTTATGCTTTATCTTGAAGTCTCAAATAGCTTCTTATGTCGAATTGCTTCCACATGGAATTCCAGGAACAAATAAATCCAACAGCTTCAGTTTTCTTTGGTTTGAAGATAAGCAATGCAACGAAAAAATGCTATGGATAGATTTTTAAAGCATTAAGCCTGGAGAAATTTGAAAAAAATTTAATATGGCAAGCGACACATGGGTTTGATTTTTGTCAACATTAATTATATCGCATTTTTTTGTTCAAACTTACATTTGTTTTTCGTCGTTATACATTTTTGCTGGTTTTTGCTTGTATCAAAAACGTGTTCTTTCTTAATATGAATTTATTATTACTATTAATTAGGTATGTTCTATTATGCGTATTATGTTTATTATTATATTATGTATTGGTTATAATTTTCTGCCATACATTTTTATAATCTAAAGATATTTTAAAACCAGGCACACTTCCGTTTGAGTTACCTACCTAAGTCTTAAAACCTTATACAAAGATAAACACGTTTCAGAAGGTATGTATTTTGAATTGCTTAGGAAAGATTGTTTGCTGATATTCGAAGCGGGAATGATATATTCACTACGTGATTTGGTTGATAGCAGTTTTAAAATATTTTTTACCCAAAATAAGTTCATCTTAAAATATTTCAGTGAACTCTGAGTGCTGAATATTATGATTGCCTCTTGCCTCAACGCAAATATAAACTAATAGAAACTTTCTGGAGAAAATCAGATAACAGTTTATAGAGCTGATTTAAAAAGAAAAATGTGCTGTAATTTTGATGTCTAAAAATCGAATTACATCAGACTGTATCACTTTAGTTTAAAAGGTAAACACATTTTTATAGCCGTATTTTATTTGTATAATACTCTTCGTTGATAAGTAGAAGCGTGGATGATATTTTTATCGCGTGCTTCGATTAATAAAAGGCAGTATGGTTTTATACCCATGAATCTTTGGAAATAATACATTACTTCGGGTGATACGGGCTCTAATTGGCAGTTGGATAAAAGGATTTTATGATTTTAGGTTTTTGAAGCAAAATGGGTATCGGATAATATGAGCAGATACGGACTAATCAGCCTACTAATAATTTAACTTTTATTTACTTTTATAATCATTACAGAAAAATAAAAAGTAGCAAATTTGTATCTTGGACAACTTGCGACGACGTTGTTTTATTCAAGTTCCAGTTTGCTTCATTTTATAAAGTCAACTGCGATTTTGGCTTGTCACTGCATTGTGTGTGATGTAGAACCGTTGAATATTTCATTGTGTTTAGCTTGTAAAAGCAATTAAATATGATTACATATTGATTTTTCAGTATCAGTTATGACGTAGTTGAGCTTGTAAAGTAACTACGTTGCTGAGCTTGTGAAGTGATTACGTGGCTTTGCTTTTAGCATTGCTTTTGTCATATTTGTTGTTGTGTGCCCAGTGTCTGCCTGGAAGAGAGATAATCAGATTGGTTCATTGTCAGCAGCGTATGTGAAATGATTTTATAACCGACTTATTAGATATGCATTCAGCAAACATATCATGTGGTAATGAAAACAGTTCAGCAATTCTATTAATATGCAGAGAAAGGCTATATCTCTACAACGCATTAAAAACTCCAATAATTGAACCCGTGTGGAATGTCAAACAAGCTGAAATTATGAACGTCTTCGGCTTCGTTGAGGAGAGCTAAATTGTCAACATGAGAACTGCAAAACTGTTCAGCCTTGCATTCAAAACCGGTCATAATGTAGCGTAGATATTTTAAAACATTGTTTACGTAAATTTCAAACCTTGAAAAAACTAAAATTTTACGGTCAAATAGCCGTTTTTCTAAATTAGCAGTGCATTGTATTGAAATTCCTTTTCTTTGAAAATCGTAGCATAATAATATCAAATTGTCGATCAAATGTCAAACGTCAAGTCCCATTTCAAGGTTTTTCAAAGCATAATTGTTCATAATGGTTCACTGTTTGGTGTAATGGTCACAAATCTGTAAATTGTTTATGAAGCCTCTGATTTATCGGGATCGAAATTTGGTAAACATTGCGGAACAATTTCATTCATTGAATCTGAAGTTACACGTAGAAAAGAAAATATGTTTAGAGGTTCAAAAGCTTGACGTGACTTGTAAAATATTAAAATATATACTATTGTTTTATTAAAATATGTTTCAAGAATTTTGAATAGCGGTACACAGACTAAAATAAGCATCAACGTTTCTAATACAGTTGCTGTCGTAAACAATACAATCAACTTAAATAACTAAAGCGTGTCAGCATCAATCATGTGTCTAGCCGAACAACAAAAACTGTCATTTTGTTGTATGACGCACGATAAGCTTTCCTACTATAAATTTTTCTGTAGTGTAAGGCATGTTCAAAAACATAATAAATTTTAAACGTGAATGGTCGCGCTTGTTTTTGTACATTGCATACATGTTGACAGCAATAACTGTACTGTTTTGAGCCGCAAATAGCACGGTTACCTTTTACACAAGGACAATGGCAAATATCCTGTGATGTATATTATAAAAATTTTCGCGATGAACCATAAATATTCCTGTGTGTTGAGATATTTTTACATGAATTTTTTATCCCAAGTTTTAATTACGGTCAACCTATTCTAATTATGGAAGGAAGAATGAAATAAGAATGAAATTCTTTTGTGCCAACGTAATCAGCTTATTACTAGCCAAAGTTAATGACTGAATGAATTACCGCATGCATATCAAAATGTCATACGTATTACATTTTTTTGAAAATGAAGTCTGTTTGCAACACGAAAGCTATAGCTTATCTCATTCTCCTACTTTTATTTGTACACTAAGGACGTCAAAACACCAAAACAATATGAAAGTTATTTACAATGTTTTAGTCCTCGTGGTTCTTTTTGGTTTGGCATATGGCCAACAATGCGGAACTGACCAGGCAAAAATAATATATAGTTGATATCATTTTTGTTTTACCCCATAAGTTTTAATAATATGGATATTATCATTATTTGTAGTTTCAATGCAAAAACGGTAGCTGTATTCCATACGGATGGGTATGTGATGGTGACCTAGACTGTGACGACAAAAGTGACGAGCCAGAAAATCCGGACTTGTGTCTTACGTGCGAAAAAGACGAGGTATGTCAGATTAAATTAAGCGTATTTATAGACACATATCTTCTAACATTTTTGTATATTAACAGTTTCGTTGCGCCAGTGGACGATGCATTCCAAAAGCTTTTGTATGCGATGGAGATATAGACTGTAGGGATATGAGCGATGAGCCCGAGGACCCTGACCAATGTCCAGCTTGTGAAGAAAGTGAGGTACTTAATTTGTATTACTGTAAATAGCGTAATACTTCAATAGAAATTTGCAAAACACATTTTTCTCAGTTTCGGTGTACCTCTGGAAGGTGCATAAGCTTAATTCTGGTTTGTGATGGATATAACGACTGTGAAGACAATAGCGACGAGTTCGAGAATCCTGATGAATGTCCTGCATGTAACGGAGCACAGGTTTGTAAAAAATGAATAATTTTGAAATGTAAACTAACAGAATATGAGGTAAAATCTTTGTTTGTATTCTATTAGTTTCGTTGTGCCAGTGGAAGATGCATATCAAATACCCTGATTTGCAATGGTAGGAACGATTGTGGTGACCGAAGCGATGAACCTCCTCCTGACAAATGCCCAGTTTGTGATGAAGCGCAAGTATGCAGAATAAACTGCTTTAAAGATAAAGCACTACATTTTGTTAACTTATTTGTACGTTTTTGTTTTGCTAGTATCGTTGTGCTAATGGTAGATGTATTCCCCAAGCCAGTGTTTGCGATGGCTCCAACAACTGCGGCGATAGAAGTGACGAACCACTGGGTTGTCCCGCATGTCCACGTAGTCAGGTAAATTGTTCGTAAGGAATTTTGGTATTGGGTACAATTACAACTTGCGAAAATAAATTAATAAATATTGCAGTGGGAATGCCTAAATGGTCGATGCATCAACGACGTATACACCTGCGATGGCGACAATGACTGTGGAGACTGGAGTGACGAAAATGTGGATGCGTGCCCGTGTGGTGAAAACGAGATTAGATGCCCAAATCCACCAAAACCAACTGGTCCACCTGGAGCATGTATTCCCACTGAATATGTTTGTGACCCTGATGGTACTTGGCATTGCGCAGATGGTAGACACACTAGGAATTTTTTATAAAAATATTTTATAGCTCAATATAAATGAGATTATGTAACCTTGTAAATGTAAGAGTTTTTTACCTAGGTTTTGATGAAGCCAACTGCACAGGAATTGTGGATTTTAAACTCTCGAGTGGAGCATGTACAGTTTGTGCTTGTGCATGGGTTTGGTGCTTGTGCTTTATGCATTATGTTATGCTTCTATAGTTAGAAATTATGACTTGCTTGGAAATGTGTCTGCATGTTTCTCGTGTAAATAGCTGGGTGGAAGTGCATAATGTGGAGTATATAGTTTAAAAAATGTACTTCCTCTATTTATTGTGCTTGTGCTTTTGAATTCGCGTTTATAATTATGGTTTGTGATTGTGATAATGCCACAATTCAACTTGAATTATTCAAGAATATGCCTGTGAGAAATAAAGTGAAAGTGAATGAAACCACCTTTATTTTTCCAAAGGCACATTTGCATTTACAAGCAAAGTCATGTTTTTGTATTCAATTCTTCAGTTTGTCTGGTGTTCTCCTGTTCTTTTTGTGCGAATAGAGAACAGAGTTTACATTGTTACTTGCTATCACTTCTCAATTAGTTATTTGCGTTCATTCATAAACTTGGAGAAGCAACATTTATTTGTTTTAACGTGGAAAAACTTCTTTCTCTTTATACGTTTGGTTGGATACCCACTGCACTGGTCCCAACTTTAAAAAGCCCCTGTATTAAAATTATATACGCTTTACGTTAATACACCATCAGCAGTGTCCTGAATTCATTAAAGTTTAATTAAAAAACTCGCCTAAGGCTGAAACATTAATAAATAACCACAAATGGATGTTTGAATGTGTTTTAGTTCGTTTTAACCAGCAACCGAATTTATTTGCACATTTACTTCAGGATTTAATCATTTCTCAAAAACACAACTGTTCGTAAACTAGCCAACTAACCGTCGACTAGTTACCCTAAAACTTATCCGTGCTTGATGCTACTTGAAGGAAATCAATTAAACACATAACACAAGCTACAAGCGACCGTTTCCACAAAAAAAACCTTTCTATTTATTTATCCACAAAATCTCAATTAACATTAACAACTTTCATAATTATGAACTCAGATAAAACTACTGAAAATGTTCCAAAAGCACTGAAAACACCTCAAGGAAAAAAGTGGAAATCTTCTCTCTCTATCTCTTTCAATAAATGATCTCGCTCTCAACTAAATGATCTCTCTCTCAATTAAATGATTTTTCTCTCTCAATTAAATGATCTTTCTCTCTCAATTAAATGATCTGTCTCTCTCAATTAAATGATCTGTCTCTCTCAATTAAATGATCTTTCTCTCTCAATTAAATGATCTTTCTCTCTCAATTAAATGATCACTTCTCAATTACTGATCACTCTCCAATTAATGATCACTCTTCAATTAATGATCACTCTTCAATTACTGATCGTCCACTTCTGTCCTTTCAACTGAAAGTCTGCTCTGAGAAGTGACAACTGACTGCTGCTCTATTCTGCGTTCCGTTTCCTCTCTCTGGAACAAACAGGAACCAAAGGATGATGCAATTCTCTCCGCACGCAGCCTTTTCTCTCAATCCCACTCTTCTTCACCGCCTTCCCGGTTCTACGAGAACCTAAAAGCATACATAATGACCAGCCTAAGGTCCGTCGCATAAAACCCCTACATGAACAGCAAGCGTTTCCTTTGTTGTTTTCGTTCATCCTCCTCCAAATGAAATGACGGGAGTCTTTTCATTTTTCTTTTCCATTAATACCTTTGTGGAAGTCTTAACTCCCTCCCTAAGCTGTAAACTTTCACTGTTTCTCCCCCGCTTTCACCACGGGGTCTGTCTTTTTACTTTATTTTCTGATTCAATAACTTCCTCTTGGAGTCAAATTCACCTTATTCCGGTTCCTCAGCAAGTCTTTTCAGTTGTTCCTCCTCAATGAGGAGTCCCCGTCTTGCTTCTCACTCAGGTGATTGGCTTTGCTCACACCTTCCACATCTTCCTTTTCTTCCAGGCAATCTTGCATAACCTTGTCTGACTTTTCTAAATCTTCGAGAAGGGCCACTAAAACTGTTAGCTTTTGTCTAGTTTCCTGATTGTCATTCGCAAACTCATGTTTTAGTAGCTCAGTATCTTCATGGATCTTTTGAGCACCATTGGATTCACCGGTCCTTTTCTTTTTTCCCTTTCTTTGAGTTCCAGGGCGCACCTCAGCTTATCCTGTCCTTGTTCCAGGGTTGGCTTCAAAACCTTCACACTCTGCAGTCTGCTATTTACACCAGTCATATTATAATTAATATCCAAAATGTGTGTCAGCTTTTTCCTGGTTCTTTCTATCGAATCTGGGAACTCTTGGTAATTGATAGTTCAATTCCAATCTGCAAATCACCTCCTTGGCCAAACTTCACAAGGCATTAAACTTGGTTGCCATTTATGTCACCGCATTGCTCACTCCACTATCCACCACAAGTTTCCAGAATCAAATTGTGATTTCAAATTTAATTTGTCCAGCTTCCTTTTCCAGTCAAATATGGTTTGTAACTGTAGCTGAATGAAATTGTTCCAGAGCATTTTCCTTTCTGTCAGGGCACTATGCAGTTGTTGGAAGGACTTTACCTCAGTTTCCTTTTTGGCAATCCATTCCTCTGCTTCGCCATGCTGAACTTCCCACTACACGTTTTCATCTAACTATCCCCGCTGAGTTTATGCAGCGATTGGGAAATAGTTATCAAATTTCTCTTGAAGATCTGCCACTTCCTCTTCAATCAACTCCCTGTCATCGTCGTCCATCATCTGACAAGCCTTGTCAAGTGCAGTTTGACCTTGACTTCGCAACAGCTCTTAAATAGCCTTTGCTCTATACTCCAATTCCAACAGTTCCATCAAATTTTTTGGGATGCGGCTGCGGAAGGTTCCCTAACAACTTCTGTGGGTTGCCCTGCATCAACAGCTGTTTTTTTTCTTCAGGCACCACGACTGCAGTACCTTGAACTGACTAGTCTTTCCAGAAAGTGTTTCTTTGTCGCCCGCAGGCTCGTTAATTTTTTCCCAGTCGTTCCTTCACACTTCTCATCCAAGCCATAGACCCATTTGCATGATCCACAATGGTCTGCTGCTGTTCCACCATTTCCATTTGCTTGGCATACATTTCCTGCGCCTGTCTTGTCAGGTTCTGGCACTTGCTACTGATCTCATTTGCAGTTGCATAAGCCATCAGATTACCCGCTTTGCTAGTAACACTTTCTATCATGGGTTCCAAACTGACAATATCCTGGACAATGATATTGGTTGCTCTTAGGGTAGCTTTTCAATCTTCAATGGAAATGGAACTCATGCCAGGTTGCAGATGTCCCTTTTCCCCTTACTGACGTTTTGCGCTGCTGCAACTTGTCTTCCTTGTCGGAAATCCATTGACAGACTTGGGAAAAGCTGCTGTTGTAATTTGCCCATTGCAACAAACTGGTTTCCAGGGACACATTGGTACTTGCCAGTTTATTTTCCTTTCGAAATCCGTTGTACTGTGCTCTGGCTTTGATCAGCGATCCCAAGCATAAACCCAGTCTTCTCGTTTCCCTACCGCTGGACACGACTTACTTTTGGCAATGGCCACCGATGTACTTTTCCCTGCGCCATTTTCCACCGGCTGGCGCAGTTTGCCAGCGGGTGTCTTTCGTCGTAACTCGGTGCTATCAACCTCATCCTTAACAACTAATGATGTTGATGCTGCTGCGCTAGTTCCAGCTGATAACTTTGCTTGCTTCATTCTAAAAAGTAATTAGCTATTAAACTACCTACTAAACAATACAAATTCAACTACTCGGTTTCTACTTCGATAACCGTCTGTTTTCTTTTTCGCTTTTAGAGCGTTCACACAATTCGGTGCAGTTCTTAAACTTTGCTTATTACATCCACCACAATTCCGTGGAACGGATTCGGGCATTATATTTTTATCGAAATACTTTTCAACAATCTTTCGAGCAATGTTACGCCTGCATTTGGCCTGCAAGTACTGGAACCTCCCCGGTTCCTCTAACTTTACGAAGCTCCTTTAAACAGGTGCTCGTACCATTTTCCATTCCTCCAGCGGCTTTTCCAAAGCGCACTGGAGTCTTTCAACGCCCCCGTTTCCTTTTCCTTCAAATAACACCAAGGTCACGTCGGGGTCACCAAATGTTCGTAAACTAGCCAACTAACCGTCGACTAGTTACCCTAAAACTTATCCGTGCTTGATGCTACTTGAAGGAAATCAATTAAACACATAACACAAGCTACAAGCGACCGTTTCCACAAAAAAAAACCTTTCTATTTATTTATCCACAAAATCTCAATTAACATTAACAACTTTCATAATTATGAACTCAGATAAAACTACTGAAAATGTTCCAAAAGCACTGAAAACACCTCAAGGAAAAAAGTGGAAATCTTCTCTCTCTATCTCTTTCAATAAATGATCTCGCTCTCAACTAAATGATCTCTCTCTCAATTAAATGATTTTTCTCTCTCAATTAAATGATCTTTCTCTCTCAATTAAATGATCTGTCTCTCTCAATTAAATGATCTTTCTCTCTCAATTAAATGATCTTTCTCTCTCAATTAAATGATCACTTCTCAATTACTGATCACTCTCCAATTAATGATCACTTTTCAATTAATGATCACTCTTCAATTACTGATCGTCCACTTCTGTCCTTTCAACTGAAAGTCTGCTCTGAGAAGTGACAACTGACTGCTGCTCTATTCTGCGTTCCGTTTCCTCTCTCTGGAACAAACAGGAACCAAAGGATGATGCAATTCTCTCCGCACGCAGCCTTTTCTCTCAATCCCACTCTTCTTCACCGCCTTCCCGGTTCTACGAGAACCTAAAAGCATACATAATGACCAGCCTAAGGTCCGTCGCATAAAACCCCTACATGAACAGCAAGCGTTTCCTTTGTTGTTTTCGTTCAACAACTATGACAAATTTTTACAGGGTTTTTCATATTTGGGTAGGTCTGTTACCGCATTGCATGTAATTATATGTATCTTCGTTTTTTTAAATGCTACATGTAAATACATCATTCTTAACATACAGTCTGATTTTGCTGAATCATTTTAAAACACTGAAATTCGCAAGAACTCAACAAACTTTTAATGAATGAATTGCAGGTTACTTACATATTATAAATACATATTACGCATTTACAAATACTATGTGTGTTCTGAATCACGCCAGCTAAGCAGCACATTATAGAATAAATTATAGAGCACCTGAATGTTATTTGTTTTGACTACTTCTCAACATACAGGAAACTGCTTCAGACAAAAATATCGGCTCCACTAAAACCACAAAAAACACCTGAGAATTTGTTTATTACCAACCAGGTACGCAAAAGTATGTTGTAGAGGAAGTCGTTTTTGTAAAAAACATCGTAAAATTTTTCAAACGTAGATGCAACTTGTTTGAAAAATCCACAATATATATTTTATGGGCAGATGTATGGAAACAATAAAATTACTTAATTGATAATAAAAAACTCATACAGATATTAGTACACTTTGTAAGAAGGTTTTATTTTCTTTGTCTGTCTTTCGTAGATTCATACTATGATAACTCATTAATTAAATACAGCTCAGAGAGCTATCTTAGAAACAGCTCAGTGTACACGTCTTTTTAAAAAACCGGTTTGCGTTGATAGCACTTTTGTTTTGATTTTATTCACATTGCGGTTTTTGCGCAAATATGCATGTACTTTCTTGTTATGGAAAGAATCTTCTTACTTTCTGGAGCTTTGGAGTTGACTCGGTTTTGTTTTTAAAAAAGGAAAAAGAAATCCTGCCATGCATGGTCAAGAATCGATAAGTGGGCGACAATACACGTGTGCAAATTTTGATTGCCGCTGTTCATGGAAAACATTGTCAGGATACATTAATGATATGATCGCAGAATATTACAAATACCTTTACATGACCTACATTCAGCATCCAATTTTAATACCTTTCTATCTACGTATTCGGTTAGACTTTTAATTCTTTTATTTCTTGACTACTTTTTTCCAATTATTAGAACCACTTGCGTTTCACCGAATAAGTCTTGTATTTTCCCTACAGTATAGCTTAATAATGAATGTGGTTTGACATGACTTCAGAGCTGGATTTTAAATTGAAGCATGAAATAGCCCTGATCGTAGACCGCCTGACGAGTCTGATTGCCATATGACAGACTGACCTACTAAGTTATGAATTAATATAGGTATTGAATTTTGTTGAAATATCATACAGCTTTCGGCAAAGAAAATCAAACGCCCACATATTACTCAAATTAATTATTAAAAGAGATATTTTCACAGCAGTTGTGGAGCGGTGGGGATACTATTTTATCAAGCTAAGTACATTTTCGATATAGCTCAAAGCATAAAGCCGTATGTGAGCCAGACATATTTACAATATTCGGCTCATTGCCACAGTTGACAAGTACACAAGCGTACGCCAGACAAGCGAGGACAGTTTTCAGTCAAACAGTGTCTAGTGAAGAAGCTCTTTTAACTCCGCTTATTCCGTTTTCGGCTGGGCTTGCTTGCAAAAACTCTTTAGTACGTTGGAGAAAATAATAAGTAACTCGCATTTGTGCTTTGATACACATTGCCACGTAATAGCATTGAACTCAGATATGTTAGTGTAAGGTCGTATGTTGGCATACAAATATTTACTCATGAAGCTCAGTAGCATCATTTGTATATTGTTTTGCTACTTGTTCACTATAGAAACTCAATAGACTGCTTCGCCAAAATGTCGTTGCATATACAAAATTTTGCTTAACCTTTCGTGTGAAACGTAGAAGATTTCATTTTCATTTCATTTAAATTTTTATCCAGGTTTCCAAACACTGCATTATTCATACAACTATAACGAACATGTATTCTTATCAGTAATTAAATGCTTAGCAATTGAAGCAAAGCAATATTTGCGTGTCAGGATAAAATAAAAAATGCCATCACAAAAATAAACTCCATGACGTATTGAGAAGAATCTTGTCGCAACAATTTTGGATAGAACTGCAGCATCAACAGGTAAGTAAATTAATTTTTGGCGAACTAATTAAACATATTGATTATAGTACAAATTGTCCGTATCACGAATATTTGTGCGAATTCAAATCCACTGGAAATTTTTGTTGTAAAACTTAAACTGCACAACATTATTCATTTGCCAATTATTTTAAACGGCGGGACTGAGATGTGAATATTCTTATATCAGCCAACCAACGAATTGGTGAAAACTCATCTATAAAAACATTGTATGCATTATCAGGCACATAAAATTATATTGGTACGAAAATGCCAAAAGACAGAAGAAATAAGGAAAATTGATCTGATAGGGAAAGGGAACAAATTCGTTTACAAACACGCAAGCAGGTTTACTTTTTCCATTTTTTCTTATCTGACGCATCAAAGACAATCAGTAGAGCTACTTAGGTTTCAACTTGTGCAAGGTTATTTATTACCTCTAAAACTGGTTTAGGTACATTAGGTTTATTGAGTACTTTGGGCAATGGAGGCTGCCGAGCTGTCAAGAGTTTTATCTTATTTCATTATCTGCATTCTGACTGAAATGTGTAAAGTACTTTATAATTCAAACTTTATCTTATGCAAGTCTTGCCGCATGCAGGGAAGGTGAAGTTCACTCCTTATAAATTTAATGCATGACATAGTATAAGAACTCTTGCCCGGAAAGATGATTTTGTGTTTTCTTAGGTCGGTTGGGTTTTATACCTAAGTACACCAAACGCACTTTTTCTAGCTCATTTCGTTTCATGGGGAGCAACCCATACTCCAAAATATGATTTGTAGGTATGAAGATAACTACCAAATATATTGCTTATTTCCAACGTCCCAAAATTTTAATTTCATGACAGACTGAAATCAAATATATATACAAACTCAAAGTAATAAGCATTCTGTTCTACTTGAATTATTTATTGTATTTGTAGGCATCAGTTATATTCTGATAGCAACACAGATATTTGAATGTGTCACAAAAATAAAGCTGTCTACAGCAACAAAATTAATTATGGAGAAAATGATTAAAGCAAAAATGTCAGCATAGCCTTAGTAGCGAAAAATCCCCACCAACTACCGGAATTTGAATATAAGCAAAATAATTAATTTAAAACTAATTCACCCCAACATTGTTTTGATAAGAATATATTGAATTGCTTTTTGAAAGATAAAATGCGAAAGCGAATTTATAGTCCTGATAATATACTATAAACTATTGAAAAAAATTCTTGCTATACTGATTTGGTGACCTGGTGAAAAAACCCAAAAAGGATAAGAATGACATAAATAATAATGGGTATACCAGACTCTAATAAGAGTTTCGTCAGTGCAGACATACAATAGTTTTGTGCTTCTTTCAGAGCTGCGTGTAGTGAGAATAATGTATTTTATAAATCCAGCATATGTTTCCAAACACAATAAAATAACAATATATATATATTGTCCTCTCTTTGTTTTGTTTACAATAAAAAAAGTTCAGTATTTTAGTCGTAAAACTCATTAGACGTATATTTTGTATTCACATGAAAATAATATATTGGCACAATTGTTTTCAAAACAGTTTATTAAGTATTAGCGTATTTCAGGGATCGCAGTACTTGTAAGCACATTCAAGACGAGAACCAACAGATGCAGGACCGACAAAGTATTCCACAAACAACATTGTAAGCATACGAACTTACACAATTTTTGCTCCATTTCTAAAGTGGTGTAATTCAAAGTAAAGCATACATAAAATTAGAACTGTTTTGTGTTTATTTTTTCGAAGCTCGGCTCTGGACGGTAATTTCGAATATAAGGTGGTAATTGATTTGGGACAAATTCTGGGATAATGTCCACTATCAAAG
Source organism: Entomobrya proxima (assembly GCA_029691765.1). Lineage (NCBI taxonomy): Eukaryota > Metazoa > Arthropoda > Collembola > Entomobryomorpha > Entomobryidae > Entomobrya > Entomobrya proxima. Next base: position 49,413,641 of record CM056170.1, read on the forward strand.
GAAATCTTTCAACTGTTAAAACTAGTGGTATCGGCAATGTAGTCGTTTCCACGCCATTGTTATCAAAAATATTTTTCCACAAAGGCTAGTGTTGAAACTAAACTGTACAATCAGGAACATTAATCTATGTACATAAAAATGTAATAAACACAAACGCAGAGGACGCGACTGTAAAGTGCAATATTCAAAACTTAAAAGCACTTGTACCGTATCCCCATCTGCAAATGTCAATATTTTAAAAAGTGGGTTCTAGAACTACTACATATTCTGATTTTGACAATGTAGTCAAAACCAGAGAACAAATCTAAAAAATAAATAGTAAGCGATTTCCTTTTAAAATTGTAAATGCAGAGCTGAAGTCCTAGTTTTGCTACCCTTATATATACACAAACTTGGAGAAATACCACCGTAATGGATAGGCAGGTCTAACTACCAGGTTATGCTGGGCTTTATAATAGCTTAGACTGTCGGTCCGCCAAATCAAGATCGTCATTTTTCGAAATGTTTGAAAACAAAAATTTGCATGCATAATTAGATAGCTAGTGTCAAGTTAATACTAACGCAAAAAAAATTCGGTTAAGAAAAGCAAACGTAACGAAGTTATAAGCGTTTGAAATTTAACTGCTTTTTGAACAATTAGTGCTGTAAAAGTGCAATTTGGACGAATTAAAAATTTTGGCTATCTTCAAATGACGAAATACAAGTAGGGGAACAATTTCTGACGAAATTTGTTTGAAAAAGTTAATTATAATTTTAATTGCCCTGTTAACTTTAATTGCAATTATCTTCGAATTGCCTCCAGTACCAGACCAAATAGGGACTTCATTAGAATCAACGCCTTCTAAAGTACCAAACGCAGTTGTAATTAGGTTTGGTACTGGAAGCAATTCGAAGATAATTGCATATAAAGTTAACAGGGTAATTAAAATTATAATTAACTTTTTCAAAAAAAATCGTCAGAAATTGTTCCCCTACTTGTATTTCGTCATTTGAAGACAGCCAAAATTTTTAATTCGTCCTAATTGCACTTTTACAGCACTAATTGTTCAAAAAGCAGTTAAATTAAAACGCCCATAACTTCCTTGTGTTAGCTTTTTTTAACGTCAAATTTTTTGAGTTAGTATTATAGGCTAACACTGGCTACTTGCATACGCATGCAAACTCTTTGATTTCATGGTTTTGGTAATTTCATAACTTTATGACTTCGTAAAAATTCTTGATTTCAGAGACCGACAGTCTTACATAATAATTTTTTATTGTTAACGGAGACGACCAAATGTAGGAACGAAAGGATGATTGTGTATGGTCGATAAATAATCTTCACCTATAAGTGGATAAGTTGATAATTAACGAAAATGTTGGATGGGATGACATTATGAAGGGTTAAGTCTTATAATAACATACTATTAACTTTCTTGATAAATTTAATTATTTCTAATGACATTTAAATATTTTAAACTGGCTATGTTTTTCTTATCGATGTGATTTTCTAAAGTATACGTTGAAACATTAGGAACATGAAATTGGACAAAAAATACTGATGGATCCAAACATGCATTGTTTCGTATGTAATTATATTATAGAGGATACTGTTTTTTAAACAAAACCGACTAAAAGCAGATGAATGTATTGTTTTGTTGAGTGGTTGTTTCTGGTGTAAAAGTTAGTATTTGTCTTATAGATTATTGTTTTGTGTAACAACCACACTAAAACATATCAAAAATGTTAAGGAAGCAAAGAGGAAAAATTTTTATGATCCAGTGGCGACATAAATGTCACAAAAATTGTTCTTGGAAAGCTTGGAAAGGAATTGTTCTTATCAACACAACAGCAAATTGGGTTCTGAAGATTCCTGTACCAAAAGAATTAGAAAAGAGAATAAAACCAATGAAAAAGAATAAACAGTTAAATGAAAGAATTTGTGAGCTTTGAGTTGGTGTCACCTATGTTGGAAACGTTATAAAAATGATAAATACAACCAAAAATACATATTTAGTATAAGTTAAAAAATGTTAATGCCAACTCTGTTAAAATGGTTCAAAATGGAGGCAAATTACTGACTACTTTAAAAATCTGTGGATTGTTTTATAATAAACCAGTGGAGATTGTGGTTTCAAATGAAATTTTAGAGATTAAGAAATATGGACAAGTCTATTGGTTAAACAAAATGCATGCTTTTTCTTTTTTTTCATGGTTTTTCAAATACGCTTATTAATTACAGGAATAAGTCAGTACCACACATAATATGCTACACGCTTTTCCTATGAGTTTAAACCTTTGTTTTCTCTCTGATTTACAAAATCATAAAAATTCGATAGCGTGCAGAAACAAATTAAAAAGCTCCACATTTTAGCTAAATATTTTTTAGCACTGGTTGTAGTAAGTTGTAGGTATTTTCATGGAATTCATAAATTAAGAAACTCATGTTTTTCTCCTTTTTGCTAGATATATTCAATAAATTTAATTTGAGAATGTATGTATACTTGCTCAGATTTTGTAATTATTAGAGATTACTAATTTTTAATAGAAAGCCTGTTTTGGCTCACTATAATTTACTGTTGTGTTAAACATAACGGACAACACGAATGCTTACGCAAGGGCTTGGGGTAACTTGGAATAAGCCATTTTTTGCGGTGGACTAGTGAAAGCACTAGAGAAGAATTATGTAAGTCCCTAACTTTTCTATCTACTTCAATACAACTGAAATATCTCTCTTTTAGTAAGTAACTATTATAATAGAAATATTAGAATCGGCGCAGCATATAGCTATTATTTTGTAATTTTTGAGTTCTGGATTAATAAAACATAGACATAAGGTATTGTTTAATGAGTACAAAGGTTCGTTTACCTATATTTGTAATATTTGGCTGGACATTTGGTTTACCCGGCAATCTTGTAACTAGTCGTAAAACGCAAATTTTATTTATATATTTTACATATTGGAAGCATATTTTTCTTAGTCACACCGCATTTTATATAAATTGAGCAAACAAACAAAACTATTAGGTTTAATGAAAACCAGTAAACTTTGTGAACGGTAATAAAATTGTTACAATTATGATTTTTTCGAAAATTAACACAGGAGTGATTTTTTAATTAATTAACCAAAAATATGCAAAAATACTTATTCGATGCAGAAAAAAATTGCAGATTTTTCAGTCATAATTGCAAAAAAGTAGCATGTGTAATTACAAAGTTATGCAGAATTCAATGTTGAAATTTTTGAAATTCAATAACTCAAAAATCTCGAATTACACGGATTTGCAAATTAGTCACGAAAATAGCAATTTTTTTGTAGATTAAGCTGGTATGAGTCGCACGGCTGGCGTTTTAAGTTTACAACTTCAAAATTTAAAAAATATGCAAAAATCAGGTAAAATTTTAAGTTTTTATTTTCTGTCGTTTGCGTTTCAAAAACGCCAGCCGTGCGACTCATACCAGCTTAATCTACAAAAAATTTGCTATTTTCCTGACTAACTTGCAAATCCGTGTAATTCGAGATTTTTGAGTTATTGAATTTCAAAAATTTCAACATTGAATTCTGCATAACTTTGTAAATACACACGCTACTTTTTTGCAATTATGACTGAAAAATCTGCAATTTTTTTTCTGTATCGAATAAGTATTTTTGCATATTTTTTGGTTAATTAATTAAAAAATCACTCCTGTGTTAATTTTCGGAAAAAAAAATAATTAGGTAAGGGGGGTGAAATTTCACCCCCTCTGTGTATTTTGTGGGTGAAATTTCACCCCCTGGTACTAGACTGATAGTCAGTAACCATTATGTTGGAAACCGAACGCCTTGAACAATATTATATATGCATGCAGGTAACAATCGTCATTTTAAGCTTCTTGCATCTTTGTAGTGTCGCAAATCACAGAATTTCTGACTCTTAATTCCTGAAATATTTTATGGCTTTTTGTTGCTAAATGGCTTTATATAGTTTGAAAATAGCTAGACCGGATTCTGGAATTCCGAAAACTTACAGACGGCAGTAGGAACATTACTCTGTGCGACATGGTTAGTGGCAGTTTTTTGCCAAATTTCTAATATGACTTTTGTTTGTTTATATTTGAATTGAGGAGTAGTGAACAAAGAATTAAGTCATTTCCGCAATTAAAAATGACCAATTACTCAATCTTAAAAAGTTTCCCCAAATGTCTCTACAGTTAGTTACATTTATATTTGGTATTGCAAAGTTGAAAGCTAGGCAACCAATAAAATCTCTGCTTCAAGTACTGCCTAAACCATCATTTCAATTTTTTGTTCTTTTCTAAGTCATTTTCTTGCGGTTTGTCGAAAATGATTAGATTTAACTGTAACCTTACGTACACCGTAATTGAAGGATTTATGCCATCTTCTCGATGTAAATACCATTAAATGTTAGCCCCCGTGTGAGGAAAAAAGTCAAATTTTGATCCATTACGAATATAGTAGGCATTACTGGACAACAGGTTACATTTTATGAGCATAATATTTTGTCGTTAGAATGTAACCAAAACCTGTGTTCATATGAAGCCTTTTGCTCTCTGATTTTGGCTGAATAAAATTCGAATTATTGATAATTTATGCGTTTGTGTTGTTGGTGTTTACTTGGTTTTTAAAAATTAGTAAAACAAACCTTTGTTACGGACAACGGAAGTTCTTTACACTTGTTATTATACGTTGAAGTTTTATTATACGTACTTTAATATGTAAACATATTGCACAATATAACCTGTACGTGTGATGCCGATATTATATCAAAGAATAAGTTGTGATCTACAATTCTCTGGTAAATGTCGGTTTGCAAATTAATAATGCTTTACCTACGCTGTATTAAGTTCAGCTTTATTCAGAATTACCCTAAAATGTGCCAATCGCTCTTGAATGCGTTGAAGATGCATTAATATCTTTATTTATTCATCTCTTCATGCGTTTATCTATCGACTCACAGTATCAAATTTTCAAAGGATATTCAACCAAGGAACTATGAATAGAGCCAATTGTTAAGCAACCTGTTTAATCTATGCAATTAACAAAACAATTGAGAAAACATAAAAAATTAAAATTTAGTTTACTCATACTAATCATGATTCATGAATGCACATAATATTTCTTATATCATCCTTCTACTATTACACAAAACGAATGTACGTTTTGTATTGTGAAATCAGTATAAACTACTTTCTAAAAGGATGTTTGGTATACGGCTTGTATCTTGATTCAATCTAAAATTTCGGATTACTCCAATAGTAACTAATTTTGTCCAGACGATACGCTATATACATAGGCTTTATTTATTGAAATACGTTGTAATTATCAGATTGAAAAAAATCGAAAAGTTAAACTTATATTAATCAAAGTGGTTCTTGGAAATCTTATTTATTATCAAGTATGTCGATTGGTATATTTTGAGCAAACAAATAAATTCAAGCATGCCAATGCGAACTGAAATCTGTTACCCATCAAAGTTTGCTTAACAGTCCGCTTCGTTTCAGGTAACGCAAATTTCTTTTTAGAAGTTCCATTGTTTCTAAAAAATCGTCGCCATAATTGTGGACAAACTTCTTGACTTTCTCGTTTTGATAAAAATTACCTGGCGAAGATAGGTAACCAGTCAAATATTTTAGCGCGTCCGAAAAATCATTTGAGAGCATGTGACGATTCAAAGATAATTGCTTTAAATCGCATTTCTCGGCCAAATTGTTCAACTGCTTTAGTCTTTCCTCAAATTTGACCCAATCCAAAATTTCTATTTTTTTGCCCATTTCCATTTCTGCTACATTAACAAAATTGCTTTCTAACTGTGGGGAAGGATGACCTAAATTAAATATTTCATTTGGTGCATCGTCATTGAGAAATATTTTCACAGCTAAGTCTGCGCAGATATCCACCGGCAAAATATTTGCTGGTGCAACACTCTCTGGCATTGCACCAAGAACCAGAAAACTGACAATTCTAGAAATGTACACATTTCTAAAAAGGTCCACCTGTCCTGTTTTGCTGTGGCCGGTAATCCATGGGAATCTGAACGCCTTACAAGGTATGCCTCTTTTATTAGCTTGGTGTAATAGCATTTCGCAAATCCACTTGCAGGTGTGCACTAATGGACATTTGTAATCAGCTATGGATTGTATCAGATCGAGTTCTGGCCAGGAATCGTCCAGTTGAGCATCCACATTTTTACCGAACACTCCCAATTCCATAATGGATGGAAAAAACACGTGCTTCACTTTGGCCGTGCACGCAAACTTCAGTACCTTAAGTGTGCCACCAATATTGATACTACGGCTGCTTTCTATTTCCTCCCTTCCAAATTTCATAGTTTCATTTGCCTGAGTTTTAGCCGCCAAATGAATAATTGCGTCAACACTCTCAGAGAGATTTTTATAGGTTTCAAACTTCAAGCCAAAGTAATCCATGGTAACATCACCAGCTAAGCATTCAATGACTGTCTCTGAATTCTCTATTTCAACAAAGCTCAAACTCTGCTTGAACTTTTTAGCCACAACTTGTTCCTCTCCCCTAACCAAGCACCAAATCTTGTTTACCGGATGCTCACAAACGCTCTTAATTAAATAAGGTGCAAGCTGACCAGTAGCTCCGGTTATCAAAACGTTTCGAATTTGAGAAGATTTCACAGCTGTTTTTGTAAACGGGCGTACATTTACTCCATTTTCTAGCACGCAGTCCTTCTTTAACCATTCCATAAACTCCGCGTTTTCTAACCGACTTGAATCATCCGCTTCTTCATCATTTTCTTTAAAATTATTTGGCTCTTTCTTTACCACTGCGCTAACGACAGCGGTGGCCAACAAATTCAATGTGTTGCAGCTTTTCAAAGTGTTTGCTGTAATGGTGGCTCTAGTTCCAAGCATCGATTGAATGGAGTTTTTTAGTTCAATCATCATCAACGAATCGACACCAATTTGTGCCAAGTTTGCATCCCCGCATATTTGCTCTTCCGGATCAAATCGTAGTGTGTGCTTCAAAATTCCTGTTAGGTAACAGCATACGACGCTTTCTTTTTCCTTTCGCGTGATCACCGCATCCATTTCCTTCCAGAAGTCATCAGTTGTGGTAGCTTGACAATGTGTATTTTGTCGATTATTTGTATTTTCCTTCCACAAACGTTCATCTACTAGATTCTTAATAGAGGGAAATAGCACACTAGTCTTAACAAAGGATTCAAAATCAGTGAGGCACACTTGCGTCTTGTTTGTTCGAAGAACCATCTCTAGACCCTTGAGCATCCGAGAAACGCTTACTGGAATTACACCGGTTAGGTTAACATCTCTGGCGACTCCTACCTTGGCCCATTGGCCCCAATTAACAGTAGTTCCCGGAAGACCAAGCCCGTGTCTCATGTGTATAAATGCGTCCTGAAAACAGTTTGCACTAGAGTGGTTGGCTTGTCCAGGTGAGCCCAATAGCGCTGCTAGCGAAGAATACACGACAAAATGTTCCAATAAACAGCCCCTGGTTAACTTGTGTAAATTCCAGGTACCCTGAACTTTTGGAGTATAACAGGTTTCAAAATCCTTCCATGACTGGTTTGCCAAAAGGTTGTCCCGGAGAACTCCTGCGCAGTGCATCACTCCCCTCAGGGGTTTCATATTAAGTGATACTTCATCCATAATATGTTTGCAATGGTTATAATCTCCAATATCTCCCAGTTTAACCACAATATTTTTACCTTTTTCGTTCAAGTACCGTATAGTTTCTGCCACTTCCGGCCTTGGCGCCCTTCTACCCGTTAGCAGAATATTTACTGCGCCAAAGCTTATCATCCATTTACATACTTCAAAACCAATTCCACCCAAGCCTCCTGTAATTAGATAGGTGCTTTGGCTGTTAAACAACAAAGCTGTGGCAACAAGTTGACCCTTTTGTGGGCTGATATCCGTCATGGTAACGACCAATTTTCCTATGTGTCTTGCTTTTTGGAAATACTGCAAAGCCTGCCTTAGATATAGTGCGTCAAACTTTACGTAAGGAATAGGTTTCAGTTGGGCTTTAGCTATTAGCTCGGACATGCGTTGTATAAGCTGAGAAAGAATGTGGGGGTCCAAAACAGTCAAATCCACGATATTGTAGTTTACATCGGGTCGTAACTTCGTGACCTCCTCAGGAGTCCACGTTGATAATTTGCTCATTTCCACAAACCGTCCACTTTTAGCAGTCGCTCTTAATGTGGCCTCCTTGAATCCTGGACCGGTAATCGAGTTGAGCACAATGTCCACTCCCTCACCGTTCGTCGCTCTGAGAATTTCCTGTTCAAAGCTTGTGTCCCTGGAGTGGAACACGTGCTGAATACCCAAACCCTTTAGATATGCACGCTTTCTTGCATTTCCAGCAGTAGTAATAATTTCCGCGCCCACCAACCTGGTTAATTGGATTGCTGCTAATCCTACTCCGCCTGATCCTGTGTGAATTAAAACTTTATCATTTGCTTTCATTCCTGCCACATTGATTAGACAATGATAAGCTGTAAGAAAGATCGCTGGTAAGGTAGCGGCTTCTTCATATGTCGTCGTGTCTGGAATTTTTGCTAGCACGTGACTGTCTAGTCAAATGGCTAGGCAGCTGTGTGTTTTTAAAATTAACACCAAAAACCCTGTCATCTTTCTTCCACATGGTTGCCGAACCTGTCTTTGTAATTATACCAGCAAAATCCAGTCCCACACTGTTGAGGTTTTCGAAGTACTTACTGGGCTTGAGAATTGCAAATATGTCTCGAAAATTGAGTGCATAAGCCATTACTTTTACTTCCACCACACCCTCTTCTAATATCTCTTCAAATTCCAAACGTTGGTATTCCAGATCTTGAATCATTCTTGTTGCGGGTAGTTTTAAATGGTATTTACTCGTACTAGAAGGTAGTTTTAACTGATCATCAGCTGAAAGCAGCGATGTTTTAGTTAGTATGGGCTCATATCTATTGCACTCTCTATAAGCCACCTGAAGTCGCTGATCCTCCTTTGTTTCTCTCCAAATGGTCATCTCAAAAAGAATCTGTTTCACATGAGTGTCCCACTCCACTGTTGGATCCAAATCCAGAATTCGTACTACCATATCCGGGTTCTCATTTTTTAGCGCTTTTCCAATTCCTAAAATGGTTGCCGGACTGGGGCACATAATCCTTGTTGTAGTATCTTGCGTATCCACCATTAGAGCCCCAATTGTTAATACCAAAAGACGGGGATGTTTTACCATTTCCAATGAAGCTTTTATTAAATACAAAAACGGCTGTGCAATTTCCCTTTGGTCAGTCACTCCTAAATCCACGGCCCAAGAGTATAAAACTCCCTGTGGCTTTTCATCTCGCAAAAGTTTTTGCATCTCAATTTCGGAATCCTTCTTCAGGCTTGTATGTAAAATATCATCTCTTAAGGAAATTTTCAAATCAGCATCTGTTGGAATCTGGTCATCCGGCCAAATGAACACAACCCTGTATTCATTTGCAGCCAACATATTTGCCACTTTACTGATCATCTGCAGATGTTTCCCATCCCCAAACACAATCCAACTTTTAGAATTCCCTGTACCTTGTACCGGCTTTGGAGCGGAAAATCTCTCTAACTTGAACTGTTTATTTGCTACGGCTAAAATGCATCCAAATTGGTTATCAAAGGTTGTTTCCCAACTTACATTTTCATAACCGCACTTTTCCAGAAGGTTCTTCCAAACATTAACTTGTATGCAGCAGTGATGTTGTCTCCATTCGACATCCTCAAAACGCCAGTAGCCTTCCAAAATTCCAAATGTAAATGTAATGTCTCTTGCTTGTGTTACCGTTTCTTCAAAATAAATAATTCCCCCTGGTTTTATTGTTTGTCCTAAATGAAATAAAGTTTCCTCCAAGTTCCTTGTAGCATGCAGCACATCAGAAGCGTACACCAGATCAAAATATTCAAGAGGTATTCCCTGACTCAGTGGACTTTGCTCAATGTTAAAAACTTTGAATCTCATATTTGCAAGAAAATCCTGGAATTCTATTTCCGCTTTGGATAAAAACGATTTAGAAATATCCGTAAAGTAAAACTCAAACCGTTTCCCCCAGCTTTCCCGAAGTAGTTTTAGTATATAAATACTCATGGCACCAGTACCAGCACCAACCTCTAGCACCCGAAACATTTTCCCTGGCAAGTCTTCGTTGAGCTGATAACTGTGCGTTATTACCGGCTTCAGCACTGCATTTGTGATTTGGACTATGTGTTTTCGCAGCGGATGAATTTTATAATAGTTTTCCGCTGAAAACTCTTCCGGGTTTTTGTTGTTTTCTGGAAACAGAAGCGAAATAGGTGACTGTTCTCCCAGAAGTATTTTTCTAAGCGAGAGTGCAATATGCTCGTGTATGTTAGTCACAGCTCTGGAAACTTCGCATTGTTTTAGATAAAGGCTAAGTATATCGATTTCCAAATTCACCTTGTCGCAACACGGCGGTAGCTTGTATACCTTCCAGGTGCCAGACTCGCGTTCTTCTTCCTCCAAAATTTGAGACTCCTGCTGTAGCACGGTGAAGTAGAAGCGAATAAGCAAATAGTGCTTAGATTGAATATGAAAGTTTCTACAAAAAGTTGGCAGATCAAACACCTCGCCAAGCGTTGGATTCCATCCGAGCTCCTGCAGGGTTCGGATAATGTACAAATAAAGCAGTTTCCTGGTTCGATGAAAAAACTCATGTTCCGCACGACTGACGTCGACCACAGGTTTTGTCAAAGGGATAAGCTGATCATCCGTTACAATTTTTAAAGATCCCGGAAATGGACTGGGCAATGGTCTCCAAGTTTCCACCCACGCATCAGGAATAATGTTGTTCTGCTGCTCCAACACACTTTCGATGGTTCTAACTGTTGTTTCAACCAACTCTACGTTGGCAATATATGCAATAGGAGTCCAACTCGAAGTAGCTATGAAAATACTACAGTTGCCTTCACTGTCATTTCTGGCGTGGATATACAAGCTAAGCTCTTTGGTATGACAAGCGTGAGGAAAAGTAGACAGAAGTACAAGCTCGCTAAGTTTTACGGGTACCTTCAGTTTAAAGTCCTGATACCTGTGGCGAGTTAGTATGGTAGTTTGGAAAACAGCATCCAAAATCAATGGATGAATTAGATACTGATTGGAGCAAGCGGGTAGTAATATTTCAACCACAACCTCCTCTACATCTTTGCCTGACATGTGTCTATTTTGAGCAAACCAAATTTTACGAATACGTTTAAAGGACTCTCCGAATCGGAGACCTGCTTCCTCCACGCGTCTGTAAAAATCTTCCGAAGTTTGGAGTTGTGTTGAGAGAATAATTTCCGATCCACGCTGATGATTCCACATTGTCATGACTGTCTTGGCACTAGCCACAGGGCGAAATGTGGAGCTCCCGTGGAGGAGCCAGTTTCCAGATGAATCTTTGTTGGTGTTGTTTTGGTGGAACACCTGAATACGGAACTTTGAATCTGCATTGTCTTCAGGCAAATCCACAATTACTTGAATCCGGCAGCTTTTCACGTCATGGAGCTCAAGTGGTGCGGTTATTATCACGTTTTCCAGTTTTATGGCATTCTTTAAGATCTTATCTTCCCAATTGTCTAAAATACCTTGGGTAACTAAATAACCAGCTGTAAGACACATTTCTACGTACCCCGCACCTGGAAATATGACTCTGTTGCCGATTTTATGGTCTCTTAAATACGGCACGGTTTCTAATGTTAACTGATTCTGGAATATACTCAGGGCCGCCGCGTTTTCGAGAGGATAGCCAAGAAGTGGATGCCGCATTGATTCATGACAATCAAAATCACATTCTACCCAAAACGACTTTCGCTGAAATGGGTAGAAGGGAACAGAGACCTTTTTTCTGGTATATAGTTCATCAAAACCTTTCCAATCTACTTGGTAGCCAAGAAGATATAGTTTACCCAGGCTGGTCAGTATGCTTTGCCAGTCATTTTGGTCACGCCTAAGAGATGGAAGGCAGCTGATTGCGCTGTTATTTGGGTTGTTGCTGAGGACAAATGTGGAAAGAACAGGCTGGGGACCTACTTCTAGAAAATGTGGGCATCCACTTTCAGTTATTGCAGCGCAAGCATCAACAAATGAAACTCTTTCTCTTGTATGCCGCACCCAATAGTTTGCTCCAAGCTCCTTAGAATCAAGAATTAATCGACCTTCCATACCGGATATGTACTGAATGCATGGATTCCCTACTTTATAGCTTATACTTTGTGCAACTTTTCTGTATTCTTCAAGTATGACATCCATATGGCGGGAGTGGAAAGCGTGGGTAGAATTCAAAAGTATGGCTTTTGTGCCTTGTCTTTTTAGATATGCCATGAAATGCTCCACTACTTTTGTATCCCCTGCGACTACAGTTTGTTCGGGACTATTTACAGCGGCACAGTCCAAATCAAAGTCCTTAGCTTTTAGCCATTGCTTAACTTCTTTTTGACTGGCTTTAATTACCAGCATACTTTCTTGACAAATGTTATCAATCAGTTGACTTCGTGCAACGACCAACTTGAGTGCATCTTCAAAATCCAGAAAACCAGCTGCCACGGCGGCGCAAAATTCTCCTAAACTGTGTCCAAGCACGTAGTTTGGTCGAATGCCCCAGCTTTTCCATAACTTTAGAAGACAGTATTCCACGCAAAATATAGCGGTTTGACTGTAGATAGTTCAATTGATTTCTTTTGGCTCAGGCTCCCAAATAATTTTAGATATGTGGAGATTGTAGTTTTCTCGGAGAGTTCTGTCGCAATAGTCAAAATGTATACGGAACACGGGGCTGGTATCGTATAACATTTTAGCCATATTCGGATATTGGGAGCCTTGTCCCGGGAATAGAAAGCAAAGTTGCGTATTGTGAGTAGCGTCTTCGAGTTTTTTGTACAAGTACTGCTTTCTCTTAAGAATATCTTCGGCTTGTTGATAATTACTTGCAAGAAAAAAGGCGCGATGAGTAAAGTTAGCCCTGCCCGTATTGCCAGAGTACGCGACGTTTGCCAGATCAATTCTGTCTTGCTCACGGAACCGGTTTTTATATTCAATAATCAAGGTTTCTAGAGCTTGGCTGGATTTAGCTGAAATTTTCATTATATGCATGGGTCGTTCTAGTCCAACATAAAGTCTCTCCGGTTGACTCTCAGGAGCTTCCTGAAGTATCACATGTCCGTCCGTGCCAGTAATTCCAAAAGAGCTAACTCCACAGAACCGATTATGACCTGCAATTTTAGGCCAAGCAATATGGTTGAGGGGAATGATAGCTGGTATTGAGTCCAAAAATATTTCGGGATTCAGTGTTTCTAAGTTTCGGTGCTTTGGAATGAGTTGGTGTTTAAGGGCCAAAACTGCTTTCATTATGCCCGTAATTCCAGAGCAGGATTCGGTATGCCCGACATTAGTCTTTACTGAACCAATCACAAGAGGTTCCTTTCTATTTGGTGAGGAGTACGCTTTGGCAATGGCAGTAACTTCCATGGGATCTCCCACCCGAGTTCCTGTTCCATGTGCCTCCACAAAGCCAACACTCTCAGGTTCCAGGTTGGCATCCATTAGAGCTAGTTGCATAGCCAAAGCCTCGCAATGTACTGTGGGTGTTCCTAAACTGCGGCTGAGACCCTCTTGAGTCACAGCGGAACCCCGGATAATTGCCCAAATATTGTCGCTGTCCCGTATCGCGTCTCCAAGGCGCTTGAGCACCAGCACACCACAGCCTTCAGCTCGACCAAAGCCATCCGCTTTGGAGTCAAATGTTTTGCAGCGGCCGTTGGGTGATATCACTTGCTCCATCATGCTACTAGTAAACGGAAGCAAAAGCAAATTGACCCCACCTACCAAGGCTAAGCTAACTTCTCCAACGCGTAAACTTTTTACTGCCAAATCTAATGCTACAATTGCTGAGCTACAGCCACTTTCGGTAGCAATGCTTGGTCCAGTAGAACCCAACAGGAAGGACAGCCTTGCTGCAGCAGCTCCAATGCTATTACCCATGTAGGTTCGAAAAAAGTCTTTCTCTACAGAGTCCTTCATAATATCTTTATAATCGTTCATCCAACTGCCGGTGAAAATGCCTGTGTGGCTGCCATATAAACTGAGCGGATCGATTCCTGCGTCTTCAAGTGACTCCCACATGACCTCATGCAAAAGTCTGGCCTGGGGATCCATACGAGTAGCTTCTTTTGGACTTATCCCAAAAAATTTACAGTCAAACTCATCCACTTCCGTGGACAAGAATCCTGCCTCAGCCTTCCTGTCATTTGGCGTTACCCGTGGAGTATGCTCCTTTTTCCAACGAAATGATGGTGGTGGCCTAATCTTTTCTTCACCGGAATACATCAAATTCCAAAATTCTTTAAGATTGTTGGCCCCCGGATATCGGCAGCTCATGCCAACAATTGCTATGGGTTCACTTCTGTGAATTCCTGACAACATTTTTGTCATGCAGATATCTTCGCAAGAAGCAGTCACCGATTCAAACGTTTTCAACCAAATGTCTTTAACTAGCTAAAAGCGAAAAAATATTCTTTGAGGTTGTATAATCTGCCTCCTTTTCTTAATTTTGTGTAATTATGTGTACCTTTTCATGGAGACTCAGTTCGGCGGTGTCAAGAAGATTTATTTGCTCCAATATAGTCTCACTTGCACGCATATCTCTCAAGAGGACAATAGGTGGCATTGTGGTTTCACTGTTCCAAATTTACGCATTTCATCAAAAGTTTACAAATTTAACAAAGTGTATCTTGCAAATGTAAAAGAATTTCACCATTTCAGCATCCCTGTAGAGATTGAGAAATCTCCAATAATTCCTGCCGGTAGAGTATCCCATAGAAGCATTCCGGTTTTCAAACATGTTCTCAAATGACCCTCGGTCATTTCTAAAATTTCAAAATTTGGTATTTAAATCTAAATAATAGAGGCTACTGGTTTGGTCTATGGAAAGAAACTTGACATTTAAATTTCAAACTGGCCACAATTGTACTTATAATACAAGCATGAATATAGTGTTGTTCGACAAATTCCATTAACAAACGTTAAGTTTAATAAATTATACTAGTTTGGATATATTATATTGCTTATGGTTAACCAAATTAATATGCATTTAAGAAATTGTTAAAATTTGCGTAGTAGCTAAGCCGTTAAACAGAAAGTTGAGCAAGTTGTACAAAGCATACACATATGCATAACACAGTGATTTTAAGGTCAATCTCTTTTCTCTGGATTAATCAAAGTACATTGGGTAAAATGTTGACAAAATACGAAAAAGTCAGCAGCAAGTGTACTGTTATAGTGATTTCAGCAACTAAAACTATACGTATCCTGAAACGCCTATATCATCTATTGCACGTCCAGCATATTACGAAGAAGTAAATACTTCCACTCCATGGGATACACTTTAAAAACAACGACAGTTTTAAATTATATCCCGAATAATCTGTACCCATGAATAGATAAAGAACATCCTGTGTTGCAAAAAAAAGGGAATTTCCAAAATCTGAAGATGGAATGTTAGCATTAGGTATTAGACGATGGAAAAAAGTCTATATCGTATTCACGGAATTATTTGCAGGTAAAATACGGTTTGTTTGAAATTTTATATCCGCAATTATGCGATATTTTCAAATTCAGTGCAGTAAAAATCTTACATAAATTTACAAAACAACTTTTGGACATTTTGAACTTTCCACAAGCATACTTCTTTTCATACTGTATCGAGATTCAATAAAAATGTGAGATGTTATCATCCTAATTAGTACTAAATTTATAGAGCACAGTTAAGAAAATAGTTTGCTGCAAAATCGAAATTTATAAAGCATACATATTTGAATCTTGTCTTCGAAATACATTGTATAAAATTTATTGTAATGTCAGTCTTTCCATCTCGTATTTTGCCCAGTGCTCTTTTGCATTTATCTTATAAAAACTGTATGACAGGAGCCTATTTTATCCAATTTGAATGTATTTCGTACACAAAATTGCTGTGTACGAACATGTCTCTTTCTTGTGTAAATTCCAAATTTATGTTCTTTTTGAATTGCATATTTTACGAAAGCTTTAAAACTTAATCAACAAATTGTTAATACGCACTTTCTATATCCCAGTTAACACTTTCCCAAATGTCTTCCTAAATCGTCTTGTCGGGTTTTAACATAAAAACTGACAGATCAAGTGACTCATCAAGTAATATATTCCGTGACGCACAGTGACTGCCGTTGTCAAAGAGTTTGTCAGCATTTTCCAGAAACTACGAAATAAAACTGTTCTTAGAAAAGTAAGGACAGACAATTTTATTTTAAAAACATTAAGTGTATTAATCGTAACTCACCAGTGAGTTGCATGAAAGATATACGCATTTATCGAAATTTACCAGAGCAAAGGTGTATACCTTTGCTGCGGTTCCGTTATCGACGGCCTGATGGACTCCTCCGTTTTCATCCATGTAGAACATCATGAGTAACTATTTGCGGATGTTGACACCAAAAAATGAACTTTCTCGGATTTCAAAACTTTTACCACATAATGATAGCAGGACTGCAGAAAATAGCCCGTGCAAAGTTTCAGCCTCCCAAAGTTGCTGTGGCGTCGGTGGTGACGAAAAAGCGTTTTCGTCGGTGTCGACGGAATAAATTTCGAATTTCTCAAAACAGGATAGTTATGGGATTGTGAGTTTTTTGATGGAGCTTAAGGGGTAAAAGGGCAAATAAATGACGTACAAGCATCACATTAATGTGCATGCACATTTTGGCAAAAAATATATATTTCAGAAAATTTCAAATTTTTTCTCCACTTTTTGAGGGTATTAGCCGCGACCATTTTTCAGAACCATTCGAAAATCTTTTAATTTATACTGACTGTGTAGAATACGGTATTGCTGAGCTACTGCAGCAAATTTCGTGTAAAAATTCGATTTGGTTGAGAAAATGTTGTCAGAAGTTGAAACCGGAAGTGCCTCAAAATACTGATCAACGTAGAAAATTTGCAATAACTTTTTTTCCTGACAACATTTTAAAAAACTGAGAATATACACTCGAGCTAAGTGTACTAGGATTCATTTGACATATTAACTGCCAATATCTGACCAAGGACCACGGTGGTCGCCTTCGCTACTTTTGTCCCTCAGTTCATTCAATAAAATGTCCTGTTCAAGCAAGCACAATTAGTTTTTTAATTAATTCTGTAAGATTGTGTAGAAACTAAACTTTCAATGCTACTTATTGTTTTAAAAATCAGTCACTTTAGTATATAAAGTACATGAAACTTAAGAATTGCTTAAAAAAATTAATTGTGCTTGCTTGAGCAGGACATTTTATTGAACGAACTGAGGGACAAAAGTAGCGAAGGCGACCACCGTGGTCCTTGGTCAGGTATTAGCAGTTAATATGTCAAATGAATCCTAATACACTTAGCTCGAGTGTATATTCTCAGTTTTTTAAAATGTTGTCAGGAAAAAAAGTTATTGCAAATTTTCTACGTTGATCAATATTTTGAGGCACTTCCGGTTTCAACTTTTGAGCACATTTTCTCAACCAAATCGAATTTTTACACGAAATTTGCTGCAGTAGCTCAGCAATACCGTATTCTACACAATCAGTATAAATTAAAAGATTTTCGAATGGTTCTGAAAAATGGTCGCGGCTAATACCCTCAAAAAGTGGAGAAAAAATTTGAAATTTTCTGAAATATATATTTTTTGCCAAAATGTGCATGCACATTAATGTGATGTTTGTACGTCATTTATTTGCCCTTTTACTCCTTAAGCTCCATCAAAAAATTCACAATCCCATAGCTATCCTGGTTTGAGAAATTCGAAATTTATTCCGTCGACACCGACGAAAACGGCTTTTCGCCACCACCGACGCCACAGCGACTTTGGGGGGCTGAAACTTTGCACGGGCTATTTTCTGCAGTCCTGCTATCATTATGTGGTAAAAGTTTTGAAATCCGAGAAAGTTCATTTTTTGGTGTCAACATCCGCAAATAGTTACTCCATGTCAAAGTTCCGTCGTAAAGCATGCCTGAATAAAAAATAATATAGCGTGCATAACTCAATTTTGTTTGCCCTTAACTTAAAACCTGTTATTGGTTTAGAATATCAAAAAGTAGTTTTGTAGAGGCAGATAATGATGATAAGTTAAGCACTCATAGTTAATGTGGTTGAAACATTACGATACATGCTAAATAGGTATCAGCCAATGGCCAAAAAGTGATTATTGAAAGTTCGGACAAACCATTCAAACTATCCAATATTATAGGTTAAGATGTCGTTTGATAGCTCAGAAATCAGTCATTATTACTCTGATTTGCTAAACTATGTGCATGAAAGTCTTTGCTTCGCTTCGATGTTGCTTCACGGATTGAGGATGTGTGTGTGATATAAAAATAAATAATTTATAAATAACAAACTAAATTGATTTTCCTCAACTTAAAACTCCAAAACTTTGTAGCCCGAGAATGAGGTTCTACCCTATTTGTAACCCGTAAATGGTATATTCCATCAATAAAGCAACCAGTGAATTGTGTAGATTATAGACGCATTAATTGTGCAGCAGCTTGGCCCGGTAAAACAAAAGTAAATTGCGATTTTGCTAGTAGTACTAAATGGAAAATGAAGTTTTAAGAAGTATCTTTGAATCTATCGATTAGTGATGCCTTTCGTATGCCTGTCGGTGCTGTGTAACATGTTCACAGGTTTCTGTGTTTATCCTGCTACTGTGCGATAAAACTTTTATGGCTTTACTTTACATGTGCAGTACTCAAACTTCTTAATTGGTAACTGCGTCTATCCTACAACATTATCACTTTTAGTTCAAAAAAGGATACAACTAAACGTACTAGCCAGTTGATTGCAACTCCTGTATTTGTCGTGCATTTGCCAGTTTAGAAAACAAATTGATTTAAAACGAACTTAAATCCGATGTAGTCTGAAAAAAGTAATTGCGTAGCTGAGCATATTAAAGCTAGTATTGAGATTGTCATATTTGTCTGTCTATCTGTCTCCTTGTGTGTCATCACGAAACTTGCCAGATGGTTTTTAAGAATTACATCGAATTCGGTACTGTGGTTTACTGGGTCTTAAAAATAACCATTTTGATTTGTCATCTCACTGGGGTAGTAGATTGGGAGGATTCAGAAAATCAGACCAACAGATATCCCCTTGGCCCAGCTGAGTATTTGAAATCCTCATTAGTTGGTTTATTTATTTATTTTTTGATTAAAACGTGTTTGCATAATTTCTGCTTTCATATGTAGGCTTCAAATCTAAACACTTAAGACTTGTGAAATGTAAGCATAAGGTTAAACCAAAAATTTCAACATGACATGACAGAGTAGATTGCTTAAATCTTCTAGAGAAAAATATCATTTCAACATGACCAGGCGAAGCAGATTATAAATATTGGGGGTTGGGTAGCGCATATAAAACAGGACAACATTTTATTTTTCTGTATACCTATATTTTTGTTTAGTAATATAGGGTCATTTTTTGCAAAATTTATATACAACTTTATTCAATTTCCGCAAATGAACGATTTTGTCCATGTCTCGTTTGAAGCAAACTTTTTATTTTATATTTGAAAGTATTCATTATATTAATCTCTACGTACGTAAAACTGTAAAGTAAGTGGGCTAGTATGAAGTTATTATTTAACGTGATGCATTCAATTATGTAAAAAAATTGAAGTGAAGCTTTTGCCTTCGCTTAAAATGTCATTCAGTTGTAAAAATCATGCATGTTTTCTTTCAGAAATAGAATAACTACGAATTAAAAAAGCAAAATTCTTGAATACAAAAAGTTACATGCAATAAAACAACGGAAAATTTAAGCTGGTTGCTTACTGCAACTGAAAAGAAAACTAGAGTGGTATCTTTCCAATATTCCAAACTTTGACGACTCAATGTAAAAATACGTTTATTTCTGTGAAAAGATGATACTTTAAAATTTTTTGTCCGATAAGTCTTGGTTTTGGAAAGATACCGCTCTAGTTTTTTTCTGTTTTATCTTCTAAACAAGCGTTTTCAAAATTGCTATTAATATCGAAAATCAAAGGTGGGCCCGGGGGTCAAACGTTGGCTTGAAATAGGGCTGTTTTTGAGGGTTCTCGAACAGTCCCTCCAAGGTTAAAGCTTCATAACTTTTGCAAATACAGACATTTTGTCCTTATTTTATCTATGGTAGAATCTATGGAAATTCCTCTTTTAAAATTGGTATTAACATTGAAAATCGGAGATGTGTAGTGGAAGCTATAACGATTTAGAAGAAAGTTGTTCCGAAAAAACACCTCCAAGTTTGACCTACCACAACTTCAACGTTTGCAAGAAGACCACTCCAGTAACTTCTAAAAAACATTCACATTTAACGCTCTTTTTAAAATGATATCAAAATTGAAAATCAAAAGTGGGCGCGATGGGTAGCCATGAGTTTGAAAAAAGTGTGTTTACTATGGGGCCTTATGTTTACTAAACTCCTTCATATCTCAACAATGTTAAGAGATAAGGACATACTTTAAATTGTAAACTTGTAGAGCTTTTTTAAAGCTCTATCAGAATCGACAATAAACTGGGAGGTCAAAATTTTTGCCCTTAGGTTGCACAGTCCTTTGTAGTAGAAAAAGGCCTGACCCTTTTGAAGCTTCAAAGGATTAAATAGGTAATGCAATCTACTTAAATACGTCTACTAAGTTTGAATAAGGTTATGTAAATGCTTTTATGCATCACCGTAATGACTGATTCATGACAACGTCTCAACAAATATGCTTACAAGCCCCGAGAAAGCAATGATGCTTATAGAAGAATAAAATATTATCTTTCTAGGGTTGGTGAAAGGCATTAGCAGCTACCACTTAGAGCAATGAGTGGCACCAGTGGACATAAAGGAGATTTAAATTTGTTCATGAAACTTACCAGGTTTGCCTTGATTTAGAATTGGCAGGTGCATTTACTAAACAAATGCATGCAATGCGTCATCACGTTTAGGGTAATTTTTATATGTTATATATAGTATGGAGCAAATAGCTTTCCCACCCTTTGTAACTCAAAATGATTAAAATAAAACCATACTCGAAACCAGAAATTACGCTGATCTAACCAATCTAAGCATATAACGTGATCTTATACTTTACAGTGACAATTGACATAATGTGGTACACGTGCTCACTTGTAATTAATTCAGTATCAAAAAAGTTCTATCAGGCCATTTGCAAAACTCTTCAAATGTACCTTCAGCATCAATATTTTTTACAATTCTACGAACATACCTGTTATCCGTGGAAACGTTTTTTGAAACTATAACAGCTATTGTCCGAGTTGTGCCAGACTTTCGAATGGATGCTGCCAGAAGTAAAGCACTTTGCACGGACGCATTGCTTGCTGCAGTTGTAACCCAAGCTTCATGCTTGCGATAAGCTGTAAAACAAAGCAAACCAAGTACAATCAACAAGTGTTACAGAAATTTTGCGAAGAATTACTGAATAAAGAATATTAACATTTTAACCGACGGAAAAGCTTTGAAATGTTAACTTTTAATTAATAAATTTTTACCCATAGTTGCTTAGTAAAATTCAACCCACACAATTTCACTCGTTAGATTTCCTGAAAAGTCTGCAGTTGAATTTGCTGTTTGCTGCAGAACCAGAATGATTTTAAGGGCAAAAAACAATAGCAATGAAAGTTTAACGTGCAATATGACAACAAACTAAGAACTCTCAACAAATATTGAATTGTGGCTAAGAGAATTACTAGTCCTTATATAGTTTACTAACATACTCTTTTTTCAAATGCGTTACACTGGAAATCTACTTATTTCTGTAAAGTATATATTGATTAGCAAATATGATAAGTATATTTTCGCAAAGTATATAATTGTGCATGTGTGTGGGATTTTGTAAAATACCAACCACAATTAATAATAAAATAAGGTTGTTTGCATATTATCGTTTTCTGCTGTCCACTGGGAATTTTTATCGTTTCACATGAAACAAGAAACTTGTTTATTTGGATTATTGGCAGCAAACTTTTCTAATGGTAACGAGTTATATGCTTTTTTCCACAATTTTATGAGAAGAATGGCTACTTAACCAACTATGTTATATTAGTTACGTGGTACTTACCTTGATCCATTACTGTTTACAGTGTGCTGGAAAAGGTACTTGTAAATTTAGTTGTAAACAACACACTAACCTTAATAAAGTTTCCTGTTATCACTTTTTAATTAACAAGGTGCACTTATTCTTAGGAGAAAATTAGTTTCGTTGTATCACGGATAAAAATTCCTGAGTCAAAATATCAATACACTTTTCTGAGGTATCCAGGGACGTTAATTTTTTGAAATGTATGCATTTGTACGTAATCTAGTGCCCTAATTTAAAAAAAAAAAACTAAGGGTACAGTTAAAATATTTGCATTCTGTTTTTCAGATTCAGATTCATTTCAGAGTTCTAAATGCCAACTTGCTCAAGAAGGATTAGTTATGGAGACCACATAACCAATAAACACCAAACACTGGCATATTTATTTAGATACCATAACACGTTAATAAAAACAATATTTGCTATTCATTGTACTCTCGTAAAAGCTAACGGCAAGACGGCAAGTTAGCGAAAGCTTGGGTTCTTAAAAATAAATTCAACCTCTTTAGCTATTAAAAATGAACAATTCTAAAAATAATATTAATGCCCTATAAAGTGTATCAAAGACCACCAAAGATCAGTCGTTCAAAATATTTCAAAGTCAAAAAATAATATATAAATAGTTGAAATCAAAACTTTACAAATAAACGTATTTGGGTTTTGTGTTGGATTCTGGTGAAATCGTATTCATTTATTAAGGATAAATGACTTGTCACTCCTATTTTTCTGATTTATAAAATGTTTGCTACTTTAGTCCTACATGTTAACTTACGCTAATTTAAACGAGAGCCGTGCGTAGCCCGGTTACAAAAGCAGTAGCCGTTACACCTCCATCAAAGCTAAAACATGGAGTCTTTGCTAACAATAAAACCTTGAATCAATACCCAAAGCAATGCTAACACTAAGAACCAACTCGATGGCAAAATGAAGAACTAAATCAACGCTAAAATCACTGCTGAATAAGAAAAAATTAATGGAGAAATCAAAGAGTATATTAATGCTAAAACCAAGAGATAAATTAATACTAACACCAAAGATAAATTAGTGCTGACACCAAAGATAAATTAGTGCTAACACCAAAGCATAAATCATTGCTAACACCAAAGCATAAATCATTGCTAACACCAAAGCATAAATCATTGCTAACACCAAAGCATAAATCATTGCTAACACCAAAGCATAAATCATTGCTAACACCAAAGCATAAATCAAAGCTACCACTTAAACATAAATCAATCCTAACATCAAAGCATAAATCACTGCTAACACCAAAGCATAAATCAAAGCTACCACCAAAGCATAAATCACTGCTAACACCAAAGCATAAATCTATGCTAACACCAAAGCATAAATCTATGCTAACACCAAAGCATAAATCAAAGCTACCACCAAAGCATAAATCAATGCTAACACCAAAGCATAAATCTATGCTAACACCAAAGCATAAATCAAAGCTACCACCAAAGCATAAATCAATGCTAACACCAAAGCATAAATCTATGCTAACACCAAAAGATAAATCAATGCAACTGCTAAACAATAAATCAATGCTACCACCAAAAGATAAATCAATGCTAAAACCATAGGATAAATCAATGCTAACACCAATAGATAAATCAATGCTAAAACCATAGGATAAATCAATGCTTACACCATAGGATAAATCAATGCTACCACCATAGGATAAATCAATGCTAACACTATAGGATGATTCAATGCTAACACCATAGGATAAATCAATGCTAACACCATAGGATAAATCAATGCTAACACAATCTAGCATTATTGCAAATAAACAAAAACCAATTTATTTCAATCAACCCGGTAATAATTATGTGGTTACATTCACTCTTACGCAGATAGGTCAAAACTTAAACTACAATGTTTCCTCATACGTCAGACCCCATTAATGTACAGCAAAATTACTAGGAACTGAAACAACAAAGCATAATTTGTAATTAACCATAGGAATCTAACCAATTTCTGCGGAACAGCATGTGCTTATTGACTTAAATATACATTTTTGTTATAACTTACTTTAGCGTAGAAAATTTAATTTTCACACCCAGGGGTAAAATTAAATCCTTTACTAAGGTTGACGTGGACACACGTTGCAATATGCACAAACTATCGAGTCAGTGGATCTCTGCAACAGCAAAACAATATATGAAACTCAAAATATAGATATGTGATTTGAACCTATTACAATAATTATAACGTTCATCGTACTACAATCAAACGAAAATGCATGCTAACACTTTACTTAGAAATTTACTTACATTTTTTGGATTCACAAAGCTGAAGTGGGTTCAGACGTTGATGAAACTTGAACATAAATATGAAGCACAGAAGATTAGGCGATAAAGGAGATACTGAGAAGGAGAAGACGAAATCGGGAAAAAGGTGGAATATGGAGATGGCGATGTTGAAAGCGTCACGATAAAGCTTACAGACGAGTATGTTTACCTGAAAAAATTGAAAAATACAAAATATTACAAACTTATTTAAATTATAATATACCAACTGAAAACCAATGGTGTTAGCATACAAGTCAACATTAGTTGACGTGAATGCTAACACCAATGGTTTTTAATTGGTAAATTAAAAAACCCATTAGTTAGGTATTTTACTTACCGGGTTGAAGAAGGACGAGATTCAGAAGAGTAACTTGGCATAGACTCACTCATGTGTTAGCATACGTTGGTATAGGTGGGTTTCAAGAATACTCATAATATTTTACACTGAGGTGTTAGCATGCAAAATTAAATTGTTTAATGAACCAAAACCTTTCTTGAAATGAAAAAATGAAAATAGTAATACAATGGTGTTAGCATTTGTTAATGTAATATTTATGAATGCATTCATTGTATATTCAAAGTGATTCAGTCAATGATTCATATGCATCCACCATTTCAACGTCTTCATCGGGGAGAGGAATCGTAATTACATCTTCTTCATTTTCGCTTTCAGTAGTACTTGTAGTAGGCACGTATGTATCATCGTGCAATAGTGCTACGAAATGATTACATCTGGAGTCATCTTTAGTCAACTTAACGTGAGCTACAAGTAGTGCTTCCCTGTCGCATTCTAGGGGATTATATGTCAAAGACTGAACTGTCTGAGCACTGTCTAAACCACTTACTACAGTTATAGGACGTTGAAGAGCATATGACATACCTAGTATAATTTCCATATCCGCCCAGTGATTATAAGACAATGTCTTCAAAATCACAGTGGACGCAGATGAACCTAATCTGGAAAATATTGCATCATATATGTCATAATCTGTGATTATAGCAAAAGCAATTAGCAATTTCAACGAATTTGATAGTTTAACGGTTCCAAGTAAGTTAAGCGAAACAGAATGGTAAAAGCATCTACCGTCTCCGGGTACTTGAATGGGAAGCCACTTACAACCATTTTGATAAAACACTGCAGTACCTGGAGCAAGATCCTGCTCGTTGTGTTTACAAACTTCAAGACTTGATATCAAATTTGCGAATGTTTCAAATTCTGTTTTGAATTGGCATGCATATTTACTAATGCAACTCATCGTGCAAGCAACTTGTGCATCCCATTTTCTTATTAAAGGTTCGCTAACTTGTTGATGAGCTTCATAGAATAAAAGAGGATCTGTAACATTAAAAATGCCCAGAGTGGTATGAACTTGTTCAAGAACTTCGTTCATAAATTTTACGCCAAACATTAACTGGTTTGCACTCACTGAACTGTTTCTACAGCAATTCAAAAATGTTTCTGCCAACATGTAAACACGCCTATTAATTGTTGGGCAGGATTCAGTGGATTTAGAAGCTGCTTGAATTTTAGCATTGCCTGACAAAGATGAGTTAGCTCGTTCGGCTAAATCATTCAAAGATTCCTTGTCTCTCGCTAGTTGTCTAGGAGGTTTAAAGGGAGTCTCCTTTTTCACACACTTCTTTAGACCCAATTCTGGAAATGACGGAAAGCCTTGTAGCTTTGCTTGATTTTGTTCATCAGATGGAATTAGAGGAAAATCTCCGCAGATTCTTGGCTTACGCATAATTGCGATTTCATCTACGTCAGCCATCCAGTCCAGCAACTCTTTATAGTAAGGTTTCAAGTAGACTTTTTCAAAGTGTGTATTTAAAAGAAACAATTGTGAAAGCTCCCTTGGACGGCTAAGAGCAACAAACGCTTGACCACTTTCCCAGAATGAACGATCCAAATCAACATAGTACTTACTAGTAACTGTTGTTCCTTGCACGGCGTGTACAGTTGTAGCATACCCAAGTATAAGTGGGTATTGATACCGATAGTACAGGTTAGCACCTAGTTTAAAGGGTTGTCTAATTCTAGTTATAGGTAGTTGCTTTGTTTCGTCTTCTAAATCTTGCAAAATCATGAAGCTTCCGTCCAATGCTGCACGAAATACCTTTGCTCTTTTGGAGTTAACCCAACCGGTGGGTACATCTAGGTTACGTAGCAATCTTACTATGCATCCTTCTTTGACAATCAGTCTTTCATCCCACAAATTGGTCAGATAACGTCTTATTTTTTCCTTTACAGCAGGACTAACTTCTTTGTTTGTATCCTGCTCAAAATCTTGAGCTACGACACATACCTCAGCACAGTTCATTTTGTCAATAAATTGACTGTTATAAAATTGCATCTTTTTTCGGGTTGCTGTAACAATAAGCGTATTGTCATCACACTGAATATGTGAAGTGTGAATGTAACGGGTTTTTAAAAGGTTCTTGTCTTCATCTGTCATCGTATTGATACGAACACGGTTAAGTAAAGAAGCAAATATTTCGTCTTTTTGACGTACGGTTTCTTTTAGCAATAGAATACTAAACTCGTTTAGGAGAGAATTGCAAAAAACGGATTTACCAATAGCAGGCAATTGACATGGATCTCCAATCAGAAACATATGCTTTCCACCAATAGGTAGACGTTTTGATTTTCCATATTGCTTTGTACAATCGTTTAATTGATCAAGTAAATCAGAATTTAACATTGAAAATTCATCAAGTATGATGACATCCGTGTCTTCTATAATCTTGGCACTTATTGTACCAGGTTGTAAGTACGAATTATCATGAATGTCAACTTTCAGATAATAATGTACAGTTGTACCAGAAACCAAGTGGGCTGCACTACCAGTAGTTGCTAGTAATATACACACCATCTTTTTCTCTATAAAGTACGAATATAGGGCTTTGGTAATATATGATTTACCAACCCCTGCCCCCCCTGATATGATAGCCAAGATTTGTTCTTCCCGAGAAATCTTTCGGTCAACCCATTCCATAACATTTTTCTGGGAATCTGTCATTGAGTCAAGATAGGTAGCGTAAGATTCATATTTCACTCGCATTTCAACCATTTTGGCAAATTCCTCGCCGTACTCGTTTTCAGTCTCATTCAGGGTTTCATTATCTTGCACTGGCATACTGTCTACCCAAGGTATTATAATAGAGTCGACGTATTCCTTAGTAACAAAAGCCTGGTCAACAAAGAGGTTTGCCAATTCAATTACACGTTCAACGGAAAAGCCCTTTTGTACTGCGCCGAGAAGGGCTGATTTGGCAGTCTCTTCAGAGTCAACTAAGCCTCGAAGACAGCACTCTTCAACAAATGTTTTAGACACATTATCTTCACTATAAGGATATCCATCTACATTCAACTCATCTTCTGTTATAGGGACATTCAACAATAGACGTTGTTCGTAGTATTTTTCAGACTCAGTACCAAAAGGCATCAAAAAACGCCATCTTGGAACGGCAGCTTTGCCACGCTCAACATATTTGAAACCACGGCTGAAATAAACTATCCTTTGTGACTTAATTTTACGAACTCGGCCAGTAAAATCAAATTGTGTTTCATCTAATTTTGGTTTGATTTCGCTTTCTGATTCGTCCTGTGATTCGACTACTTGGGAATCAAAGCTTTGTGTATATATAGTTTTTGTGTTGGCTGAACTAACGTCATAGAATCGAAAAAAATCTACGTAAGTCAGGTTATGCAATTCTTTTGGTCGGACCAAATATTTGTGAAGCAATGTCTGATAATACACATCGTCACTCTCACTGTCCAACGGCAAGTGCACCTTTCTTTATAGCATTCTCTGCCTTGGTTGAAAGTCACATGGAAGAAATATGGTCCTTCTTGATGATCCAACTTGGTGAAACTGCAAAAGATGGGCGCATACTTCTAAGATTCCAGCCACCCTAGCTTTCAGAAACCGTTCAGCATCGGACGTTATGTCCTTTATGTCAATAGACCTTTCAGGTTTTGAGACATATTTACATAGGTATGCTTCTATTCCATTAGGTGTTACTTTTTGCACGTTAATATGGCCGTTCCAACACATCAACGCATATATATTGTATGGAACGACATTCCTGTCTTCGTCGCAGTGGCGCATATATGTATAGCCCATCTTGGATTGATTTATTTCTTCTGATAACTGTACTTCGTATGGAAATCCGTATTTGCATTTTGAATTTCTTTCTTTTTTGCACGCTCCCAAAGTACAGGTGTGAATCTGAAAATTTTTAACATATTCCCGTGAAAGAAAAGTTTGATGTTTGATTTCATCATCAATTCCACTATAACGTGGCATTTCTGCCATAACCACATTGTCTGCGAGCGTATCTTCGCAAACCCATATTACCATATGGCAATGTAGTGCACCACGATTCTGATACTCGATCCTAAACCAATAGTCTATGACTTCTCCAAATGGCCCACCTTTATTGTGAATGCATGACTTTATAAACATATCAAGGCGTTTGTAAAACGTAACTACTGCTTCTACAGGGTATTGTACCACGCCCTTTCCTCCAATTGCTGGCTGCATGATTGGCTGATCAAGATTAAGTAATTCGTTTTCAGATATTTGCCCACATGCCCTTTGCAACTCCAGCCAATTGTCATTTTGTGTCAAAGTCACAAACAAATCAGGTTTGCCGAGGTCCCGCACTAATGCCAGCAAATCCGAACACCGAGCTCTCCAGTACGTTTTGGATCCCGGTATGGTACTAGGTACTACAGAGCCGTACTTGCTAAGATTTTCGCGCACATCTTTTGCTTGAATTGGATTAAGCAGCTCATTGACGTTTACAGTACGCTGCCGGTGGTTTACATACAACAATCGCTCCTTAATTAACCGGTCATACCAAAAGAACATAAACTCGTTGTTTGTTCTAAACCGAGCGTCTATTGCAAGCAGCCTGTGCTTTACGTATGTTTGTGGTTTCAAAGATGAACATTTTTTCCAGCTTCCATTTCCTTCAGGAAATAAATGTGGCCATCTTTTGGCCTCAAGATCTGGATCAGAATAGCTTACATTGATAATATCTCTCAGTTTATTTAAATTATTTTGAAGCGGGTGTTGCACTCCAAATTGCTGACATTCTGGTCTTATTTCCGACTCTATTTTTATATTGTCGGCAGGAATGAGTAAACCTTTCGTATCATTTCCTACCACCTCAGATAGATTACCTTTTGAAATTTGTATAATTCTCTCCTCTGGTCGGATGTTGTAAACAGATATCAAGTATCCATATATTGTTTCGTAATTGGCAAGAAAATTTCTGTACAATCGATTATACATTCGCAACCAACGTAAGGCGGCTTTTATTTTTTCACCTGAGCAATCCAACTGAATGGGTCTGTTTACGTTGTAATATGTGGTATATACCTTGTGGTAATCCGCATCTCGTTTTTTACCAATGTTGCATTCTCCCTGTCTGTGTTCAAAAATTTTACACTGCACGTTTGGCTTTCGATACACACTGTAAAACCCTCCACACAGTGCAATTTGATTTTGCTCGTATTCGTTAAGATTAGCTAACTCCTTTGGAATGACATATTGCTTGGACGTGGACAGCATTACGCTATAATCAGCCTGCCAGTTTGGATTTCTAACGCATTCTATGCAAGTAACGAACTTTTCATCAGTGCAAAATATATACGAAAAGTTCTTTTTCATTTGAAGTACGTGTGGGGACCCGTTTATTGCACTTGACAACATCTTTCGGTTTGTGTGCGTGCGTTGTCGTGGAAAAAGCATTCCACAATTGTGACAACATTCTGCAAAAATTGGCGTAAATGCCAGCGTATGATTCTTGGAAGCAAACGCCAGTAGTCGCTTGTTATCAATATTTGACATTGAGTCCTGATCGAAAGCACAATCGTAGCTACTTGGAAGCAAAAATTGTTTATATGAGTAAAAATTATTAAGAATATTGATATCTGGGCCAAGGTAATCAATGCCAGTTCGTACTTTGTAATACTCTTTAAACAACTTCACGGTAAGTTTTGCTAGGTTACCCACATTGTGTCGACGCCCGTCGCGCTCTTGTGCTTTTGTAATATTTTGGGCGTGGCCAACCGCTTGTGCCAACAATACATGTAGGCCATCGTCCCATTCGTTTGTAACTTGAGATTGTAGTATGGAAGCAATTTGGTCTTCTTCAATGTTGCAAACTTCTTCATAATGGTTTTGTATACCCAATTTAGTGCCATCATAGTCAGGATGGGTTTGTTTAAAGGTTTTGCATATTTTGGTCCAATTGGGATAGCCGTCTACGTTAATCAGATTTGCCAATCTTACCAACTCTAAATTATCAGCTCTTGTCCATTTGAATTCATGAGCGGGTTCAGAGTAAGCTTCTTCAGTGCGTACAAATTGCATGCGCAAAGAGTCATTGCTCCCGTTGTAATTTGGATAAACGTTTTTGAATTTGCTGGCAACGTTTGACCATTTTGGTCCTCTAATGCTGTTATCTGAGTTTACTAGTAATGTCAAATCTTGTTTTGCTTTATCAGACCAGTTGAAGCCACCGTCAGCTAAATTTTCAGGTATTTCGGGAGTCCTTGCAATCATTCGGAAGTAATATTTTTTAAGGGAGTCATTTTTACCTTGGTACAAAGGATGTAGTTCCTTAAATTTGTTTGCAATATTGCTCCATTTCATCCGGGTTTGTCGTCGGTCGTGTTTACAATAAGAATTAAGTCTTCTTTCGCTTGGTCAGTCCATCGAAACTTATTTGCTTTATCCATTTTAAGGAAAGCAAAATATAATACAGTTTTTAGTTTACTCAGTGCAACCCTGTAGTACAGAGTCTTTATAATGAACGTGCCTATGTAATTTGAACTGATAAGTTAAATGAACATATATAAATAAATAAATTCAGAATTAATAAGTATTAGGTGTTAGCATACAAATCATGTATATATTTAGAGTTAACTTAATCCTCAACTGACTGATTGGTGTTAGCATGTCGTATAATGTTCAAAGGTGTTACAATGTCATATGATATTTACAGATATAGCATACCATATAATGATGATTGTATTAGCATGTCAATTAGCTTTACGGCTTTGAATGACTAACTGCTTAAGCGATTTTACGACTAGCACAATATATATGTGGCTTACAGTCAACTGACTTATCGAAAATCGATAATGGCAGACTCAGTAAGATCTTTTAATCTTTTGAGTGTAGGTTTGAACTTGTCCCTGTTTGAAGTATGATTGAAGAAAAAATGTGCGTCCGTTCTTCAGGAGACGACGAACACGAATAAACAAAATCACGTCCAGTCCTTCGGTTTAACCATTTTCCGTAACGGAAATTGCGTTTCAACATTACCACCTCTTATGTTTTATCACTGGACGATGTTAGCATGCGATTTTATTACAGTGTTAGCATTGGATTTTAACACGGTTTTAAGCATGGCTTTCAACATGGTGTTAGCATGGGATGTTAACACGGTGTTAGCATGGGATCTTAACACGGTGTTAGCATGGGATTTTAACACGGTGTTAGCATGGAATCTTATAACGGGGTTAGCATTGGATTTTAACACGGTGTTAACATGGGATTTTAACACGGTGTTAACATGGAACCTTAAAACGGTGTTAGCATGGGATTTTAACACGGTGTTAGCATGGGATTTTAACACGGTGTTAGCATGGGATCTTAACACGGTGTTAGCATGGGATTTTAACACGGTGTTAGCATGGGATTTTAACACGGTGTTAGCATGGGATTTTAACACGGTGTTAGCATGGGATTTTAACACGGTGTTAGCATGGGATTTTAACACGGTGTTAGCATGGGATCTTAACACGGTGTTAGCATGGGATCTTAACACGGTGTTAGCATGGGATTTTAACACGGTGTTAGCATGGAATCTTATAACGGGGTTAGCATTGGATTTTAACACGGTGTTAGCATGGGATTTTAACACGGTGTTAGCATGGGATTTTAACACGGTGTTAGCATGGGATCTTAACACGGTGTTAGCATGGGATTTTAACACGGTGTTAGCATGGGATTTTAACACGGTGTTAGCATGGGATTTTAACACGGTGTTAGCATGGGATTTTAACACAGTGTTAGCATGGGATTTTAACACGGTGTTAGCATGGGATTTTAACACGGTGTTAGCATGGGATCTTAACACGGTGTTAGCATGGGATCTTAACACGGCGTTAGCATGGGATTTTAACACGGTGTTAGCATGGAATCTTATAACGGGGTTAGCATGGGATCTTAACACGGTGTTAGCATGGGATTTTAACACGGTGTTAGCATGGGATTTTAACACGGTGTTAGCATGGGATTTTAACACGGTGTTAGCATGGGATTTTAACACGGTGTCAGCATGGGATTTTAACACGGTGTTAGCATGGGATTTTAACACGGTGTTAGCATGGGATTTTAACACGGTGTTAGCATGGGATTTTAACACGGTGTTAGCATGGGATTTTAACACGGTGTTAGCATGGGATTTTAACACGGTGTTAGCATGGGATTTTAACACGGTGTTAGCATGGGATTTTAACACGGTGTTAGCATTGGTATTTTTCTTGCATTGTTACTTTTGTTTCAAAATGACCCCATAATAATTCGGCATTCTGCTAGCATGGAATTTTTCATAGGTTTAGGATGGACGTTTTTCATTGTGTTAGCATGGATACTTTTCATGATGTTAATATGGGAATTTTTCATGGTGTTAGCATAAAAATTTTTCATGGTGTTAGCATGGATATTTTGCATTGTGTTAGCATGGAACATTTTCATTGTGTTAGCATTAGATTTTAGCATGCAAATTTATCGGGGACAAATTTGTTCGTTTGCCAAAAATTACACGAACTAATTATAGTATAGGATTATAAAAAACAAAAGGTTGTCATTTTAATGTCTAATCCTAGATTGCAATATTTGTATTATTGATAATTCCGTGCGACCTTCTCCCACTATATCATCGATCGGTGTAGCTAGTTTTTGGATACGTGCCAGTAATTTTATTTTTAAAACTTAATTAGCACTTAAACTTGGTAGTAGAAAAAACCAGAATCCTGGAAACGTTGGATTACCATGTTTGCTATCATCGAAGATATTGAGAACATAAAATCCACTTTTTAATAAATTCCCCTCAAAATACTTAAAACAAAGATATTTTGGTACGTTGATTATATAGCTAGATATATTTTACAGCCTTCTGAAACGTGTTATCGTTAATAGATTTAGTTCATGAACTATGCTGAATTAATACCAAAAGTCGCAATATATACAAGGACAACTAGAATTCTAAAGCACAGACATCATGTATCATAACGAACATGTCTTATCACCAAAGCAATGAAAAACATATAACTTGCATGGGTAAAAAAGCTGAAAGTAAAAATACCCATGATAATTTACCAATTTTAAATGTAAATTATACATTTGCATTATAATAAACCTTATGCAACGTATACTAAAAATAACCCACTTAGTAAACCTAAGCCAAGATTATAATTACCTCTAAAAATAGATATCCAAGACATAAGCTAAAACTAGCGAAAGCTAGAAATTCAAATCGCTTTATTGAAAAGATAACTGTTTGAAATGTCATTGTTTTTAATACCGTATTAAAACCAATAAAATCTTAACTGAAGTAGCTTTTGAATGTGCGTCAGCATTAACACCTTTATTAAATGTGTTGCAAATTTGGATGCCAGATGTGAACTAATTTGGACACAAAAATGGCCTCTGCGGAATATTGCCTTTGTGTATGATTTACGGAGAATGGTGTAGTTGGTAAATATAGATTGCGTGTAAAGATCGACAGACAAACGTACATATGAACATTATGGAGTAGATTGCTTTACATTAAAACAATATATCTTCGTGAAAAATAATTTTCTAAAAGCAGTTATAAAAGCTGATCTAATTAAATTTATCAAAACAACTCAACAAAGTCTTGTCTGGGTAACGAAGCTCCGATTAAGATTTTAGATAATGTTTTATATTTCAACTTTGTGCAATTCCATTCAACTTGATGAAAATAATAGATATTGGATGGAACAAGTTTCAAAACAGTCTGGAGAAGCAGACGATGTTATCTGAAATACAATGTGGTCGAATGCAATCAAATTTTTTCTTGAATGCTACACAGATTCATTCCAAATTAAAAAAAAAGACTTTTGATTGTGCTCTCGTTTTGCTAAATCACAACAAACTTGTTATTTAGTTTCGTACTGCTGCTAGGAATTTTTACAAACCTCTTTACAGTAAATGTTGAATCAATTCACTCCTATTTAATATTGTGACATTCAACTACGCTCAGTTTTTGCCAAACCTGTAAAATAAAGATATTTATTTAAAAAGGACACTTTGTTTCCTCCTCTGTTGATTTTACAAAACTAGAATTTACCTAACTATTTTGAATTTGGAAACTTTAACTATGGATCAGACAAGTGAAACTATCTTATCCTCCAATCCTGTACCGGAAAGAAATGTGGTTCAAATTAAAAATATGACCAAGCGTTACAACAACAATTCACCAATTTTGAACAACTTCAGCATGGACGTTAAACAGGGCGATATGTAAGTCAATGTTTCTTTGTTGATATGCATTACACCTAAACACCAGTGGTTCATTTCCACATTTTATTTAATGACTTTCAGATATTGTTTACTTGGATCCAGTGGTTGTGGCAAAAGTACGGCCATTTCATGCATAGTTGGCATAACGGATTGGGAAGGAGGCGACGTATACTTGTTCGGAGAAAAACCTAATGCGAAAAATATTGAGCATATGAAAAGGAATATTGGTTACATGCCACAGGTTGGATGTTATCCACTTCAACCAAGGCGTATTAGCTGATCTCTGGTTAACTATTTCATAAATGTTTACAGGAACTCGCGCTTTATGATCGTTTGACTATATTTGAAGCAATACGACTTTACGGAAAACTAAGTGGCTTGAGTAAAATTGAAACTAGCACCCGTTTCAAGTTTCTCAAGACGCTGCGCGAGTTGCCTGAAACAGATAAATTGTTACATAAGTTAAGGTAGGCTCAAAAACTTGTTTCTTCGATCACATATTCAAACAAATTTAATAATTGATGCTTCTAGTGGTGGCCAAAGACGTCGTGTATCCATGGCTCTGGCTTTGGTTCATTCTCCAAAGCTTTTAATCTTAGATGAACCTGTAAGACACAAATTCGTTCAATAAGAGATGTATAATTAGAAATATTAAATATATGTGTATGTATACTTCTAGACAGTCGGGTTGGATCCATTGCTGCGGCACAAGTAAGTATTATTTGGTTTTTGCAAGAACAATAATTCAACCTCTATTTAAAAAAGGTTGTTGGTATCATATAAATTACAAAATAAAATACTAACTTACTTGCTGTCAATTAATTAGGTAATAGTATATTAACATTTTGTGTGTCTTAAGTGTACCTATTAGCTCGCTGCTTCTGCAGAGGAGCCACTTAAGGTGTTGTATGTTCCTCCGTCTGTCTGTCCGTTCGTCCGTCTACTTTTTTCTCTCTACTAGGCGAACTTGTTTTAAACCAAATAAAAAATATCGTCACACTGCCAAATTTCATGATGATTCAAATTCACGTTGTGCCAACATAATCCAAAATAGCGAAAGGGATATTTTGCACGGACATTCTTTTAAATTTGATATGGTTGCGTAGGGTATAACATTGTATCAAGTAGCAAGTTAATAATCATATATTATAATTACACAAATTTGTGATAGCAATCGGTTCCGCAGCAACCACTTTTTCATTTTCACTAAACAATTATTGGACTGGTTAAATTATATTATGTTTTTTTCTGTTTGGCATTTTCTCCTAACATGAAAAATAACTTAAATTTATTACAGAGTTTGGGAATATTTGCGTAACATTGCTAGTGCTTCCGGAACAACAATCTTAGTAACTACACATTACATAGAAGAGGCCAGACATTCAAATATGGTAAGAGACAGAACTTATATTTTCTTGTTTTTTTACCACGACAAAAACAACATTAAACTATTTTCTAGATTGGAGTAATAAGAAATGGACGTTTAATCGTACAAGAGTCTCCAGAAAAACTAATGGATAGGTTTGGTTGTGAGCTACTGGAAGAAATTGTTTTGATACTGTGTAGAAACGACGAAAATTCTTCGGTTTCCCAATCAGTTGACGAAGTCTATGTTGATGAAGTTGAAAACACACCCGAGATAGTAACAGAAGAAAGCACTCACATTTCGCACTTAGATTCGCTCGTTAAACCAAAATCAGATTATTCAGGTTCTTCATGTTGGGATTCAATGAAAAGATGTCATGCGCTTTGCGTAGTCTTCATGTTGTCCATTTTGCGTCTTCCAACGTAATATATTGAGTGTCTTATATTGTAGTTGTAATACCATTCAAGAGAGCATCAATACAAAATGGGAATTATTTCTAATCCAGATATTTACAAAAATAATCTTTCATAAAGTATCTACCAGCTTAGGTTTCAGAATCAAACCGTAGCATGATACCGTAGATATTTTTTACTGACCGTTATACAAATATGACAATGGTAAAAATAAATTATAGAGAAACAAAAAGCCCATGCAACGTTAGACTGATTGCCTAAATTGGCATGCATTAAATGTATCCATTAAGAAAAATGAGATTTAACATTTGCCCATATATTTTCAACTTAAATGCAGTTGCAGTGATGGCAGCAGTCAAGCAAAGAAGGTTAGCGACAGCGCACATTATAGTTATCTGTCCTGTACTTATAATGCTTGTTCGTGGCAAACTGACAACGTTTTGAGGTATGCCGCGACATCGTTTTTAAGACTTACCTAATTACTTTCCTTTTTACAAACTCAACGGTGTGCACTGTGTATTTTCCCCAACTACGCAAAGCTTGTAGTTGCCCAAATAACAGTTTTAGCTATTTTGGTTAGCATTTCTTCTTACACGAAATACTTATTCAGCCATCACACATCACATCACACAAATGTCTCTCACTAATATATATTTTTGTCCACATACGTGTGTGCTTGTTAACACAAAAGAAAATCCTTAAGCTGATAAATTTTCCATCACTACGAGATTTGTTACGACACGTGCTCATAATCATCAAAAATATTTAATCTTTGTAAAATATCTGTCAATTGATGATCTCCATGTTGTTCTGACCAAACCTAATTTTACAGGGAGTAAAAAACTAAAATTAACACAGCACAAAAATGAATTTATAATCAGCACAGAATACACTCGTCTCGTCCTGCTGTCTTTTTTGGCCACTATGAAAGCTAAAGCAATAATAAAATCCTTTTTTTTCCAATGCCATAATTTTACCTGTCAGTATCTCTACTAAGATAGCGACGCCAAAGAGAAACCGACCGAAGCTGACGCTTTATTCTCTGCTCTGTTGACTTTGTTGTTAACTGTATAACTGACTGTATAACATTTAGTTCTGACAACTCCATTCAATTTAGATGTTTCAGCAATACGTTTTCAAGAAAGCCGACTTAATATTTAAGCTAGTGCTACTAATGTGGCGTCATATACCAAGTTCCATAATAAAAACTGCTGCTAACACAATACAAGAGAAATGACAGTTTCAGTTGATGACACGCGATGCACAAGGAAATGCCAGTAAAACCACATGATATAGTACTTTACAACATAGCGTATCATTTTGTCCCACTTTATTCAAGAACTAGCAGCATTTTGCTCTTGCAAAATACTTGTGTGTTGTATGTATTTGTGTGTTATCTCAATTGTCGTATGCTTCCCTTTCACATTTTTTTACTTAGCAACTAGCTATTGTGCACACTTTCGTTACCATATCATCATTGTACAAATGAGGAACACAGTCTTGCCACTATACCCAGGTAAAATTTGAAAGTGAAGAACTTGGCATAAAAAGAATATAGCAAATAAAGCACATCCACTACATATGACAGCTAACAAAATGAAACGAAATGGTTTTTTGATCCTTTTAGCTTAACTTCATCGCTTCATGATCACCACCCGTGTGTGTTTGGTTATTAGCAGCATCTTTTAACATGCAATTGCAACTTTAATGCAAATGAGAATGTTCAAAATTTGTGTAGAAAATATCACTAGAAGCGTACATTACGTCACTAATAAATTGTTTAATTTCCTCCATTTCCTTTTAAAATCTACATAATACTTTATTACACAAGCATTTTAAAACATTGCGTGCATAATTATATGCATTAACTAATGTTACGTATTCATAAGGAGGAAAGCCTGGCATGGTGCAGTAGTCATAAGAAAAATATCCTTGTTTTGGAATCGTAGATTCTCCATGTAAAAGTAGCGTGTAAAGTCTTTGTTGCTTTCCTTCCTTTTGCGGATTGCAACGTGCTTTTTTTTGTAAAAGTGGCAACGGTCATCTCCCTGGCAATGACCATGCAGTCTTGGTACGGTGCGAGCGATAGCAATGCAGTCTGGTAAGGTGGTGTAGAT
Organism: Entomobrya proxima; assembly: GCA_029691765.1. Lineage (NCBI taxonomy): Eukaryota > Metazoa > Arthropoda > Collembola > Entomobryomorpha > Entomobryidae > Entomobrya > Entomobrya proxima. Next base: position 49,452,506 of record CM056170.1, read on the forward strand.
GTCACGATTCTTGAGAGTGCACAGGTATGACGTTCCCTAAATCCCCTGGTGAAGGACCACCTCCAGCTGGAGGAATTGCAGAACGCGTCTTTTATGCTAACGGAAATTTTCGGATACTATAATGCCAATAAATTGACCCCAAAAAGACTTGTAACTGTAAAAATTTTATTTACCCCAAGACCCCAATGAAATTTGTAATTTATTTTCCAGTGTTAGAATGACATGTACAAAAACGCATGCCAGTTCAGTCAGTACAGTCTCATTTTACAACAATAACACTACAGCAAATTGAAATAAGTACAAGAGTACGATGTTAAAATACATTTTTACAGTATGCTGCCATAGATAGTCAACAATAGAACACCATATAAACTAGCCAAATCTGTTACCTTTGAATACACAAAACAATACCCTTGAATTCCATGTCAAGGGAACTATAAAATGACAAACTGACCTCCAGTATGTAAACTATCAACTGACACCAAGTTGTAGACTCACGATGTTACCTAAATTCACAGTTGGTTTTATAGTAGTTTTACAGAAAAGTTTGAATGCTCACAACTCGAGCATTCAATCTAAGTACGAAATCATAACAAAGAAACGTTTTTTAGAACAAAGAAAATAAGACCGGAGTCAATACCACTTCCGGTCACGTACAACAAAAGTCAAAGTTCATGAAATGGAGACAAAGAAAGCACTCAAAATTAAACTCGTTTCCGGTTTCAATCAATAATCCCCAATGACAAATTTCTTGAAACGTTTCTTAAACATAGCAAAAATAACATTATTAATTACATAATATAAAATCGAATATCTACGAACTAATTCTGGAAATTTCCAGTTCCGATTTTCATGGAAGATTTCTTTCCTTCTTCAATATATATATATATACTTTATTGGTCAGTTTAGAAGTACAAAAAAATACAACCTCACTGAGGCGTTGAACCATATTTGGTTATTACGCACAACCAATTAAATAAATATATTTAATAATAATAATAAAAAAATGATGGTAATTAGAAAAAAAAAGTACGATTGTAATGAATACAAAAAAAAAGTTGATTAAATATATTTTTGTAGAATTGTCGGGGGGAGCTTCACTCCCTTGTCCTCAAGGCACTTGGCCTTGTCCTCTGTGTGTGGCGTCTTGTTCCACTTGCTAATCACTGGTCACCTGGTTATAGTCACCTTGTCACTGGCCACCTTGTTACTGGTTTCCTTGTCACTGGCCACCTGGTATTGGTAGCCTTATCCCTGGCCACCTGTTATCGGTAGCCTTATCACTGGTTACCTCGTCACTGGCCACCTGGTTACTGGTCACCTTGTCACTGGTATCCTGATCAGGGGGATCCCTGACTCCCCAAATTCACTTAATGATTTTGATAGTGGGAGCAGAAGCCGAGTTCCGGGGGCGGTGGTGGTGATGACCAGGTTTCATCACACTTATCCTCCTCCTCCCTCCACAGCAGCTCCCACTCAACCACTACCAAATCATTATCATCCTCACCACCAAGGGAGAGTACCGAACAGGACTCTCCACCCCGGTGGTGATATCCTGGTTTAGGCAGGTAAGGAACATACGGTAAAACTTACCGTGTTCCTTACCTGACCTTAACCGTCCAAAAGTGAGCTAAATTGGGGCCCGAAAAATTCCCTGTCAATTCAAGGTCGTGGTCACCTCTTACTCCTCACTTATCACTTTTTATTTTATTTAATTTAACTAGAGTTATTTTAAAAAATAAATAAAAATAATTCACAGACAGCACACCAGCTGGGTGCACGTCTGGTTCGCTCCGTCGTCGACAGAGGTCTTTCCTTCTTCAATCCGCGTGAACAGGTAGGTTGATCGTGCACTTTCTTGCTTCTCCTTTTCGTCTGTCTACTCGTTCAGTGTTTACTTGCCTCGGAACTTTCGTGAAAGATTGCTCTTTGATTGTCAAATAATTTCAGTCTAATGTAATTTCGGAAGTTAACGTGATTCCAATTGAGAAATAAATAAAGATCCACTTGTCAGTTAAAATTAAAAGATTCTCCGGCGTGTGTTGTGGTTGATTAGTATTCATTCGTGGAAATACAGACATTTTAATTCGGTTAGCGAGCAGCATAGACGACTAACGGGAAAGCTAATTAGCAGGCATTTTGGAAACCCTAGATGTTTTAAACACTTACCCGTGCACCGAACAAGTTAGAATTAGGGTTCTATCATGGGAAAACCACAGTAGCTATCATCTTCTTTTAACTAATAGTTTCCTAGAAAAAATACTTTTCCGAAGGTACACTAGTAATTGCTAGGTCACCCAGACGAGCACTATTCTAGCCTTTTTCTTACTTTTATTTCCCCAACATTCACTTTGCAGTATTAAAATTGAGAGAAGAAGCATTATTACGTTATCAAAGGTCATGCATACTGTAGAAGTACAGCAAAAACTAAATAGTAAAAACTTTCTCTTCTGTGTTGACTTCTTCCCACCAGCTTTCTCCAAGCTTAGTAAACTCTTTTCCCAGTCTCTTAGCTAATAAATTATAAGTGCAGCGGCGTAATGTAAATTACATTAGGTAATATGCAAGCTGAAGTCCGTAACACACTTTCATGCTGTTTGTGAGTGCGTGTTCTAAATCCAACATAAATTTACGGAAGAAAAACCAAGAAAATAGTACATTTTATGTAGTGTGTAGTAACTAAAGTTTTTCTGGCTTATGACATTGTAAAATTTGGACATGCGTAAACGCGCAGTATCAAAAGTGAATAGACTGGAATCCACATTATACTACATACTACAAAATATGCACTATGGTGGTGAGTCCTAAAAATATTCTACTACACACGCTTGTATGTTTTAAATAATAAATTACAAGCTTTTCAAACCAAGTTTTACGGGTAAAGCAATCAATAACCATAGCATCATTAACCATCATCAAGAAGAGCAATGAGGCACGACTTGCTTGTATTGTCGTATCAATTTTATGGGAAACTAAAAAGTAAATGAGTCGGATCATCATTTAGTACAAAGGAATATGAAAGCAAGAAGTACTCCTCATTTCTACATTAAGTGTCTAAATAGAAACCACAAGGAGAATGTTGATTGCTTAGATTTTGTTTTACCACTCTGTGTATGTGTGTGTGAGAGAAAGAGACTTAAAATATGTTTTTATTTATTGTGATGTGTTTTTTGAAAACCTCTTTATTGCACTCATGGACGCAATGAAAAATGCCATTAACATTCGTATCCCTGCCAAAACGTCTGAGTGTGGGAGAACGAGAACGATGAATAGAAAGGTAAACTGTTTAACAAATTGGGCAATTAGTTTCACCAAGGCATATCTTATATAGATCTTCTTTCTAAAACTGGGCAATTTCTACGAATGTAGCTGTGCTTTACAACTACATTTGTGCATTCGAGGTTACGTTCAAGAATTTTTATAATTTAAGGACAAAGTGGAATGAAGGAATAACAGAACGGAAGATTATCTTCATTCGTCCTAAAAGATTATAACGATCTCTTACCTAACAAGATCATTTGATAATATGTAGAATATTTCATAACGTATGGATTTTATAAACACGTATTCCTGAAAGATCCATCAGCACTTGCACTCATTTCAGTATCTTCTTAAATATTGTTTACTATCAAACTTATTTTTTGTCAGAGCTTCCTTTTTATTCATCCTCATTTATTACGTTTTTTGATTAAAGACTAATCATCCATGGCGTGCAACAGAGTGTATTGTGACAAAAAGGAATTATGCTAAATGCTTGAAAAATGGTGGGTGACACTGCTTCAGCCACGCCATAAAACCAAAAATGACAATTTTAACAACTATCAGTGCACCAATACACTGTATCAGGATTGTAAAAACTAGAGCATGTTTTTACAGTAAACATTAAAATGTAGATTAGTACAGAAAAACTGTTGCAACAAAATATGGAGCATTTGTATTTGCTTATAATACGTCTTTATGTACACTAAAACATAATAGCGAAGAAAGAAGCGCTAAAATAAGAACTCACGTTTACAATTTCTTAGGAAAAACTGTTTTTTATTAATTTGTTGTGATAGTGGCACAAACATTTCCATACACGGTTTACAGTTGTTGAAAAATTTATGATATTGTACGATAATACTTGTTGAACGAATTTGCTATTCAGTTTACAAAACGGGTTGGTCACGCACAAAAATCTCTACAGACCATCACAGAAAAGCTGTTCAACAAACAGACTTATAGCGTTTTAATCTCGTTTGAAGAAACTATCAATCTAAATATAAAACCCAAATGTAGGGACACGTCTTCAATTTAAATTTTTTTAAAGGTTTGATTCTGCTTGCCGTCAATTCGCCAATTAGCTGTTTCAATCATAAATATTTTACTTGAGTTTATTTTTTGGAGAATGCAAGAAATGAAGCAAATTATTATTATCCAAATTTCATCAAAAATTGCTGGTGTTTATCAGAGAATAAATGAAGGTTTATGAATACAGTGACATGAGTACGGAGAGTTGATCAAATTTTACAGAGATGCATGCAGAGCTTGTAAAGTCTACTTCAGGAAAGAAAATATGGTTTCAACATATCTAAGTTCCTTGCAAATTTACTGTAGTATTATAAATTTTTACTCAGGTCAAGAACCCAAAGCTGAAAGTGTGCATTTAGGGCGCCTCTAAGAATAGCTTCCACACACTACGAATTTGACCGTCGTAATAAAGCCCTCCGCGTTTTTCAAACCACTGACCGACTGAATCCCATTCCATGAAAACTGCCTTGGACAGCGGTTGAAGCTTACGATTTTGGTAGAGTCTAAGTATTTCCCTTGGAACACTTCCAGCCAATTTCAAATGTAGTAAACAGACACGGCGGTACGCTAAACTCAAATAGCATAAGAATTTAAATCGTGTTTTGTCTTTCATAAAAATAAATTAATTTTTAATAAACTTGAACAGCATGTCAAATAATTTATCATATGAACTTCCATGAAGCTTAAACTTCTAGTCAGTGTAAGTGTAATAGTTTAAATGCGGAAAACTTCTTGCTGGGCATACTGCTGGAGCAGAAATGCAGACAAGGATGGATGGACCGAGAATCAGATGATAAGCTAGTTTGGTCCAAGTCTAGCAGCTCGTTGCCATGATTAAATCACAATAGAGTTATCAATTACGCTCAACCAACTTGCCAAAGTACTTAAAAATGCTGGTCACTAATTGCAGGAAAATGTAATACGGGTTATTACTTTGTTTGTGAAGTGATGGTCTACTCATTTGGTAAAGACGATGATCGAGAATAGTGATCTGTTGTGGTAAAAGCTCGAAATCAAGTTGGTTAAAGCATCAGTGAAAAGAGGATGAGACTTTGAGACTATTTGCAAGGGAAACTTCATGAATACAGATAATTGATTGTGTTGTTTTTTGAAGGATTCGGGTTCTGACGCGTGGGTTCCTTTGCGCGGTTTCATGCAATTTTGTGTAAGAATCCGATCATTTTTAAAACAGTCATTGCCATAAGCCGTTTAAAAAATTAATTTATTTTAAATACAGGAACTCTAATTAGGATAATATATATGATAAAATTGTGATACAAGATGAATGCCTACATGCCGTCAATTGTATAGGATTTCCCCATGTAATTATGTTTTTAACAACAACGTAGGAAGTCCTTTGAATGGAAAATCTTACGGGTTAGTGTAACCCGTAAATTTAACAAAAATATATTACAGCATTACAATTTAAATGATTCACAACATCCAACAGCTTTTGTGTAACTAACATGTTTTCCGTGCCAACAACTACGGCTGTGCGTTACAGTTATCTGTATAGCACGGTTCTAGCAAATCAATCGATTATAAAATGAGAGAGAAAAGACTGACCGAGTACAAATCGAATCAGCACTCCAAACCTTTAGATAATTGAATATAAACAATGCGGTGTAGCAGCTCCTTGCTCAGCCAAAGCTGGAGTGAAACTGAAATGCATACACACTTTGCACACCAATATCAATCCAGGGAAACCTTCACGAGCAGCAACGCTAAGCAGTGGTAACAGCTTACATGTTCTGCTCCGCAAGTTGCTGTTTGCCCCTGTAGGTGAAGAAGTTTGATATACTTTGCAATTGACAAGCTTTGTGTATGCTTCTGCACAGGCAGCTTACACAAATGAAATGAAAAAGCAGGTATTATGCGCCAGGAAAATAGCTGGAGTGTTAATAAAGGAGGCTCTATATGCGGAGTGTTATTTAATCAAGTTTATTCAGAATTATCCCAAAGTGTACCAAACAAAAGTGTACCAAGTTTTTAAAAGTCTATCAAGTGCATTTGAGAATATATATAAAAAGTACGTATCACCAGCTTTCATTATCTCAGGCGATTTTAATAGGTGGAAATATGCTAATGTTTTCCGTAGTACAACAAATCTCGAACAAATTATAGATTTTCCAACTTTCTTTGATTCTGTACGTGGAATCAAATCTAAGCTCGACTTAATTTTTACTAATCTCTTAAAATGGTTTAACAAACCAGTTGCAGTATCACCATTAAAACTAAATGCGTATTACCATACTGGTATTGATCTTTTACCCAAAAAAAGGTTTCTAAAAAGTACAAATACCTCCCATAAAGTGGTGTATAGAGACTGTACAAAAGATAACCTACATGATTTTGCCTCACTAATCGAATTAACAAACCTGAAGGCTTTTTACGAAGAAGAGAGTATTGACGTAAAGGTAGATTTTTTAAACAAAATTCTAAGTAATGCTTTTGAGTTAAGCTTTCCTTTAAAAGAAAAAAATGTACTCTCAAAAAATCAGCTTTGGGTAACCCCTGTATTAGCTGCATTATTCAAAAAGCTTAAAAATGTTAAGAAAAGTAATTCTGAATATACAAAAATTGAAAAGGAGCTTAAGGAAAAGGTTAAAGAAGCAAAAAGGTATATTTTGAGAAAATTAACATTCATATAGAGAAAGAACCTTCCACATTACATTCTGTTGTAAATAAACTATGTTTATTAAGTGACAAATGCTCACCAGTAGAGCAAATAGCGGTAGCTGATAACCGTACTATTTTATCTACCTTAAACAAAATTAATTACCATTTTTCTGAGATAAACAGTAGGTACAATGCTATAGCTAATGACATAGATTTACAACGTAATGACAACTACCTAAGTGTCTCTGAATTTGCTGTCCTTAAAAAGTTTGAAAAGCTTAGTATAAACAAATCGAATGTGCCGGGTTCACTGCCTGTAAGATTTCTTAAATTTGCTGCTATGCACATTGTACCTTTATACACTCACATAATTAATTTCAGTTTTAAGACTAATAAGGTTCCTACCGAGTGGAAAAAAGGTTTTATCACACCAGTACCTAAAGATATAAGCAATGTGACAATTGAAAACCTGAGACCTATCACACAGACTAATATTTATAGCAAGATTATGGAGGAATTTATGTTTGAAAAAATTTACAAGCAGGTCATACATAAGCTTAGTACCTCTCAATTCGGAGCTATCAAAAAATCATCTACGGCACATTACCTTGTGCTGTTATTTGATTTTATCCTAAAATCTCTTGATACTCCAAATACATATGTATTAATCCTACTTCTCGACCTTTGTAAAGCTTTCGACTTAGTTGACCACAACGTGATTATTAAGTGTCTAAAAGAATTAAATGTAGATAATAACGACATTCTGTGGGTAGCTGACTTTCTAAGGAATAGATCACAATGTACAAAGTACAAAAACATTTTGTCTAGTTTCCAACCGCTTAGCAACGGAACGCCCCAAGGAACAAAAATAGCTGTGCTCCTTTTCATAATTATAGTCAATAAGGTACTCCAGGAATTTGAAAGCAAACATGCTGGAAAAAATAACATAATGAACTCATTTGTGGATGACATGGTAGTAGCTGAGTGTGTTAAGTATGGTGAGTCTCCGTCAATGAATAAGTACATAAATGATATAAACACTACCCTAGTTGAAAATAACATGACCCTGAATCCAAAAAAGAGCAATATCATTATTATAGACAATTCAAAGGGAAACAAATTTAGTAACTACAGGGTCTCAATAAATGGAACAGAAATACCAATTGTAGAGAAGAGTAAGCTTTTAGGTGTGTGTATTAACAATAAGTGTGACTGGAGTGACCATATTGACTCTGTGTATTTGAAAGCTTGTAGAAAACTGCACATACTCAGGAAACTAAAAGCATTTGGATTCCTACAATCAAAATTAACACAACTTTATATCTCTTACATTCGTAGCATTTTAGAGTATTGTTGTGCCTTATGGTCAAATTACCTTACCAAAGAACAAACCAAAAAATTAGTTAGTGTGGAAAAAAGGGCTTTATGCATAATTACTGGTATATACATTAGTAATAGTAATTACAAATCTACATGTTTAAGATTAGGACTAGTTAATCTTGAAAATAGATGGACTGAATTAATGGTAAGATTTGGAGTAAAAACCCTAAAAAACGATCGCTTCAAGCACTGGCTTGCGAATTACCAGATACGAAGAAAACCTTCTTATAGTTGCCGGTATAATAAAAACTCGTATAATTTTAGGCTAGTGAAAAGTAAATACGAAAGGTACAGAAGATCCAGTATACCCACTTTAGTCAAGTTACTTCGTGAAAATTGTTAACTGTATTATTAACTTAACCTTTGTGGTTGATTTTTTTTCTCTTTTAATCTTCGTTTTTCATTTACTACACAGCGCCTTAAATGGCTGCGTGTGCTTCTTGTATGTAATCTTTTATTTTTAACTTAAGTTTTTCTGTAATTTCCCTTATCTGTAACCCATATCATTTTCAGTTTGTGTTAACGTGTGACCTAACTGTGTAAGATATGTTTTTTATGTCTCTCTAATAAATGAATAATAATAAAACGTTTATGATCAACCTGATTTTGCAACAAACATGTGTGTGCATCAGATTTACGCATACGCAAATATCACAAATTAAGTACTATTTACTGACATAATAATATCAGCTTTCAAATTTAACGATGTTAAAACTTACATTAGATATCTAATCAGTATACTGATTTGATTTTTTATTAAATGAAACTCAAACTGTGAAGCAAAAGTTCATGGTTTATTAAAACTGTCTAAAAATGTTTCAAATTATTTAAATAAATAATATGATAATTTAGATGTCAAGCTCACCAGCCGTCTCACCACGATGACTTGTGGTGAGTGAGTGACGAGTTTCTTTCCTTGTTTTACAATGGGCAAATGAGCGAGACAAGATTAGATCACCAAGCACCTTAATGAATTCAAGCCAAGTAATAAGCATCCAATTGGCACTAAATGTCAATCAGCAATTTCAATTAGTGATTGAATTTACACCTAAAACAGCAATGAAAAGTTCAAGGTATTGTAAAGAACATGAGCTATTTTACAAATTTCTTAAAACAGTTTTTTCAGCAAGCTTGTCATTGTTTTAACTTCTGAATGAAATATAATGAGAACTAGCAAAGGATAAAAAGAAACAACAAATGTTGCTTGAAAACTGTCTGCACTACGTAATTTCTTACCTTTACTGTTAAATGTAAACGTTTTCGTAATATTACACACCGCGTACTACAAATAACACACGACATCAAACTTTTGAGGAGTGAATTCAACTGAAAGAACTGAACTTAGAACATTAGAACAAAGAAAACTTTAATCAAATTAAACTTAGGTAACATGCTTTTACTAGTGGACAAATAGACATTGATTGATGTTTTATAGACAAATTAAGCCACATACTTATTTTAGTGCAAGCGCGTCTAAGCAGATAATTGAATTTTTAAAACAGTCACGTTTTTAAACCGTTTCTCATATTATACACTAAGTATAAGTAAACAAAAGAGTCATCAAAAATGTTTACATGCAGTATCAGTCGCGTGCACAATTCCCGGAGAATAAAAATGCACGCCATGCCTAAAAATTGTCAAAAAATTTTGCCATAATCACAATGCATATTTGTAATTTGCACAACTTTGCTTATTTTTACAAATTTTTATGTACAGTATTCAATGCTATTAATATTGACTATTAGTGTTGTATTTATATGTTAAAGTAAAATCGTGCTAGCTAATTTATTTTTAGATTAAAAAATAAAGTAACGCGTACGTATTCGTTGTTTGCAAACAAAACTTGAATATATCTTGCAGTATAAATCGACAATTTAGTACACCATTTTCTAGGATCAGAAAACCCTCTGTCAATGCTTATTATTTTTAAAAAAACAACATTTTAAATTTTAAAAATACAAAGATTGAATTTCTACCTTTGCAGGAGCTGCACTGAAATTCTACAATTTAGACTTAGATTGCTATTTTAATGAGATACATAAATTCATTTTACAACGTTATGCAGCTCACATCAAAAATTAATATTGACTACATCAATGCTAAAGTTGCTGTAGTATTCAATATAGAGTCGCTTATACTTAATGCAGTGTGAAACTTAACGGGATATATAAACCCAATTGAAAACCCGACAATAGGACAAGATTGCAAAACGTTTCTCTCTCTTTTTGCTTTCAGTAGGATTTTCCAATATTGCATAAATCTTTCAGCATTTCTGTGTGGTATAGCTGCTAAGCCAACTAGCAGAAAATTGACAACGTGACAAACAAAAAATATTGTAGAACAAGACACATGAATAATAAATGGAAACTTTTGACGCATAACTAACATAACAAAACCACCCCAAGAAGCAGCTACTATACCTAAGCCAACCAACACAGCTAAAAAATCTGACATGACAGTGTTTTGTAAACAAATTGTAATTTGCAGTAGTCGATACTTTCGTACGCAGTAATAAAACCGTGCACTTGTTTGAAATGTCGTAAAAGTTCTACAGTCAAAGGTTCCAGCAAAATGCTTAGATAATTTTATAAAGGCCTCTAGCATTATAACTATTCCCAAATGAAGAATTAGAAATGTGGCTGTGCCGTGAAATATTAATAAGAAAAAGCAAACACTGGAAAATATTTTAATTGACCATGAAAACATCAGAGGCACTATTAAATCGGGCATGACATACTGAAAAATTTGCATCACACAAGTTTGAAGCGGGTCATACGATCGTAGAATTGGTATTGTTGCAAAAGCCACTGGGAACGCAAGAAACTTGAGCGAGAAGAAATAAATGAAAATTTCTTCCATTTTGTTGGGACTCCGTCTACTGGTAACTATAAACATAATATTGGAAATAATCATAAATACTAATTCGAGCGAACGCTGTTATTTGTGAACTTACCACGTATATTATTTCCTACTGGAGCATACTTGATTAATAAAAAGCGTTGGTTTAATAAGTATACCCAATCCTTTTGATGTTCATTTCCGCATTCATATGCTGCTCTTATAATACCACAAACTGCCAACATCAGGCTGTAATAACAAAATTGTTCAATATCTAAATGTTGTGCCCAGTTAGACATTACTTCATAAACTTGGTGAAAACTGAATACAATCAGGGCGAGAAAACTATGTTGAGCGAAGCGATGTATTAAACATGGCATTGCTGGAAGTTTAAAATAAAGCAGAAAGGTTTTCCAACCACTGTGGATATATTTAGGATTAAAGCTGAATTTTGGTGTAGTGGTTTCTTTTAATGAAAGTAGGATTGGAGGGCAGATAATGTCTTGTAAAACTGAGTACACAGTAAGACAAGCAGATGTAAATTCCATTTTGAAATGTCAATTTTTGCGAATTTAAATTTTTGTTCTACTGTTTTGAAAACGAAAGTATGTATTTACAGTTTTTTTGGTTTGTATGTAGACAAGAAGAATGTGGTACTGACAAAACAAGTTGAATGTTCTATGGAGTTATCTTATATTGTTTAATGTATGCATTACCTTGTCGTTGTTTTTCGTTTGATTTACGGAAGTTAAAAATTGTTTTTTTCAAAGGTTTAGGATATATATATAATCCTTAGCATCCTTCAAGGACTTGGTGTTTGTTCCGGATTGGTTTTTAATAAACTTATGTAATTCTAAGCATTTCGTATAAATTGCGTTCTCTTATTTTTCGTTTAATATTTGAATCTAAAGAAGATAATTAACTTCCTTACAAGTTAGAAATAAGCAAAAGTGGACATCAAAAGAAGGTATTGCATTGGATTGAATTATTTATAAATATTAATTTATCTAACTAAAACTTTTTGAACTTAATGCTTGAACTTCACAAAACCAGGCGCACGTGTTCTAAACCATAAAAATATGATTGTTAGAGAGAAATATAAGAGATAACATCACTCTTAATTGGGCAGTTAAAGTTCTCCTTATTTCAAATAATTGAATTATGACAATATAATAAGTTAAAAGTAGGCCATATAATGTCACAATATATAATTGGCTAGTCTAATAATATTTTTCTCAACCAAATTATTATGGGTACCGTTTTATTAACGAGGTTTCATAATTACCTTGTTTGTTTTGAAATATCATAATTCCAAAAACCGGTTTTAGAGGAATGTGAATCTAAAGAGGAAAATCGTCACCCCAACTTGTTTCATGATGCTATGTAAGCATGGAAAGCTGCACAACTTTCGATTTTTCACTGGAGCAAATACATGTTACCCAGATGAACAACTATACTTTCTATTCATAAAACGTTCAAGTTTGAGTACACTTTTCTTATCATAGATGCTATTCTCATGCTATACAATGTTTCAATTGTTTTTTATAATGATATCCGATACGCATCAAAACTGGTTTCTTTGGACGGGCACTTCTGCTATAACCAAATTATCACATTATATGAAATGTGCTTCACAACTTAGGGAATACAACGATACCTGCTATATTATAACGCTTGATATATTACGCTGAAAAAATGTCTTGGTTTCTGGTTTTTATATAAAAAACAGAAAGCTCCTTATCCATTGTTCAGTCTGGTTTTGTTCTTCCTTGTGAGAGGCAAGGGTATTGAAAGCATTGTACGTTTGAATTCCATGCAAAAAATAGTAAAAATAATAATCAATAGAAACTCAAAATTACTGTTTCAAACCAATCTGTTAAAATTTGTGATTCGCTTAGTGTGATAATATTGCCCAGAACAACACCTTTGTTTACAGTATCGATTTTAATTGAGAAAGTAGAGTTTAGGTCATCCTGAGACTGCGAATAAAAATAGAGCAGTGCCAGTGCCAACGTAATCAACACAACGCACATAATCATGAGTGTTTTGAAGCAATCAAGTAAGTTTTCAACCTACGTTTTATGCTTTGCTCTACTCTTTTGGTTTAAAGTCGCAGTATTCTTTAAAGAAATGAATTTTCAGAAATTATTTCAAAGTTTAGCTATAAATTTACTAACCGTAGCAAGGTTAGTATTGATTTTGTTATATATGTCCGTGTATCTGTCTAGCCTTAACACGACAATAGTCAGACGCTTTGTCTGAACCAGACCAAGTGTGATAAGGTGATTTGTTTGACCAAAATAAAGTTTCCTATTGACTTTTACCCTAATTGGTCTTCCCCCTGGGATAATAGGGCAATGTAGTTTCCTGCTAATAAACCTTGTATAATTCACATCAAGCTTGAAACTTTGATTTCTTGGGTCATTTTAAATTACACTATTATGGGTCGGGAACCTATCTGCTATTCCCGTGTGGCAAAATGGTAGTGGGTATATGAATCGGAACGTGAAACAAGGTGGCTGAGCTAAGTATTTGTGACGAATCGTTTGTAAATCATATAGTTGCCATGAACTAAATTTGTCTAATAAAATGTGATGCACTGAATTCAGGTAAATGTGCAAAATACCTTCAACTTAAGTCCAATTTTGTTTGCTAGGAACCTTTCGTTTATAGAATGCCGGAAAGATACACAATCCACGCATGAAAAATGTCCAAGTGCAAGTGGGGTTGGGAGACTTGTTTTAGTTTAATAAAGGAAAATGCACGATACAAAAAGTCACTGTAGAAAATAAACACCAAGTTTTTACACACAGTAAATTGTGCAATAATATGGTATTTTACAACCTTCAAAATGTGCCGAATGATTTTTGAGAAAGTTTGAAATTGTGTATTATGCTATTCACGACTTTTATGGCACGATTTTTGTACCAAAGATTGACTTGTCCAAATAATATGTAGTATTTTTAGGTTGTTGAAAAAAGTCAAATAGCACAAATCAAATTATATTGCAAATTTAAATGCCACATTGAAAAGTTTTTTAAAAAAGTGCTTTTAATTTAGCACAATCTGTAAGTTTGATTTCGGTAACAATACATATTTCTAGAAAATTTCACTTGAAGCTTTGAATAGTTCCAAGAATGCAATATTGCATTACAATATTTAGTTGATTAATTGTTTGTTGCCTGGTACATAAACGTTTGTTAAAATTCCTGTATTTCAACATAAAACCCTAATATAATTCTATATTTTTAGATCTCTATCCACTCCATTTGTACGAGGAAATAAAAAAAGCTACCAGTAAAGTGAAACCCGTAAAGTGTAAGTGCAGCGTTGCCGATGGTAAAAAGTGCTATGACGACATATGCCCTAACGTAAAAAATCGGATTGAGTGTGACACATCATTTTGCGGAAAACAATGTGAAAATCAGCGTATTCGAAGAGGGTTTAAAGATGCTCCCACATATAAAAAACTTGTATCAAAAGAAATTGGGTTTGGTGTTTATGCCAGACAAACAATACAAGAAAGGGACATAATATGCGAGTACTATGGCGCTTTGAAAACAAAAGCGCGATATGAATTTGATCAACGGAAATCAAAAACCTTGTTTGGAATTCTACTGGATTCTGGCTATGTTCTTGATGGACTGGAAATAGATTCAACAGGTCTCATAAAAACACAATTTAACACCACTTATAAAGTTAGTATTATAAAATTAATAATGGTTCTCAATTCTAATTAATAAGGCCGGTATGTGAACCACGGGTGTGTGGTTAATTCAGAGATACAAGAATGGATTTCTGACGGTTTTCCTCATATTCTAATTGTGGCATTGCGCAAAATCAAGGAACGAGAGCAGATATTATATGACTATAAATTACAAGTTGACAGGGGACAGAAAAAATTTGTAAAACCAGATCTATTTTACGCGCACATGATATTTTGAAGATAGTAGATTTATTATGTGATTTTTTATATTTTTAGAAATGCAAATGCGGGAAACGGGAATGCGCAGAAAAGTCGTACGCTAAACCAGTTGATTGCAAACCGAAGATACACAAACAAAAATTTAAATGCTTGGAATGCGGAAAGTATGTAACCCTAAGCTTGGTTTGATTTTTAAAAAAGTTTAACATTGCTATATCTTGATATTACAGAGAGTTCAATTTACGTTGTAGATTAAAACAACACGCACTCGTGCATTCGAAACAACAGGAAAAATGCCACGTTTGCAATAAGTGCGGAAAGTGAGTTGATGTTTCACGAATTTCATTATAATTTCATTACACATTCCTACGTCTTAACCTCGTATTTCAATTTTTCGTTCTATTTCATGCTTGTTGTAGAGAGTTTCTCACTAAAGCAAGGCTGGAAAGACATGTATTATCACACGGCAGGAAGCAGTTTGAATGTCCAGTGTGTGAACTGTAAGTCCTCGTATTTACTTGAATTACACCATTTTGTATCAGTCATCATACTCATCATGTTATATTCAGGAACATCAAATGTTGTAATTTAGAAAGTTTCATCGCCCAGATTATCTTCGAGTGCACCTCCATACACATGATGAAGGAATTGTCAATATGTTAGTATGTAAGGATTGTGGCCGGTGAGTACTAATTTCGATATTAAAACTATAACTATAAAATGTCGATACAAAGTTTGATAACACTTTTGTTTCCTTCAGTGAGTATGCCTCAAAACAGGAACTTAATGAACACAAAATTAGACACAAACGGAACGTTAAAAAGCCATTCAAATGCAGCAAATGTCCAAGGTAATTTCCTACAAATGTTATCATAAATTTGTACTATGAGTGAAGCATAAGGGATTAAATTTGTTTTTCCAGAATTTTCGAAAAAGCTTTGTATTTGACATGTCATTTAAAAGTCCATGACAACGTTTGTCAGATTTGCAAAGAGTAAGTAGCCTAGTAGCCTCAGTTTGTTTTGTTTGCATGTCTTGTCATGCATAAAATTGATTGTTTCTGTTACAGAACATTTCTGACTAAAGGAAAACTGACTCGTCACCAAATGAAGGTTCATCCAGATGTAAAACAATTTATGTGTGACATATGCGACAAACATTTTGCACGAAAAAAATATTTAACGCAACATCTCAAGTTGCACACGATGGATAAGATTGCATGCAATGTTTGCGGAAAGTAAGTTGTAGCACAACAATCTATTAAAAATGGTAACTGTGTACATGTTCCATTGGTAATGGTTTTTAATTTTACTAGATCATTTGCCACTTCACGGAATTTAAATCGGCACACCAAGATTCACAATCGAGGAA
>CM056170.1:49469028-49507003 GCA_029691765.1 Entomobrya proxima
AGCATGAAGGAATAATTCCCAGGTTTTAAAGTTTAAAGTAATTTTTTGCTAATTTTCAGTAATTTTTTAATTTTATCCATTTTTTAAACATATTTGTCCAATTTTTCTCTGGCCTTATGAGATTTTGCGTTCTTGGTTAGCCAAATAACTTTGAGATTAAATGTATTTTTAGATACTTTTTGTACATTATGGAATTCAGTCAAGCGGCGATCTGGGCCTTTTAAGACACACCAGCATTTTTACTCAACGAGTGCTTGGGGACCCTGGTAATTCAAGAACAAATTCAATAAAAATCAGCGTATGGATAAACCTCCAGACAATAAACAACCTGACCCGCGTCAAATAACACGAGGGGGAGAGGATAAATGAAGTGAAGCTAGACTTTTGCTCTAGATAGAATGTCAGAAGTATGAAATATTGTAAATAGTTACCATTTAATTTAAAATAAATTACAATAATTTTGTGTTTATCTACAGCTAACAAACTCGGTCCCAAGCCGACTACAAAAATGAATATACAAATTTTCAAAATACTGTTTCACCCTGGCTCGACCTACCACAACCCTAACTCTTGCAGTCCAGCGCAACATTATATCAGATGTATTTGTAATTGCTAACCGTAGCCCCGAAGCTGCTTATCTTGCTCTGTTTAATTGTGGCCAGAATTCTATAACAAAGAAGTTCGCGCTCCATCAAGCCCAGGTGCTAATTACGTAGCATTCAATTAATCTGCTTATCATAACAAAAAACTCATAATCATTATCAGATTAAAATTGTAACTGTTAGGTAAGCTGTGAAATGATTGAGAGCTGAGACGAATGATTTTGAGTCGAGATTAGAAGATTGCTGGAATTGATTGGAGAGATAACTTCCATACTGAGTAGATGGGATAACTATAAAAAGATAACCAGCCGATTTACCGTTAACGCCGTTAATTAATTTAATACGCAGCAGAGCCGAAAATTTAGCCCAACCTATTTAATTTGGTGCAAATGGTAGTGATGGTGATGGGGGTTCCAGCGAAATGCTTCAGCAAGCAGTACAATATTATGCACTTGCAGACCAGGCAGCACATAATGGAAACTACCATACTGATTAATGGGAATTAAAATAAAAACATTCACGCTGAAACCTGAATTTTAATGACAAAACGGACATTTCTGAATTTAAAGGTAGTTTTTTTTATCTAAGTGCGATTTTTATTGTCTGAATGACAAGTTATTTGATACAGCACAAATTCAAGACGTCAGTAACAAATGTAATTGTTTTACTAATTATTTGTGGGGGGTTTAAATAGAAAGTTTGTGAAAGAAATGAGCAAATTTGTGTAGCTAAATGGATAAATTTAGGAGAAATATTTGGGTAAAACGCTTATTATCGTTTTTGGAAATCATTCAAATCTGTTTGTGTTACGCTGATGCTGAATGTTTATTTCTAGTCTGTTCTTTTCTCAAAAAAAATATAAATTGTACTACTAAAACCTATGACGAAGTTGTTCGCTCGCTTTTGGGCTTGTGAAATTTTGATAAAATTCATTGATTTCATAGAACGGTTTTTTTGTTCCGGTCAGGTTGTAAATAAAATATCGCAATAATATCCATGCAAAAGATTACGTACTCTATCACGTGTTTAGATTATAACTATTGCAGGAGCTTCCAAGTTTTCTATAGCCATTTTGTTGTTCTAGAAATTAGTGAAAAAACCCAGGGTTGGTCAATTCTATAAAGACTGCATGATTGTACCAGCCTTTTTTGGGGTAAATCAGCAGAGTATTTGGGTGGTGGGGGAGAAATCTGTAGAGTTTGTCAACCTACCCCCTCTACCCAGGAAAGGAGGGGATGAAAAGAAGAAAGGATGATAGGAAGAAAGGATGAACAGGAGGGAAAGAAACAAAAGTACAATGGAAAAATCGGATTGGCTGTGGTTTGCAGCTCTTATATCTGAAACTTGGCTGTGCGGTGGTGAGTTTAAGGTTGGTTATACAATTAGCTAAATTAAATTAGTGACTGCTTTGGGGGGTTGGTTTAATAGACTTTGGTGGTAATTTGGTGCAGGATATCCTCCTGCAGGATGCTTCACCACGCAGAGGGATCCCATGTCTACGTGATTCCTGAATAGCATAGGGGTAAGCCGTGCGGTGGAGGAGAGAGAGGAACACCAGAGGTTATGTATTTAGAAACGTTTTGGAATCCTTACTGGCTATCAGATTCAAAGTAATTTGTATGAAGTAATTTTCAAATGCTTTGGAGCTAAGGTCAGGTGATTGTGGTTGTTGTATGGTCTAATTATACGTTTGTCTGACTAGATGAATTTGAAGGAAACGTTTGAAAACTTCGCAAAAATCAAAGCTATCTTCTCGGACACGAACAGTCAGAAAACCAAAACATGGGCAGATGGCTAAATTAAACAATTTCAGCGTGTGGTTTGGGCTGAGGACCAGACTGGGGGAGGGGACTTTATGGAGTTTTTAAATGCAGACATGAAGAAAATATTGACATTGGCCAAGTTAAACGAAAAGGACTGAACAATAGGCTCACAGGACCAACTTGATATCGGAGATATGGGTGCTTAGGCCATTCAAGCTTTGTCAGATGCGCTAGTCGTTCACCTTAACCCAATACTTCTCTACGACCTTCTAAGTCTGAGTCCCGAAATGCAATTCTTCTGAGGAAATTCCATTAATAAAGAACATGAGAAGGGTGATGAGGGAGACGATTGGAAGAATATTACCCTTCTTCGTAGAGCCTACACTTCCTCCAGTTTTTTGGAAAGGAGCACTTGCACAACAGTAACACTGGCAATACAAAAAGGTCAGGCCTATCTCGTTTTAATTCCAAAAGATGACGAAGTTCTTTAGATTGGTGACTACGGAGAAGACTTCTCCGTGAAGTTATAATTGAAAACGAGGGCAGTAGAAAATGAAGCTCGAGAAGGAGTACGTGGGGATCAGGAAGCCCCAAGGGAGAAGACGGGAAAAGAGCGGTTTAGGTACCAGTATTAGCAACACCATTACTAAAAGTAAGAGCTCACCAGCATAGCAGGAAAATTATCAAGCCATAAGCTCATTTTCAATACTAAACCGTTTAAAAAGATTTACTTATTTGTATTTGTTGAAGGGGGTTAAAATCCGGAAAATAGCCTTCTCCCCGGAAGTTCAGCGCCAGCTCTTCAAAAGGCGGGGAAGTTAAAGTAGCAGAGGTTTGATGTAGTGGGAGCCTCCCGAGGTTAAACCCGTTTACCGGCCTCTACCTCCTCCGCCAGCAGAACGACAACGGGTCTCTACGTGTGGGGAAACCTGGGGCAAAATTACTTAAATAGTTTGGGCTTGTGACAGTGAAAGAGGTGACCCAAGGGGCAAAGGAGGGGGTGGTGAAATCTGTGAAAATATGAAAACGGGGAGGTAGAGAGGTTAGCAATCTGTGACAATTTTCTGACTAGAAGGTAATTTCAAGTTGATATGAACATTTGAATGAAAAAACCAGTAGGCAATAAAACTAGGATTTAAAAATTTAACTCCACACACCCTTATTTTATTGCAGATTCGTATTAGAATATTAGTGTTCTATAAATAATCCCTGCAGTTTGTAAGTGAGGATTTTGAACGGAATTTTACTATATATCCAAGTTGGGGACTCTAACATTGGGTTTACGTCACTTCTACAACAAAGACAACTTAACGCTGGTTATTTTCCTATAAATTTGTCCAAAATTTTGTTTGCTTTGAAGGAACACTAATTGGTAAACATCGAGCTTTGTGAACACATAATGGGTAAATAGGTTTCTAAATATTATACTTTTTGGGGCAATGTAACACGTGATTGGTAAATTCCTGGTTTACCTTTAAAAGTATCTGTATTCCAACTTTCTGATATACAAATCTAAGAGCAGTAAAAGTCTTACAGGCATGTACAATTAATAGGGAATCAAAGTTTTTTGCAAATATACGAAATATTATAATTTGTTTATTTTGCCCGTTTCGCTTTAATTGGTAACTTTAGGGTTCAGAAGCCGTGACCGTATCGAGTATCATTTTATTATTTAAAAAAAGCTTTATCAAGAAATGCAATCATGGAAGTTTTTAGTGAAAATTTGCTGTAATTATTATTATTAACTTTAATATATAATACATTATAAATTGGAGCCAAGCAACAAGTATATAAAAACATATTATGAGCTAGTATTATTGCATACTTGCACTTGCGTGAGAAATTTTACTGAGCTGAACAAGCTAGCTGGGCTTCTTCAGCTTTCTGAGCAAGTTGGATATGAAGGTAGTAGGCTTTAACCAAGTACACAAAATATGTAAGAACTTGTGTGGGTTGCCATGGATACGCAGCAATATCACAATATTTGTTCACGGCAGCAGCAGCAACTCTAATCTGGTGAGCTGACAATCTGATAATCGCTATGCTAAAACCTGTCCTATACTAGTCATTATTGCTCCTGCCACAATGTAAAGATTTCTTAGGTATTATTGTTGTACTTACGTTGAAAGTTGTAGTGCTTTGTTACTTTGTGTTATAAAATGACGCTAGAAAATAAAAAGGTTATACTCTAAAATTTACAATGGCAAAAACAGTGAGCAGGTGAAAGTTCACTTCCAGCTGCATTCTTTCATTCAATTTAAAGAATATTAATGTATTACAATTTTTACATCAGACTCGTTTTATACAGTAAATGAATAGAGTTGATCGATAAACACTACAAAGCCAAACTTGTACCTTTAAATGTAAATTATGTTGCTCCGCTTTTTGTAAAATAGTTCTTCTGTTGAGTTTAATGATCAAATGTGATACGCTCTCCATTATTATTTACCGCCATTTTCTGGCGTTCATTGCATAAAAGTTTCAATTTTTTGTTAACAATGTATGCTAATGTATTCCTTATGGGGAAAATTTCAGTCACAATGGAGAAGTTTACAAATTGTCAAGATTGTAAGCTTACAATTTTTTATGCAATGGGCGCCTATATGTAATTGTTACTGACCTAATTTTAAGCCTGGCTTGTGAAACTTTAGACTTACTATTTGTAATAGTTTTTGTACCAGTTGCAAAAGTCTAAATACAAAGCACGCACCAAATTTATATAATTCAAAAATGTGAAAATGTCATTTCAAAGGAAAGTCATTCAAGACTGTCTATAAACTAATATTTTTTGTTGATAGTTCAAAGTGTTTTTATTTTTAAGTCCAGACTTAAATTTCTTGTTTCCTGGTTTTAGGTTTAGTAACTTTTTATTAAACAATATATTATTTATAGTTCTGAAATTTAATTGAACACATTTCAATTCATGTAACCTATTGTCGATTCTTTTTAATGATGAAGAAAGAAAATAATAAGACAAAAATTGTTTAGCAAATCTTTTAATATCAGCTTTATAGCATAAACAACCTACAATTTGTGTGACTTCACCAAACGCTTATTTTCCAGTTTTCCAATACTATTACATAATATACTTCTTCATAACTTACTTGGTTTGTTATTGTAAAAGTTAAAATATATATCATTTATATCATTATATCAATATATAAAGCCATCCTCCTTGTTCTGGAGACATTTTTGGTATTGTGATAAAATGCCAATAATGTAGACAAATGATAAGAAATCTAATGCATCATGCGACAGCTCATCTTCCGGGGGTTACGTGATGCATTTTTCTTTTGGCCGTACATGATCACTTCTCACAAAGCCATGAACGTGACTAACTACATTAAGCCCATAACATCTTTTTCGCACCAAAAAAAAAATAGTCCAAATATTCCACTGATACAAAAAATCGAAATATTTTGGTGTTTAAATACAGCAAGGAACTCCAATTGACGAAAACTACTCAACTACGCCTACTACGCGCAAGTTTTCCTTACTTTTTGGAAGAATATCACTACCTAAATGGCAGCGTCATCGGGATATGATGTTACCTTATAAGCCTAGCGACAACTTTACTGCACTGGATACAAAGCCATCAATGAATCTTAATTCATGTGAATATTGTACCCTATTAGTTGTACTACATGCTTAAAAATATTTTAGTTTGATAGTTTAAATGTTCCGAAATATCATAATTTCACAAATGTCTCCAGAACAAAGAGAAGGGCTTTATCTGTTATTATTTTCTTGCATACAGGCATGAACATTGCAGGAGTGTACAACATAACATATATTCATGACAACAGACAAGCAAAAAACTTAGCTATATATATAACCTGTTTCAAGCAGAACAAAGCATTCTTGTCCCAGCAATCGTAAAGCATCATAGAATCAAAAGGAGTTGGCCAAGGCAATTTAAGCTTGTAATATATAAAAGTTTTACAATAGCCCTCATTGTTGAATTGCAAAATGTTTCAATTTCTAATTGAATCAGCCAGTTTTCGAACAATCTTTCCTGTAGTCTGTTTATCTTTGCCTGTCATTTATCTCTTTAAAAAATATATCCAAGTGATAAAACATTTAAGGCCAGATAAACCTTTGCCCCTGCCAGGCCCAAAGCCGTTCCCAATCCGGTTGGTTGGAAATCTTTTCCAATTTTCAAGTGCCACAGGTATATTAAAAATAAAATATCTTAATTTGTATTAAATATTTCTGCACGTATATGAACAAAAATTGTACAAACATATTTTCACTGTTTATTTATAATAATATAGGTATTTCTCTTGATTTGGGTATTTAGATATCATTCAAACGGGCTTTGAATGGTCCAAAAAATACGGAACCTGCTTTGTACTTACAATATTTTACAAAAATTTCGTTGTGATTTCTGATGCCGAATATGCTAAGGTAAATTTTTTGTTGCTTATTATCTCATATATTATAAACTCTCCAGGACATTTAAAAAAAGTAAAATGATAAATATCAAAGGTTGACCATGCGTGGAACAACTTTGTTTCGCTGAAGTTACCACGCTAACCTAACTAACTTTGACATATTTTTGTAATTTTGCTAGAGCGTCCTTCAGTCAAATGACCTTGGCCACTTAAGAAAACCTGACGTATATCACTTTCTTCCAGGCATTAACGGTCTTGCTTTTTCCAGTGGCATGTGGTGGCGTGAAATGCGAAAAAATGTGAGCACTGTATTTTCGTATCCGAAAATACAAACTCAAATGGATATTTATAACATACATGCCAATATTTTGTGTCAATCCCTTTCAAGTCTGAAAGAGGACAAACAAAAGCAAGTGGAACTTGAATTGGCCAATTGTTCCGTGCAAATGATAATTGGTGCCTTTATTAGCCACCAAGATGCATGCACATATGAAGAAACCATGGAATATGTTAGGAACTGGAGACGTTTCACTGAAATAACTGCATACCGAATATTGCATCCCTGGCTGGGACTCGACATATTTTGGAAACACCATGCCAAGTATCCAGACCTAATCAAATCACACAGATTTGTACATAGATTCGCCGAAATATTGATTGAGCGCTATATAAGCAAACATGAGAAATCAGGTTATGCTGGAGAAACATGTCTCATTGCTGAGCTACTGAGCCTTAATTATTCCTTTGAAAATATTCGAAGTGAAGTGGTTGCCCTGATGTTTGCAGTAACTTTCACAGAAATTTTGTAAAAATATTTTCCGTATATATGCCGACATTACACTAAAATTGAATTTTTTGTGTGAATATTTCAGCATGAGACAAACTCTCTGGGATTTTACTATCTGCTATACATGTTAGCAGCCCACCCAGAACATCAAGAAAAATGTCGTGAAGAAGTTGACCAAATTTTTGCAAACCGAACCGATTCTCAAGTGACCTCCCATGATTTATCAAAGCTCAAATATTTAGAAAGATGTTTGCTTGAGTCTATGCGACTGCTTCCTCCAGTCTATATTTTTGGTCGGCAATTGGAGTCAGAGCTAACTTTACCCAACGGTGTTAATCTTCCCATTGGCACAACATGTATGGTTTTACCTGCTGTTATACACAGAATGGCAGAATATTACGACAGCCCGGATACTTTTTACCCAGATCATTTCTTGCCAGAAAATACCAGCAGGAGACCGGCTTATGCATACCTTCCCTTCTCTGCAGGACCTCGTAACTGTTTAGGAATGAAGTCTTCCCTTAATAACATAAAAGTTGCTACTGCCAAAATCTTGAAAACATTTGACATCACAACTTCTGTGAAAATAAGCGATATAAAGTTTCGGCTAAACTTGACCATGTCCACAAAAGAGGATTTGGGTTTAGAGTTTCATCGTCGACAATAGCCAATATTCTATTTGATTCTTGATTTCATTTAAAACTGAATCCAATTTTGAATTTTAATCCCTTTTCAATTTCTTGTTTCCTCGAATTTAATATTTGGTCCTTAATGATTTAAATTATTGCTTGACTCGGTTATTCAAAATAAAACTGAGTAATAACTTTCCGATTACCTTATTTATTGTTAGTATTTCACCCAAGCATTTCAACATAGAATTGGAAATTAAACCTTATGCACAGAATTAAGGGAAAAGCAAGTTAAAAATCAAACCTCAATTTAGTTTCTTTATTATGAGTTCATACTAATAACAAGCATGTCATATTATATCATTGATATTCGCCAAAAATCTAAGCAACGTGGGTATTTGTGGCTTAACGTGGTGCTAGGAGAGTCCAACGTGCTTATGTAAAACGAAGGAGTATTGCTGTTCAGTTGCTGATTAACGTATTATCAGAATCCATAATTTATAAAATATATTTTCTCTTTTCAGAGATGTTTATTGGAATGGGTAACTTTAAAAGCCTTAATATATACTCCCCTACCCGCAGTGTAACCAAGAGATTTAATTGCAGTGAAAATATAAGGGATTTAAAATGAACCTTTTTTGGGTATATGCTTAAAGATACTTTTGGTATTTGTATTTTGCCATTTCTATGAAACTAAAACTGTTATTTCATTAAAATTACCTTTTTATTGTACGTTGTGTTCATAACAATTTAAATTTCACAAAAACAAGATTGATTGGCGTTTTAACTACAACTACTTTCACACCAGTTATCTTCTTTGACATTGACATAAACAACATTTTATAGAAATTAAAAGCTGTTTTCGTCGGTTTCGTCGATATATCAATAACGATTTCTTCCAATGCATCAATTAAAAAGTTTAGCGATACTAACACAATCAACAAAAGCATATAAAAATAAATTGCAACATTCACCGCATCGTTAAAATGACTCCAATTAATGATTTTATTTTACTTCAGAAGTATTTCCCGATTCCCCAGTGGTTCCACTAAGATTATAACGCTGATTTGATTAAACCGGATTATAACACTTTTCAACATTTAAATCCATGTCATGTTAATACCCAATTTGTTGAAGTCGGGAATCTATCTTTTAAAAGTAAAAGACTACTACCTATATGCAAAGCATGTTAAAAACAGTTATAATTTTTCATGTGCATAATAAAACAAGAATATAAAAACTTGACATTACGACTAAGTAGTCTTAAAACAGCATCGTAAAATCGCAATAAAATGGTAGATGATACATAGTGGTTCTCATAGTGTTGTATCTAGCAACCACGTTTTCTCCGGAGCAGATTTTAGTAATAACTTGTGTATCTAAAACGTTTTTGATAAGCATCTTCACAGAACAAAGTAATGAACCCGTGTCTAGAGTAAGCAAGTCAAACTCCTAAACGTAAAATTATAAATGACCCATAAAACTTTTTTTGTGCGAAAGATCTGGTTGAAATCTTGAAATAATAAAACATTTAACTACTTATGAAAACAAAACCTTCGAGCAAAGCTCATATACTTATAGAAACATAGTAAAGAATTCTTATCATAAACCAAACTACGTGCACAAACAGAGCAATAAAATGTTTCAGCAAGTATTTAGTTCATTGAACGTACTTTGGAAACTCTTGAAAGTACCCAACAAATATATACTATATTTGCTAAAATTTGCGAAAATCCTGCACTGCACAACTGATAACTTGTAAAGCCGTACCCAAGTAAATGTTGCATATTCAACAAACTACAGTTAATCAGATATGGTAAAATCATATAGTGGAGAACAAATATGGGCAAGTTGGTTCTCAGCTTACCTTTTGAAAACATGACAAAGTTGCTACAGACTTAGAATGGCATAATAAATGTAGCACTAGGGTTGAATCATTTTCTTGTGCCCATGATTGGACTGCGTCACAGATTTTAAGATTAATGTTTTGGATATCATAAAACATCTCTTGTCTACGCCGTTAAACACGGTAAAAGGAAAATCAATAGTATCAGTTTGCTCGTATTTTCCCATTTTCCCCAGTGATTCGAGATAAAAAATGTTGCTTTAATTGGAATAGGCCTGACTCTTTGAAACTGATGAAGCAAAATTTCGATAGAAATAATTGATAGTATTTATAGTAGTTCTCATTTAACAAATTCTTACCAAAGCATCTAAATACCCAAATTTTCCCATTCGTTTCCTTAATTGAAATTTCTTGATGATAAAAATCTTTACAAAATATAGAAATGACTCTTTACTTAGAGTAGATAAGTTCAACTGGTAATGGTAATGCGAAATCACAAAAAATAGAATTTTAATTGCTGGTTTTATGGTATATTTCAAAACACCAGAGTTTTTGCAATCTTCACAATTATTTATGGAAGCCACTTTTCTAATCAATAGAACAGACAACTTTAAAATGGAAAATTGTTTGAAGTTACTTTGGTCAAGAGCTTTTGATTGGCATAGGTTTCGTCTCACAATGCCTTGACCCGTATACTAAGCCTAAGCCGTTATTTTTACATAACAAGTCATAATTATGAGCATTCAGGATCATGAAACGATGTGCCCTTGTGACTCTGAAAACATTTGCTCTCACGTGCGGAAACATTGGCATGAATAGTCTTAAAGTTACTGAAGTATTGGAAGTCCAGAAAATGTGGAGTAAATAAATACCATATACGTTTATCGGTTTTATTGCGTGTGTTTCAAAAATAGAACACATATCATAGTTTAATCTTTTGTTTCATACTTAAATTTTCTAAACATTCACTATGCATTGCAATTGGTTATTATTGTGATATCATATCACCAAACCTCAGCTCAAGGGACATACATGTTTCCATTCTACTAAAACTCCTTGAATTGGGTTTAAAAGCTGAAAATCATTTTAAAGATAAACAAAACACTCACGCTTAATAAATATGCTCAGTTGTTATTATTTAACCGTTTCTTGTCGTAAATAGAGAATCACTTTACTGTTAGAAAATTTATAAGGACACCTATCAGGTAACTGTTCTTTTAATTACGACTCATTTTATTGAGCGTTGATGTGATGTGCGATAAGACGTTTTGATGATGCGCTTTTGTGTATGTCATTTATTTTTAGCCCAAGATATAATATACATAACGACTTTACTTTACAAGGTCCATTTGTTAGTAAAAATGAAACAGAAATACTTTGATTTAAAAAATATTGTACTTTTAAATTTTACTACCAGCAAGCATTATAATTTTATAATCCTAGGTCACGACGGAATGTTTTTATTACCTTTGGCAGGT
The DNA here is from genome assembly GCA_029691765.1 of Entomobrya proxima. Taxonomy (NCBI): domain Eukaryota; kingdom Metazoa; phylum Arthropoda; class Collembola; order Entomobryomorpha; family Entomobryidae; genus Entomobrya; species Entomobrya proxima. Next base: position 49,480,528 of record CM056170.1, read on the forward strand.
ATATTGTAAACCTACTGTATGGATAAAGCCATGTCCACAATTAGCAGCATTTGCTAGGTTTTGAAAACATATAATACTTAATTACGTAAGAAAGAAAAGATTGAGACGAACAATAAGCAACGTTCACTGCTGTCATTATTTCTAAAGATAAAAGGAAGAGTATTGATTTGTGCAAAGGTTTTTTTTTTCGGAAAGACACGTACTATCATAACATTTGCTGAAAAATAGTGAAGTTCGGAAACGCGCGGATTTGTGACTCTGTCACATTATGCGGGTAAACATTATGTACCTCTCCCGACCAGGTTTCATGAATGCAAACCAAAGCCAAAATTTCAACACAAAAGCAGTTTTATGCCATGCACACCTTGATTCAATGAATGCAAATATGATGTGTGTTGGACATTGATATTTTTATATCAAGGGTTACCAACGAATGTTTCTTCCTTTTAAGTTGTAAATTGCTCAAACCACCTACAAAAGCATTTTTATATCAAATTGATTCAAAATAAGGTTCACCCATTGATAATTCAATTTACGAAGAAAAATATATTTTGTGTACCAACATTGAGCAAGAACACAAAAGCTTCTTTGTTTTTAGATTTTTGGTTATCATATTCTTCTGCTTTTTTCAATTCTAGGGGTTAGAGAACTATGGGAAGTACAAGAATTGTACTCCTGGTCAGGTTACCCCACTTATGACGTCATCAGCTTAGCTGATGACGCAGCTAATCAGCTACTCAAACCACACACGGGATAAAAGAATATTTGATTCTCTTAAATTTCATGCATTAATTTAACTCAAGCTAAAATTTAATTTTCGGCAATTGAACAACTCCAATGCAATGCCTCCCAATTTGCCATTTTCAAATCATACTGATTTGCCACTATCAATTTTAGTAAAGCCAATGGTTTTCAGGAAAATACTCAATATAAAATCTAGTATCCGCGCAACGTCATCCATTTATTACAGAATATTCGAATTTCAAAAGATACGACAAAAATACCAATAAATGACCAAGAAGTATATTTCCTACGTTTTCAATATATCCTTTACAATTACTGCACCCTAACACACCTTAAATTACTTAAAATGCATTGATGAGCTTCTAAAAGCCAAGAACTTTCCACCAGTGGTTTGAATGTACTGTTTGATTTTGCCTACTGCTCCAGCTTTACTAGGTGGACAATATTAAACAATTTCCTTATTATGCCATGTAAAGATTCATGTAAAATGCTGCTGTTGGGTAAAACAGCTTAAGAATAAAAATGAGTAAATAATGTAAAATGCAAGTGCTAAACTCTTTGATCAAAACACTTTTCCAATTAAAATTTTATTGAATTCGTTGAAATTTCAAATGAGATTTGCTGACAAAGTTTATTTTCAACAAAATGAACCACAAAATATGTTAACTCAAATTTATTAATTGTTTCAGATTATGTCCCAGAGTTTGTTTTTGAAAATGTGTGAATACATTTTAAAACCTAAAAGTTTAAGCTTGTGTTTTTATCCTCGTATAATTTCCAGAAAGATTTTGTCGTAGCTAAATCTGCAGGAGAATAAAACTGAGAAAACCATTTACGAAACAGTTTGATATTTCTTTCCTCCTTAACCAAACATGGGTTCTTTTGATAGCATTTGCTATTCCATATTTCAATATCCCTTGCTATTTGTATGGCTTCGCCGTACAACAATAACATACCAAGAGGATGTATGAATTTTGATTCAGAATAGAATCGATGGGTTATGCGCTGTAGAAGTGGTTCAATAGGAGTCACAGTTTGAATAAGGACTCCTCTACCAAGTGATGTGTAGAATTGCAGGACAACAATTCCTACTCCAATTTGCTTAGCATCAACGTCCATATGAAGAAAATTAATTTTTTTCCCAAATATGCTTGCGTCATGACCAACTTTTAAAATTGTTTCATGGCCACAATTTGGTACATCATTTATTTGCCAATTTACTACCCATTCATGCTTTATCAGGTCCTTCAGAAATGATGCCCCAACAGGTAGAGCAGGAGGTTCATGCAATGCTTTAAGATGTGCTGTATCCGCGCCATTTTCAGGAATTTCTTGAATGTGGCAAGTGGTCCAAAACTCGGATCTTCCACGATACTTCCACAGTCCCCCATTGATTTCCTTGATACCCTCTGGACTCCACGTTGGAGCATGTCCCTCAGCGTGATACCATATAAACACGCAGGGTTGGCAATATGTCATTTTTCAAATTTTTGTGGACATGACATGTCAATTTGTCAAATTGACATGGACATTGGACATCAATGTCACTTTTTGTCAAATTCAAATTTTTTATGACAAATTGACATGTCTTGGACATAATGTCCGGACAAATTGACATGTCCGAAATTTCTGAGTTATTTTTAAAACTCAAAATGCCGCAAATTTTTGTATCTGCGTGTCAAGTATGCAGTTGAGCTTAGATATCAGAAAATGCACACGAAAAATGAACTAGGCGCCCAATAAATCTATGCTTTGAAGCGTGGAGTGTAGATGCAAGGTACAGCTGGTTAATTATGCGGCAAAAATCAGTGAAAATGTCAATTTGTCATTTTTATTTTTGCATGACATTTGGACATGACACACTAATTGACATGACATTTGACATTGTCAATATGTCAATTGTCATGGAGGTTCCATATGTCCATGACATGTCATGTCATTGACATGTCATTTGTCCATGGACATTGACATGGTGCCAACCCTGTAAACACGTATCCATTAGTTTCTATTACTTGCCATAACTGTAGTCCAGTCAAACTTTCTAAGTTTGCAGTTTTGGAATATGGAATGTTCTGAACTTTTCCGGTCTCACCAGAAAATGACCAAAGATGAAAAGGACATTCAATGCAATCATCAATAACTTTCCCGCATTGCCCCAAATGTGCTCCAAGATGAGGACAGAATGGGTCTGAAACTGATACCTTCCCATTTAATTTTCCCCTCCAAGCGACTAAAGATCGGCCAAGTACAAGCAATTCTTTAATTTCTCCGCAAACAATTTGATCTGATTCAAGAACAGCATACCAACTGTTAGGGTAGGGAGGTGGTAAATCGCCATATTTTTTCATATTGCGTGATTTATTAATGAGATGCTGTTTTAGTGAGTCGTTTTGCTTTTTTTGGCGTCCAGCAAGTTTGCGGTCTAGACCCTGCAAGCAAATGTTTGTTATTTATAAATTTCAAATTTAAATTTACAAATAAGCATCTGTTATATAATATTGTTTTAAAGTGCAATTTTTTTATAATTTTTCTATTACCTGTATAATATTAATCGGACGAAGAAACATAAACCATATAACACATGCTAGAAACGACGCTACGGCAATTACGGCGGTAAATGCTCTCAAACTCACGCTGGTAGAATATATGTCCATTTTGCAAGGGCAAGAATTTCTTTCTGTTACGACTTCTGTTTTGCAACTGATGTTTTCTTATGTATATCAATGCTACTATATTACTATAAGCAAGTTCTAGAATGGCATACAAATGAATAAAATGCTGCGTGAAAAAATTGTGTGCTAGATTTCACTTCTGTGGGTACGCATGTACTGGTTTTATAATATTCACTCCTCCTGTCTTGTGTAACACTGTTACGTGTAGGTAGGTATCCTGATCTGACGCTGCGTGCAGAATAAATGCAGGCTTTATGAGTAATACAAATAAACCGGTTTTAGGACCATATCAGATACGCAGCTTAGTCAATCTGTCTGGCTAACTTTCTGACTCTGGGGATATCCATTTCATATTTCCCCTGGGCATGACCTATCCGTCTCGAAATAAGTTTCCGGGTTTCTACTTTTGACCCAATCAATCACCGCACAAAATTTTTGACCAAGTGTCTAGCCTGCATTGATGTTCATACACAGACAGACACACATCGAAAAACACGACAGAATCAACTCTAGCTTCACATCTCAGCTATGGAATAATGCCCAGCAATTCTAGCACGAAGTATCATTATTCGTAGTCGTTTTTAATCTGCAAAGCAATATATTATGGAACAAGACGCCATTCCCACAGAGAGCACTCTCCTGAACTGCATTCCCACGAAATAATTTCTCGGGTTGTTCTGTCCAGCGGACATACAATTTAGAGCTGTTTATTTTTAGTCATTTCAAGTTTGTATCTTTGCAAATAAATTTTAAAGTTTTAAAAACTGGTGAAGGGAAAAGCAGTTTGGGGAAACTTTTGGGTGGTGACAAATTACCTGGGTTCGCTGATATGTGGCAGATAATGTCAGAAAAAATATGTCAATGAATATTTACCGCTGAAATTTTGTATCCTCAAATACTCATTAATGCACCCACGTTTTATCATATCCATTCTTTTTTTAAAAGTTAATCATTTGTCACCATTAATCATTATTTCTATTAATTAAAATTGTTTTCAATCAACAGTACACGTTTGAGTTCGTTAATTTTCCACGCTACATATTTATGCTTCTTCTTGAACAAGTTTATTTAAGTTTAAAAACCAAACGTTCTGCATACAAGTAAGGAAAGGAAAACTGAGCATGAATGATTTAAAACAGTGCAGATTTTGTAACAGTTTTATACTATGCAAAATCGAATTTTAGTCATGTACGGCATACTGTTTCTCAAGATTGAGTTTATATATTTATGTTAAATTAATAGTGATTAAGAAGGATTTTGAAAGGTTTTGCTACTTGTATTGGTGTAATATCCCTGATAAGTTTCTGGTAAATGTAACCAGTCAACCCGGCACAAACGATATTCTTGGACTGGATTACACAGATGCATGTTATGCCGCAAATTGTTGCAAAGCAAATTGTTGTGCAAAACATTTCAAGTTTTCTTATGTCCTTATAGTGCTAAAAATAGCAAGAATGCAGAGCCAGCTCCCAAGACAACTATTTTGCTCTACCTGTGTGGTATTATATTTCTGCATAGACTATTGCTACGTCAAAACAGGATTGTTTACGAATTCTTAATTTTTCGAAACTCCCGAAAATAAGAATTTGCATGCGTATTTAGATAATTGGTTGCAAGCTAACATTAACGCAAAAAATGTCGTTCTTAATAAAATAAGAAAGTTACTAGAAGTTAACCCGCCACACATGTGGCTTATCTAGACTGCTCGTTATTCTTTCAAAAACACAGATTTTCTGCGCCAGCAACAAAATAATTTTTGTAAAAAGTGTAAATAAATGATGATTGAAAGGGATAAATGGTAGTGAATTGTTTTGATCAGCATCCAACGTGCAGTTGTAAAGAGCGCCAATGCTGTGGGGTAATGGCATACTCGATGGCATGAGGTAAGTGAAAGAGAAGGTCAGTAGGTAGCGCGATGGCATGCATTTTGTTTGTTGTGGTGCGTCAGGCTGTAGAGCTCAAGCAGACATTCTAGAAAGCAAAGAGAGAAGCAGCTTGCACGTAAGCGGAACGTAAACATCCAACCATCCATGTTCAATCCTGGCAAAAAGTGCACACACACAAACACACGCAACCGAATTAGTGGTATGGACAGGCATTTAAAATTTAATTGATTTTGAACATTTAGTGCTGTAAAACTACAACTCTGCAGAATTAAATTTTTTGTCTATCTTCAATTGACATTATAAAGATCAGCAAACATTTTCCTTACCGCCAATTTTTCTTCTTTTTTTACTTTTCTTTTCCTTTTCTTTATTTCTTTCTTTCTATTATTCCGCCCCCAGTACCATGCCCGGCTATAACTGCGTTAGGTTCTTTAGAAGGTGCTGATTCTAATGATGTCTCTATTGGATTTAGTACTGGTGGCGAAACATAGATATATGCGGTTAAAATTAACATGACAATTAAAATAATAATTAACTTTTTGGAAATTTGTTGGTCAGAAATGGTTTGGCTACCTCTGTTACCTATTTATGTGATTTGAAGGTAGCCAAAAAATTAAGTTCATCGAATTTGCCCTTTTACATCACCAAATTTTCAAAACGCTGTTAAACTTTCTAACATTATATTTATTTTGCGCGAAATCTACTCAAGCATTCAAATTTTTGTTTTTGGCGATTTCGAAATATGTGAATCTTGAGTTGGAGTAGCCGTGGCCATAGCAATATACTATGCCAGCAATGACTGAGAACAAAAGCTGGGACTGAAGCACAAACAGAACCAGTTTTGTCTTACACTTTGCATAAGCCAGACCTGGAACAAAGTAATAAAATAAAAATAAAAATAAAATCGTACTAATATATTATATTGTTGTATCTACCCACTGCTTTAAAATGCTGATTATTTTAAAACATTTTGGTGCAATTTTATTATTTATGGGTTCAATAATAGTTTCCCAAAGTTTGCCCAAATTGGCTAAAGAGAATGGTAAAAGTTCTTCCATTTTTGATCTTCAAATTTCAACGTCTTTAGAACAAAATGCTTTTGCCGCAACATGGGTGAGTGGACTAGTTTTATGGGCCTTGTTATGGATGAAATTAGATACCGGAAGTAGATTTGCAGGACCAAAAACGCCGTCAGGACATTGTCCAACATACAACGTAAGCAAAATACATAAAAAATTACAATTTAAGCTTCACTTACGAAAGTAATACTGTACGCTTCAATTCACTTTCAAACAATTTCATATTTCAATTCGTTTCAAACAAATTTGTTTTATTTTTGAAGGACAATGGCCAGAAATACCTTTTTGTGTCTCTTGGACTACTTGGCTTGCTGCTTTGGAAATCGCCTAATATATCCATCCAAGTTTACAAAGCAATGCCTAACATCATTGCTATTTTAAACATAGTTGCTGCTTCTCTTTGTGTTTACTTGTTGCGGATTGGCAAAACACAACCTTCGACACAGCATAGCTCCTGTTATAATAAAAGCGAGAATTCCTTAGCTTATCAATTTTATTTGGGAACTGTTCAGCACCAAAAACTTTTTGGTAACAAAGTAGATGTGAAGCAGTTGTCTATTACACGTGTGGGAATGATGGGCTGGCTTCTACTCACTATAATTTTTCTACACGCCGGGTGGCGAATTAGAGGAAAATTGGACCCTGGACACTTGACACACGTGGTTCTTCAAGTAACCTTCATTTGTAGGGCCTTCCTAATGGAACGTGGGTTTGCTACACTACTTGAGGCAAAGGATGATAAGGCTGGGTACTATGTCTGCTGGGGAGGCATTGTGTGGCAGCCGGTATTTTACAGTTGGCAGTCATACTTTCTAGTATACAAGATTACAAACGTTTCTTGGGAGTATTCTGTTGTAATCCTTCTATTTGGATGGATTATGATTTACTGTAATCACCAAGTTGCTGTACAAAAAGCATGTGCAAAAATGAACATTTTGTTTAATATTTGGGGTAAACCAGCCAGGTTGATGCATATGAAATCCGAGGAGGGAGACTCATGTTTTCTTGTGTCTGGATGGTGGGGTATTGGTAGAAAAATGAATTATTTGTTTGAAATTCTAATTGCACTGGCTTGGACAATGCCAGGATATTCATTGGGATACAAGAATTTTATATTTTTAGGAGTTTATGTACCATTTTTTGTTCACAGAGTTTTTCGGGATGAGAAAAAATGTGCAAAAAAATACGGTGTTTACTGGAATAATTATTGCAAACTTGTTCCTTATCGTATGATTCCTTATGTATTTTAAAATCTCAAAGCCATTTTCTCGTGTTGTGTATATTTTTAATAAATATGTACATCCAGTGGCAATTTGTACTACTGTCTAATCCTCTTTTGCGTTAATCTGTATAACTCGTATTTTGTAATAAAACTTTCAATTGTAAAACGACAGTCTTCCTTGATGAAAAAATTAATCAATATTATGTCTACAATGTACAATTGATCAAATTTGCTGATACAAAAATAAAGTTAAAAAACCTTTAAATGAATTTTAATGATTATGACGACCATTTCAATTCCCGATTCTTTTGACTAATATGACAAAAACAGATAAGTGCAGCTTTTTTGTTAGTACGTATTACGAAGTACCTTTCCAACGTAAATATGAGAGTTATCAGAAATTTTAAAGTCCAAAATACAACATACTGTGATTCTAGAAATTTTCTCCCTAATTATTTCATCCCCTAATCAATTCACTACTACATTTGAAAAGGAAACAACGTCTTGCCACAAGACTTCATATAAATACCGGTTCTGAAGTCACAGTAAAGCTCGGATTATAACAAACACAGAATCGTATTGCAATTATGGTAAAGTTGGTCTGTAGTACAGCGCCGAACAGTATACCTTGGTGCTTTTATGAAAAAACTCAATCCCTGCGACATCTTGTCCAGAGGAGATTTACTGGATTAAAACCCAACATGACTCATCCTAAAACCATTCCGTTTCGGCATGCCAAGTTTGGCTCTATTCCATTTAGCATTTCAGTGACTTTTAATAAAAGTACGTAATAAAATAACATTATTTGCCGAACAGCATATAACCCAGAAAACTGCTATATCTGGCAATTTAGGCCCTAATATTTACGGCAGCAATGGCAGCAAGTTCGGCGTCTTGGTCAAACACTGACCCAAAATCATGTGTCGCAAAGTATAGATTCATTCATAAAAGGTTCTGAAATCACTGTGACCTCTGACAAAAAGTTGACCTATTCATCTGAAATTTATAATGTTGTGTCTGAGGTCTTGAATGCTGAGAAAAAGGCATACGGCCGGAATAGAAAACTGTCAGGTCATGTGTGTCAGCAATACTTAATAAACATATACAAAAACCGAAAAGTCATTTAGAAAAATAATATGAAAAACGAATATAGGCATTTGAATTTTGGCAAGAAAATCTCGTACTTCTTAATTTAGTAAAACATGAGCATAAAATCTTGTGTTACAAAACATACACATTTTAACTTGCTTAGTGTGAGGTAGCATTGCAATTTGGATGAAATCCGTTAAACCAATTGCCAATTTCACGTTGTTTCATTTGCTTTTTTTCTGTCCCCAGACTCAATATACGTACATTATCTGAAAAACGACTGCTAGCGTGTTTTTTTAAATGTGCATCTGCAGTTGAATCATAGAAGCACATTAAAAAGCTATAACGAATAGTTGCCATTTCTTGTAAAATATTTATAAAGGAAAAATTCCCTGGAGAAGTTTGACGAAGCATGACTGCTGGCTTCATATGAAAGTTCACTTGAAGGTTTTAAGTTACTCTTGTGAGCAAACAGCATAATTTTACAACCAGTTTTTATGAAGCAAGTTGTCTACCAAATAAAACAACGTTTAACCAGTATATTATGCCTAGCAAGTTTTCAGGCCAGGTCCTTCATCAACTGCAATAAAAATTGACAAAAGCAAACAGATGTTCTCAGGTACAGATTAAAAACATAATTGACTGGTTGTTTGGAACCACATTTGTAGTAGAAATTTCTTGCCAATAATCAATTCCATTCAACAAAATTATAAACCCCTGCCAAGTAGATATGTCAATTAATAAGACTTATCACTTAGTGACAGTGATATAGTAAACACTATTATTCCTATATTTTATTGGTAGGCAAAAATATCCGATGTGAGAAAGTAAAGTATTCATAAAATAAAAAGTAAATTGGTTTGCTTAGTTATAATTTAGCATTCTCCCATGTAAAATATTTTATCTGCAATATCTTTTGCATTGTAATTAGTACTCATTGACACGGAATTTGCAGAAATGCTCGGTGAGGTAGTACAAATATTTAATTGCCATTGTGTACCCAAGAAGATGAATACAACAAGCAATCAAATGTTAACCAGAACGTTATCACACCATAAAGCGTGGAGATCAACAGGAAGTCGCATACGTGTAGCCTTGGAAAATACCTTCGGAGTCTTTGTGATCTGATGCCATTTCTGACCCATAAAATATCCTGCGATAAGATTACATCAGATTAGTCTATATTTAAATCTGCTTTGAAACTGTGTTTTGTCTGCGTGTATATTTTGTATACTAAAATATTACCTACACGTGTCTACTGTTTTATGTATTTATGTTTTATGGTCTCAAGATAGGTTACTGGAGTATTTTTATGAAATCATAAAATATCACAACGTAAAACAGGGAAATGGAAGTAAGGTGAAATCTTGGCTAGATTTTCAATGTACTAAATTCCTGGACGTGTACCTTCTAAAATGTAGGAGTTGCTTATACAACTTGTTATGCCTTATGTGAATAAATATGTAAGGTTTTAGAGCCAATTAAAACTTTTGTTTTTCAAAAGTTTATTACCCAGCTTGTCTCATTAAAACGTGAATTAAAGCAACAAAAAGCAGATTAAAACTTTATGCCATGCCAGTTGTTAAATAATAAAAATCTTGAATTCTAATAAACAATGTAGAGCACAAGCAGTTATTTATAAAATATGTTTCAGACTTTTGCAAGAATTTGCGTGACTTATTAACAACAATAATAATAGTTCTAATAATAATATGGTTATAGTGAGTACCAAATTTTGCATGCATACTTGAACCTGAATAGGCATAATAAGCATGTTGATTCTGTGAACATTTTGAATGACTTGTTTCTTTTATTAAATAATAAACACTTTATCTTAACCTTATGCAAAAAAAACTTTGATTCGTTTCTTGTACTTATTACGTCTCGTGATGCTCAATCATACTTTGCAAAAAAACTTTATTTTCATCTCATTCAGGAATATATTCACAGTATATCAATTTGTATAATATGACATTTATTTCCTGTGGTCTAATAAAAAATTATTAAATAAATTTTGATTGAAAATTTGAATTGCATAGTAGGCTTTTCCAAAAAGCGGTTTAGCGTTGCATTGTAAAATATTACATGTGCTGTTTTCGATTGCTGTGATGTTTACAAAAACTGGTTTGGCTCACAGGTAAATTTTCACGTTCAGCCTTGAAACTGTGACTACCAGCATGAGCTTCGTTATTGCTTGCTTCATGTTCATGGTTGGTCAGTGATCTCAACTTTACTCCTTCACTTACATGGTACAACACTTAGACTACGACAACGCTAAAGAAGACCGGTTGCCGTACGCATAATACCTTGGTGCTGAGGCAACTTTTTCATGTAAGTGCATTATTCACATACAAGACACCGACGCACCACGACAGACCGACAACAAATTTCTCCATGCTTATAACCTAATTTCTCTTATATCTAACGTGCATTTTAGATAAAATTAACCCTGGAGAATAATGGCGTGTATATACAATGGATATAAATCCTACGGCAGGAAATCCACAGCGGATTCAACAAATGTGGTGCTCAACAACTTTACAATGAACGTTCCTAAAGGATGCTTGTGAGTACTTCAAATTTTAATTTAATTTTACAGTGTTTATAAGCATCTTTTGTAAATTTTGGCAAATTTGTAATAGATACAGTTTGCTGGGAAGCAGTGGCAGTGGAAAGACAACAGTTTTGTCATGTGTTGTAGGCCTAACAAAGTTAGACAATGGACAAGTGTATATTTTTGGAAACTCAAACGTTCGCAGTCAGCTAAAAAGAGTGGGATACATGCCACAGGAAATTTCCCTGTTTCGACAATTTACAATACTAGAAACGTTTATGTACTTTGGTGGACTGTTTGCCAACAAGCGAACCAATTCTTCTTTAGAGGAAAAAGCCAAGTTTTTAAAACAGCTTCTCTTCTTGCCTGAAATGACAAGAGTGGTAGGCACATTGAGTGGTGGACAGTGTAGAAGGGTGTCTCTCGCTGTGGCTCTCATCCACGAACCAGAACTTCTTTTATTAGATGAACCAACCGGAGGAGTCGATCCTTTAGTTCGAGAGTGGTATGACTTTTATATGACAAAATATTTGCATTTTTCTCATAACTGGCATAAAATATAAGAAATGTTTATTTTCAAAATACAGTATTTGGAAACATTTACGGAGTGTTGTTGATAAGACAGGCACTACTGTCTTGCTCACAACCCACTACATAGATGAAGCAAAAGGTTCGGACGTGGTGGGCATCATCAGAGACGGGAAAATGATTGCCGAAAAATCACCAGGTGCATTATTGCGGGATATGGAAGCTGACTTTTTGGAAGATGCTTTTCTAAAGCTATGCAAAGGAGAAGGTAATGCTTCTAATTCAGGTACTACTCACGAGTTGTTTCCTGAAGTTTCCTCTGAACCATCTCTTCTGCAAATTTCGCCATACCGAATTTTTGAAGTATCCAAGAAGAACTTCAAAATTTTGTCACGCAGTATTTCGTAAGTTGTCCTTTCGAATTTCCAAAACTTCATAACTCTCAGTGCTTTTAGAATTCTGGTATTAAAACAGAATGCTGCTTTTCATTGTGGCCGTTCCGGCCTTTTGCGTGTTTATAACATGCAAAACACTTCAGCACGATGCCGTTGGAATAAAGTTAGGAGTTCACAACATGGAGGCGGCAAATTGTTCAGAAAATAATACTTGGCCATGCAGGACAGATCAGCTCAGCTGCAGCTTTTTGAGAGAAATTCCCGGTGACGTCATAAATTTGGTAATTACAAGTGAATAAAGTTTTCCAAAAAAATTGTCTAACTAATGTACCAACATGTGGTATTTTAGAAATACTATTCAACCTACGAAGAAGCCAATGCTGCCATAAAGAAAGGTAACATTTGGGGAATCTTGAGATTTCCAGAGAACTTTTCAGACGCTTGGATAAATAGAGTATTAAGTGGTCCGGAGGAAATGAATTCAACCTGGAATAATACCTATATAAGCGTGACCTTGGACCAAACAAGTGCGTTCAAACAGTTAAATGTCATAAATATTTTAATATATTCTCAAGTCTTGCATAACTATTGCTCATCTACTACATTACAGATACAATATTATATGGCATTATTATGAAAACTCTTTACGAAACTGTGGAGGGTTTTGCATCGAAGACTTTATCGGAGTGTGGGCAGGATGAGAGAAACGGTAAATTTCCGTTACAGGTATAAGCCTTAACCGAATTAAACTTTTATCCTTTTTCACGGCCAAGCACTGCTTTAGCATAAATATTTATCCAAATCATTATTTGCTGGTACCCAAGTATTCAGAACCGATTGTCGGCGACAAGACAATGACAGGGCTGCATTATATCGCACCTGGGTTGGCCATTGGGATCTTTTTCTTCTTCCCCTTTACTGTATCCATCCGTTTAATAAGTGAAAAGCAACAGGGCATTCTGGATCGTTCTCTCGCTAGCGGAATTGAAGTTTGGGAAATACTACTTGGGTACATAGTAACAGAATGCTGTGTACTACTATGTCAAGCTGTTCTTGTCTACACCATACTTCATTATGGATTCTCTCTGGGAGCATCAGCTTTAGATTCTCCGGGGAACGTTCTCCTTACACTTGCTTTGTGCATTTTGCAGGGAATTTGTGCACTTACCTTTGGATTTCTGCTAGGCATTTTATGCAAAAATGAGGCAGAAGCCGCCCTTATTACCATAGCAATTATTTTCCCAAGCGCATTTATTTCAGGAATTCTTTGGCCACGAGAAGGAATGCCTAACCTGCTGCAGATAATTAGTACTTTTGTTCCAATGGCTATGCCTGCAGAAGCTCTCAGATCATTAATGATTCGGCAGTGGAGTATCGATCATGAACGTGTTTGGCAAGGTTTCCTTGTTCCAACTGTATTTATACTACTAAATTCAATATTATTGTCAAATATAATAATGCGACGGGGACTCAAATAAAGCGATCAAAAATTTGAATACGCTTCAATTTCATCTTATCTACTACACTCCTTTTATCTTGTATTATGCAAATTTAAAAAATAGCTTTCATTAGCTAGCAAATAGATTCATTTTGACATTTAAAAGGCAGTTGATGTTTAAATGGGTTGTTTGAAGAAACACACTTTATAGGTCATAATTTCAGATCCTTTGGGAAATCCGGAGAGCATCAATCAATAATCCATAAAATTGTTGCGAATATATTTTCATTTTTCGAATACTAGGTTTGTACCATAATATTTTCAACGGCGCAAAAATCCCAATCCAAGTTATTGATATCATCTTTATTTCGGTTTATAAGTATTATTTTACTGATTGCTCCTTTCCCCGTAAAATGTTTAATGACAGAATAATTCTTTTAATAATGCCGAGAATAAAGTGTAGGTTTGGATAAAATTTATTTAGAATTACCCTGGTGCGTAGATATGAATAACCATGAATCAAGTTTTGTGGAACGTATTTTTAGTAATTATTATATTTAGCAAGCTTTTTACAAAATTGCAAAAGTATATAACGTTTAGCCAGATTTCTGCCATAAAATGAAATCTCAGGTAGCAATTATATTTCTTTTTGATTTAAAGATATGACTGATAAATTTATATATAAAACTTCGTAATTGTATGGAATCGTTGTAAAATGAAAAGATTAAATAAGTTTTATTGATTTCACATTCTCACAGTGAATACTGGAAAAGATAAGGTTGAACGATGGTTTAAACGTTCTTTTACGCTGATCCGATAATATGTATGTACAAAATTAGACAGCAAAAAAAATCTTCCCACATCTCACAATGCCTGTCATAAAATGCTGAGCTTTGTCTGTATCTATCCAATTTGGTTTTAGCGTGAAAGAATTCCTCCCAGTGGAGGCAGAGTGGCACTCACTCATGCTACATTCATTTCTACAAGCGCACTCAGCCATTCTACTCTACCCTGTGCGCCATGCAACTTTGCCCTGGCTCAAGACCTGATACCACTTTGAACCCAACCTTGATATTTCAACAAACGTGACCCTGATCCTTTGAGATTAAAAATTGCCTTTGTGATTACGATATGACATTTGTTAGTAATACCTGAAACGTATAACTATATATGACTAGTTCGAGAAATACGTAATATTTTGTGAAAAATAATAGTCGTTTTCATTAGCTAATGACCACTTGATCAAAACAAACATTATGATTGTATCATTCATGACTTATGACCTTGCTTTTACTCTGAATGCTTCTTAGATTCAAACACAAGCTAATACATTTTTAGCAGTGTACTTGAATTCAAGTGCTTTTTCGCATACCCTATCTTTTAAAATTTTATTATAGTTTTGTTATTGCCTATTGTATTTACTACGTGCTAACGTGTTTTTAATTTAATACCACAATGTAATTAGTATTGGCGTAATTAGAATATGCAGACATTCTTCATGAAGTTCAGCAAACATGCTTGTGAGATACGCTGTTGCTGAATTTGAGACAAACAGACTAGATTTTAGTATTTTGTGATTTTTGTTGAACAAGGAGTCGTAAACGTTTCGTTAAATATATTCATAACCTTAAAAAAGGTTACTGAAAACAGTAAACTACCTCTTAAGTTGATGTAGTTAACATACCTATGAAGCGACCATGCAGTCATTAGTCATTGCCATTGATTCTTTAAGTAAGAGAAAATTTAAATCATACAGTTCAATATAAACTCAATAAACTCATGTATGGCTCATAACAGTTTCGTGTTTGGTTTAAAGATTTTGGAGAAGACATTATGATAATTTCGGAAAGTTTTGAAATGATTACTTGTAAAGTCTATTTTTTTCATTGAAATTCATCTTGCATGCGTTATAGGTGTTAATGCTGACGATTCTCAAATTTGAAGTAAAAGTGCTGTAATCATTAAAACTACAAATGGTTTGTGTAGGGCGATTCTGTTTGTTTATTAGTAGCACACTTAGAAGATTTCTTAAGAAACAATCTCATAAACAATACATATTATATACAATTCAAAAAAACAAAATGTGTAGAGTCGGGTTACAGCCGGTTATTTTCGAACTTCTGTTCTGCCGATTTGAATAATGCCAGATGTTTTGAAACAAGAACATTGGTATCTGTAGAACGACAATCATTGATTTACAGTTTCTGTTCTGAATTACCACAGAAAAAAATATTAACGTGTTTTTGATTTTACCATATTTTCGAATTACTGCTACATCCTTGCGATAGTTTGGCAAACTCATGCTGTAATATTGACTTCATCATCACTATATCTTCTTCAATAAATGTACACGATTTTCCTACGATTCCAATTTGAAGTTGCTGCTGATAGCTGAGCACAGTAAAGTTGAGTGCTAAGATTTTAAAAAAAATTTTTAAATTTTACAAATTGTCGTAATAATTTTAAAACAGTATTTAAATCCTGGCGTAAAAACACAATACCAATTGAACCCTGCAATAATCCAGTGCTCATGCTGAAACTATTGCATGCATGATTTTCAATGCGAAATTCCTCTTGCTGTCCTGCTATGTTGGATATTCCCATTGTAACCACGCTCATACTAGCCATTGGACTTCGGAAAAGAAGAGGCAGTATGGCTACCATATCTGATATGATCTCCAAATATTGTGCGTAAAAGCCATTTCGAAAAGTTTCATAAACCTCTGCAAAATTTCGCAAGTTGCTTCCTTTGGTTTCTTGAATAATGGGTATAGCAATGAATAAATGATTTGTTAGGTAAGAGGGATGATCTTTTTTGGGCAGCGTTAAATACATCGATGAGCATTCCGGAACATGTTGGTTCTTTTGCATCATAAATGTTTTCACTGTGTTGTAGATGGCATATAGTATAACAGCCGACATTCGAACCCCAGCTTGTCTTGCAATGCGTTTGACATGAATAATGTCAACACTATCCGTAATGCGAACAAAAAGTTGATATTCCTGACTACATGTTGCCTTGAGTGGATGTCGTTGCACTGAGATTTGACTTTGAGCAAGTGACATTGCTGTTTTTATTAGATTATGTGGCAAAAGCAAAAACGATTTTAAAAAGTGAAAGTTGGATTGAGTACCGAAAACACCTTCAGTTGAGGTAACAGTTGTAGCTCCTAAGCGATTTACGATAAGTTTAATCAGAGACCTTCCATCTGAAATGGAATGGTGAATGCGGAAGGCAATAAATGTCTCTGACTGGGAGTGGTTTCTGAAAAGCGCAATTTGCCACGGACTCCTATTATGTAAGTACGGCTTGTTGAGCATGTATTGGTGAACTTTTGAAATTGTCGTCTCATTTATTGACAGCTCTTCCAAGTGATTTGAAATGTCAAAACTTTCGTCTGCATTCAAAAACGGGTATCCCAAAAAGCTGACAGGGTACTGCCTTAATTCCGGATATTTGCTGGAGTTTCTCTTGTTGCAAGTTTGATCTGGAACGACATTTTCTATAACGAGCTGCTTCAACGAAGAAAATGACAGGCAACCTTTGACATTTAGAACTGCAACAATCGAACAGTTTGACTTGTTCTGATGAAAATCGTCACAATGTAGCAAAACATTTTTCAAATTTGTAACCGGGACCAGATCATGTTTGAAACACGATGCAACTATAAGTACGCATTGTTTGTAAATCCAACAAGGAATGCATAACAAACCAAGAAAAATTAGACTGATGAGAGAAAACAAATACAAAACGGAGTTCACAAAACACCTAGTAACTTTCTCCATTTTCAGAATGTATAATTTCTCGATTATTTTTGGGTTACTCGAACTAGTAGGCAAACTGTTGCACACAAATACCTATACGAAATGAAAAGAAAAAAAATCATACAGGTTACTACGTAAAACTGGTTTTCAAAGCAGCGTGCGCATAGTTCTAAGACTTGCTGTCTACTGCAACAATGAGAACAATGGATGGAGCAAATTCAATGTCTAGCATACTTTGGATAATTTAACCAACACACACTTTTATACGGTGATATTTTACGATCCTTGCATGAATACGTTCAGCATAAAATTCGTGTTGCGAATTTTTCAATGTTATTAAAATGTTTAAATTTCATCCAATCCTTGAAAATATGCAAAATAACACTGTGATGTTAGTGCTTCTTCCCAAAGAAAAATTCTTATCTTTGCTGAATTCTCAAAAATTTTATTATTCTACATTCAACACTTCAGTTCAAAGTAGTAAACTCATGTAAAATATTGAAGGTATATTCATAGATATCTACTATAAAAACTTACTTTAAAAAGTTTTTAAAGGCCAAACTTGTACACTTTTGTATTTTATACGTCTGTTGTACTTGCATTGATAATCGTTCAAGACCAGCGTGAGATACTGTTGTGCTTTACCGTTAGCAAAAAAAAAACAGTATTCAAACATCCTATTTCTAAGGGGCGGGCGGAGGGACCTGGAACAGGAGAAATGTGCAAAATGAATAAATTAGTCAGAAATTAAGTAATAAAATTCATGAAATGACTGCAGCTTGGTAGAAATTTTTCTCTTTCATGTTTGGCGTTACCGCACATCAGGCGATGGGTGCGACAATGGTGATTTTGTAGCCAACATTACACCAAACGGCAAAACAATATTATAATTTAAACTCAAAATTATTTACTGCCACATTATATATTGCAGGTAAAATTAAATATCAGCATTGCAAACCTAACTTTTGTCCAAAAGGGAATTTTGATGGTGCAAATTTTTATCTAAACGAAGTAAAAAAAGTGTTGACTTTCGTAATGTTTGTCAGTGTATCTATTTATATTATTTGTGTAAGTCACTCCAAATTTGATATTGTGAATGATTTTATCATGGATCATGAATTACCTCATGGCTTTCTGCCAGACCTGGAATCTTCAAGGGTAATCTGGTGATATAAAGGTTTGATTTTATTCTCTAGATTTGTAAAAATAGTTAATGTAGTTGGCTCAGCTAGGTATTTTGACCAATGTACTTACAATGACATACAAATTTGGGGTGCAGTAGTTTCTACAGAAAATACGATAACAGAAATTGGAACGAGAAAAAATTGCAGAGCTGCCCTTGGAAATAGTTCTTATAGGTATTACTGCTGCGTATTTATAAAATTTTAAGGAAAAGGATTGCTGTTTCGTGTACTAACACTTTTACATGCCTGACTTGTACAAAAAGCTCAGCTAGCTTGTTCAGCAAAATAGCTTATGCCTATAAACAAGTATGTAATACAAATACATCGTTTTTTTTAAATTTTGCTTCGCACAAGTTTGCGAGGTAAATAGTAATCTTCACAACACATCTATTTGACAGTGTAAACATTAAAAAAGATCATTACTCTGATATTTTAGTTGTACGCCTATTTTTAAATATTCTGGAATACAAAAACCATTCAAGTAACAATAATAATGTATTTTAACACCTTAACATTTACCATTTCTGCTGACGATTCTCATGTTCCAATTAGTTTCTTTAATGATGTGACGTTTTTTATTGACTTTGTGGCTTTGAAGTTTTCAGTTTTCTCGGAGATATTATACCATCTGGACACAGTTGCATTTCGTAATTTTGCCTAGCCTGGGAAGATGACAAGGTTCCTCCTAAAAGATTACAATCCAAAAGAAATATAATATAAATGCACAATAAACTTTTTGATAAAATAAGTAAAAATGATTTCAAATTAAGTTAAATAAAACAATTAGCATTATGCAAAAAATATACGAACAACAGTGGGCACTTTTGGGCTACATAGTCACCTGCACTTCTGAAGCCGAGCTTATCATATAGCTGATCAACAAGTTTGGCATGTACTAACTCGTGAGCTTCCTTGAAATAGAATAACTCAAAACATGCACCCTACAGCACGCATTTTTTACTCAGTTTTTTCGAAATTTAAGCAGTTTGCTCACACATATTGACTTGTACTTCAAATCCTATTAAATCAGAAGCACATATTACACTATTCCAGCAAAAAACATTTCAAAATTAGCTAAAATTTTAAAACAATTAACTTTTAATTTGCAATTAACTTTTTAACGGATGGGAGCACCGTCCTCAAACTTTGCTAATGTAATGCACTTATTTTTTCTATTAATATGACACCAAAACCAGAACGTTGCTCCCATCCGTTTGAAAGTTACGAGTGTTTCTCTACCTCGTGCTCTACAACAGGGATTCACCATCACAACTACTCCAAATGTCAATATATGTAGTTTTCAAACGGACGGGAGCAACGTTCCGATTTTGGTGTCACATTGTCAAAAATACAAGGGACTTTAATTCTGCAAATTTTGCTAATGATGCTCCCATCCGTTTGGAAACTGCAGCTAATGACGTTTGGAGTAGTTGTGCCCGTGAATGCATAAACAGAGGACGAGTGTTTCGAACTTCGATAACTTTCAAACGGATGGGAGCAACGTTCTGGTTTTGGTTTCAAATTGTCAGGCATAATTAGAGCTTTACTTCGGCCTAGTTTGGCGATGATGCTCCCGTCCGTTAAAAAATTAATTGGAAATTAAAAATTAATTGTGTTAAAATTTTGAGTTATTTTGAAATTTTTTTCGATGAAATAGTGTAAAAGGTGTTCCTTATTTGATTGAATTTAAATCACAAGTCAATCTGAGTGTCTAAACTGGATAAATTTCGAAAAAACTGATTAAAAAATGCGTGCTGTAGGGTGCAATGGGTGCAGCCGAGAGAGAGTTATTCTATTACAAGCGAGCTTAACTCGTGGCAGCTGGATCTTAATATCTGTAAAAATACACACACAAAAATTAGAAATTTTTATTATGCAACCTCAGTGCAACAAAATCTGATGTCCCATTTTATTGCACATTTTAAGAACCACTTTGTTCAACGTCCAAAGTACGGTCAGTATATCCCAAATTATTCGACGTCTACGAAACGCGACAAAAAATCGACAGTCATAATCATATTATAAAGCTGATTTGCCGAACAGTATGGGTTATTTACTAATCACGTCACTATTTAGAAACAGTCAGTGGTCTGCAGTAACGACGTCAAAATCGTACTTCGTACAGTAACATACTAGGAATTAAGTATCTGCTTTGAATTGTTCTATAGCAAAACGATTGAAACGTTTATCTGTTTTACTTTGTGCAATTTTATCGTATCTTGTGTCATTTTCTGCTGCTGCTGTGGGCTTTCTATACTATATTATATTATGCAATAGCTTTAGAGCAGTTTGGTTCCAATTTTTTATCTTGCAATATTGTGAATTTTAAAAAAATTAAAAAGTGACTGAATTATAGACTCAGATTAAGAACCTTTAACAAATGGATATAAACATCCAGAAATTTATTATTCTATGCTACAAGACTCTCTAAAAAGCTATCAAACCACACAGTTGAGCTTTTCACTAATTTTTAGAAAAATCACTGATCAGGCCTAGAGATATTCAAGAAAATATTTTGCAATACGATATTTCTAAAATTTGGAAAAAAAATTATCATCAATAATCATAAAAATTGGGTCCTCAAACCTCAAAATGTATAGGCGACATGACCAAGTGGGGAGCCAATGGTAAATTTAAAAAGTGACAGGGATCAGTCGATGGTCTGAAAAATATATTTTTTGTGATGTCATTAACGGCTAACCCCGTAAGCGTACTATCAAAATGAGCAATAAAAAACTGGGTAAGAGGAATGGGGCATTAAAAATCTTGTTTTGGTGGATATTAGTCATTTTTGTTATAAAATACAAAAAAAAGTTTTAAGTTACCCAATTAGAACACTACAACTTGTTTCAGTACTCTGACTGCGATTCAGCTTGCCTCTCTTACCCCCGTGGATGTAGTCTAATTGTCATCCTTTTCATTGTTCTGTGACAAATTTGAACAGTTCCCTGCTCTTTAGCCCTTCTAGTTTCGCTTTTGGCTCTGTAGCAATAACGCTGCACACTGGGGCTGCTATTCCACTGCACAAAATTGAAGGCTTTATTTAATATTTGACAAAAACACAAAATATTTTTTTTTATCTTTAAAATGTTTTCTAATTAAAAATGAGGTTACCGAGATAACCAATAAGCTCTTATGGTAGGCTCGAAATGCAAAGGGCGAATACTCCTCCTCCACCCCCTTTTCATCCCCCACCACCACAAAAATGGGTTCCACACAGCTCCTCCAAACGAATGTGTTAACATCTTATCCTAAAAACCAAAAGCATCCAAAACCAGTTAAATAAACTATCTTCACCATAATCCCCTCAAAACCATATTTTACTTACTTCTCCACAAATCCCTCTGAATTTTTAGAATTCCTGTACCGCTCATAATTAATCCATGGGTTTATCTCTGCCTCCCCAGCCGCCTGGTGTTTACCCAAATGCCATTCGGGAATCATGTCCACACGAAGTTTGACGCCAGACCGGTAAATGTCAATCATTTTGTCAGCACTGTCCTGTCAAAGCACCGTACAAAAAACACCAACAATTTAATAAATCCCGAAAATCAATCACAAATTTGTAACCAATTCTACAACAAATCTCACATGCTTCTTTCTCTTCCTCCTTCGACACCTCTATCTTCACCGTCTTATTAAATGACTTGATTAATGGCTAGTTATTTCTGTTTTCATGCTATTTGTAATCCCATTTGCCAATCTGTTTGTGTCTCAAATCTCAGCTCAGCAGAAATAAAATTTTGTGCCCAGTTAAACCCCGCGGGCTGTCTGTGCTTCTGCTGTAAACTCAATGGTTAAAGCTGTACACATGTGAGTTTTTCTCAAGCTGGAAAAGTGAACAAAGACAAGCGTGCATGCAGAAAGCTATGCATTTTTCGAGAAAGTCTCTTTATAAGATGCCAACTGGATTTTAGAGGATGTGGTTGTTGGAGGCCTTTTAACTACATTTTATGCTTTGCTAACTACAACATTGCTGGATTTCGAAATAGACTGTTACACTGCGAACAACAACAAATATTGCAAGTGATGATATTCAAGTCTACGGTAGCCATAATTTCAATTTCACTTGCTCGACATTTCCACACATCTTAAAAAACAAATGCTGCCAGAGAATCCGATAATTTGTCAGGTATCAAGCATCCAGATATCGAAACAATGGCACATATTATGTATTTTGCTCAGATATTAATCTGTGCTTGCACAAAAGGAGGATGCAGAAGAGGCTGCTGAAACTTTACAATGCATGGCATGATTATATTATGATGTTTGTGAATTGATGATTTTCACGATTAGGTGTGTATAAATATAATTTTACAGTAATCCCAATTTTCTCAGTAAAACTAAGTTTTTTGTATTCCTTCTTATGGCAATATTGGCCAAGTTGTGTCTTTGAGCAAGAGTGTTAATAAAGAGATGCAACTCAACTCATCATTCATCCCCATTCTTCCATCTCAGGCCAGTGCGGGAATGGCAGGCTCAATTGAAATAATCAAACCAGAAAACCCAAATTGAAATTACCAGTGAATACATATTTATTGCGTGGAAAATGTTCAGTTCCAAAAGTTCACATTTTTATGAATGCTTTGAGAATATTCCATCACTAGGTAGCCAAGCAAAATATTATACGTGGTAAACAAATAGTACAGAATGCATGACATTCTAGACGTTAATTAAAAATGTACCTAGTACACTTTCATTACAAATATATACATTCAAAGGACTCCGGACATGGAAATGATTTTGCGACTCGGCGACGGCGTCGCCGGGATTTTTAGCCCAAAATCCCGAGTTTTTTTGCAAACTCGGGATTTTTTAAATTTTAGGTACCATTTTAATGATAAAAATTTTTACGTTTTTTCCAAACTCGGGATTTTTAAGGCTAAACTCGAGGTTTTTAAAAGAAAACTCGGGATTTTAAAAAGAAAACTCGGGATTTTAAAAAGAAAACTCGGGATTTTAAAAAGAAAACTCGGGATTTTAAAGAGAAAACCCGGGATTTTTAAGGCTAAACTCGGGATTTTTAAGGGAAACTCGGGATTTTTAAGAAAACTCGGGATTTTTAAGGGAAAACTCGGGATTTTTTGAAATTTGGGTTTTTTGGAAACTCGGGATTTTTTTTTCGAAAACTCGGGTTTTTTTAGAAACTCGGGTTGCCCGAGATTGCGTCGCCGACTAATTTAAAAGAATTTCCACGTCCGCAAAGGACCACATGGAACCATTCAAATTGTCAGACTTAAATGCTTCTCCCTAAAAGCATTTAGTAGATAGCAATTAATAGTCAACAACAACAACAATATATAATTGCCTGAATATAATGCATACTTTACTAAGTATTAGAAAATCTGATAGTCTATATAAAAATTTTGACTGAGAATAATGTACAAATTTGCACCCAGTGGTTGGCCTTGATTATTAGCTTGATTATTCTGCATGACAGTCGCCATATAAAATGTCGCTGTATGCATTTATAACTGCTTGCACGTTCAAGGCTAACTTATTCACAAGGCTAACACAAAAACGATGCTTGTTTGTGACAAAACTCATGGCCCCTAGTGTTGCCAATTGAATTTGAGAATATTGTGTGTGTAACGTAATCTTTTTAATTTTATACTTTATCCCAGCGCAGTAGACAAAAAAGGCTTTTGTTGAGACAAAGCTATCAAGTCTGCAATTGAAAAATACTAAGCAGTAAACGGTGATATTGGCTGCAAATAAAGCATTTGGTCTACTGTTTTGAAAACGAACGGTGTTTCATCTCTCTTTTATTTTCCTATTATTTATTGATCAAACAAGTTTAAAATATGGCTAAGCTTTTTACTGGCCTTCAAGGCAAAACCGTGTTTATTACTGGTAATAAATAATACAATACAGAAACATATATGCAAATTTTGGAAACAAATTTTATACTTTATCATATTTTGTTTTGTTCCAGGAGCAAGCAGTGGTATTGGCAGAGGCGTAGCACTTGGGTTTGCAAAACAATGAGTGGAGCTATTCCTTACAGGTAGAAATCTCGAAGAGCTTGAAATTACCAAGAAAACGGCTCTAGAGTGTAGCCAAATAAAGGACGAACAGGTTTCACATTGAAATTGTATATGAGTCATTTAGGTATTTATGTACAAGTTCATTGTTTTTATTTTTATCAGAGATTTATTTGTACAAAGCTGATTTAAGCATTCCAGAAGAGTGTCAAGCTGCTGTTTTAAAAGCTGTGGAGACATTTGGAAAGTTGGATGTTTTAGTAAATAACGCTGGGTTTGCACTTGCTGGAACTATAGAGACACAAACGCTTGAGCAATACGATAATCAAATGAATGTAAATGCAAGATCTGTATTTGTTCTTACACAAGCTGCTATACCGCACCTGAAGAAAACCAATGGAAATATTGTTAATAATTCTAGCATGGCTGGAACTCGCACAGTATGTTTTTGCGAATTATTACATAAGTAACGAGTTTTAAAAACTACACAAACTACTATGTTTCATTAACACATTATCTCTTTAGATTTCTGGTGTTTTGGCCTATTCTGTAAGCAAGTCTGCCTTAAATCATTTAACAAAATGTAGTGCTCGTGATCTTGCTGTGTATGGTATACGGTGTAACTCTATAAATCCGGCAACTGTTAGAACTCCAATGATCAAGAAAGTTTTAGGGAGTGAAGAAAAAGTTCAAGAGTTAGTGAAATTAATTTTAAAATACTTTTAGAAAGTTCTTGAAACAATAATAAAGTTTAAGTTACTCCTTTACTATTTATACGGGTATGTTGAGCAACAAAAGCACAACCATGCGTAAGGACGTGTAGCCGAAGTGGAAGATGTTGCAAATGCAGTAATATTTCTAGCCTCAGATGATCTCAGTGGATTTATTACGGGAATTAGCTTGCCTGTTGATGGAGGCTCAAGTAAGTAATAATTTTTAATGAACTAAAAAAAAGTACAAAACCCTGACTTTATTATTTCAAAATTGTATATTTGGTGTGACTTCCTGATATAGGTTTGCTGTGCTTGTAGTAAGCGTAAGCGTATCAACTACACAGAGTTGCTGCTGCTGCTGATGTTGAAGAAAGGGTTTTTGGGTGTTACTACTGCGTATCTATGGCAACACAAACAATTTGCTATATATCTTGTGTACTTGCCATAAAACCTACTATATACCTACCTACCTGACTTGCTCAGGAAGCTGAGCTAGCTTGTTCAGCAGAATAGGTTGCGTACATTATACAATAATAAAAACGGGCTCATCGTTATCTTTACTTTTTGCTTAGCTCGAGAAATAAATACAATGATAGTCTATACGTGATTCAATTTGGGAGCTAAATTTAGGTTTTATAATTATTAAGGTTTTTTTAAATTGCGGGTTACAAAATCTAGAATAACATATGTATTTACACTTTAATAAACACTTTAAATTTTTTAACACTTTCACAAAAAACTCTTATCATACATGCTGTTTTTGATACTCATTTTATTTTAAAAACTACATGATACTTTAGGTCTTCTCTCCTGCAGTTATTTCTATGAAGTGAATGATCTTGATAAGCTTCGGCTGCGGCTTCTTCTAAAGGTTACTATTCAAAGAAAATCAAACCAAACATCAAGTTAATTAAAATGCATCATAGATTTGTAAAAGTTTGATGAAAGCATTGCAACCAAGGCGCAGGAATCTTTGATTTTCCATTTTATTGCACATTCCTATAAAACGTTTAGTGCTCTATCGTTTGCTCTACAATACGAGTAATTCCGACAGGTTTAACCCAAATTTTAAAAAATGTCTCATAGTACCCCTACTGAAACGTACATTTTAGAAAAGGATTTGTTCACCAAAGTTGACTTTTATCAATTATTGATCATTCATGACAAATGATAAACAATTGTTTGGACATACATAGATATCGTAGATATGTATAGCTGCGTAA